>CM040118.1:27747502-28310000 GCA_022559845.1 Amorphophallus konjac
TTATAAAACCCCCACCGGTTGTTCTCCATTCTCTCTCGTATACGGGGCAGAAGCCGTTGTACCGGTTGAAGTTGAGATGTCTTCCTATCGGGTAGCCCTACATAATGGGCTCCAAACCCAAGAACAAGATGAAATACAAAGAAGACTTGAAGAACTCTCTGACTTAGAAGGCAAGAGATTAGGGGCTTACAAACACTTGCAGGCCTACCAGGCTCGAATGGCTCGGGCTTATGATAAGCTTGTGAAACAGAGGGCGTTCAAGAAAGGCGACCTTGTTATGATCAAAGAAAGGGAGGTCATGGCTGGAAGATCCAGCGGCAAATTACAACCAAATTGGCGAGGGCCATATATCGTTTCCAAAGTCTATGAAGGAGGCGCTTATAAAGTCGTCGACCATAAAGGGGAGAACCCCTTTCCACCATTAAATGGAAAACACTTGAAATTATACTACGCTCCCGAACATGAATTTCGACAACAAATTGTACAAGATTTGCCCACCTCCGCAGGAGAGTAAGAAAGGATGAGGAAGCTTCCTCCAGGAAAAAATTCAAAAGGTCACATGTGTTTTGAACAATTCTTGTTCACGTCCCACCATGCAAATTCGGCTTTCCAATTTCATTGGTCAGCCACCCAAAATTCCAAATTCGGCTTTCCAATATCATTGGTCAGCCACTCAAAATTCCAAATTCCAAATTCGGCTTTCCAATTTCATTGGTCAACCACCCAAAATTCCAAATTCCGAATTTGGCTTTCCAATATCATTGGTCAGCCACCCAAAATTCCAAATTCCAAATTTGGCTTTCCAATATCATTGGTCAGCCACCCAAAATTCCAAATCCCAAGTTCGGTTTTCCAATTTCATTGGTCAGCCACCCAAAATTCCAAATCCCAAGTTCGGTTTTTCCAATTTCATTGGTCAGCCACCCTAAATCCCAAATTCCAAATTTGGCTTTCCAATTCCATTGGTTGGCCGCCCCAAATCCCAAACTCCAAGTTCGGCTTTACAATTTCATTGTTCAGCCTCCTCGAATCCCAAAATCCAAGCTTTGACCGACCAATCTCTTGGCCATTCCTTTAAATGCTAAAACCCCAATTGGCTTTCAAATTTCCGTGGCCACCTTTAAAGTCTGAGCTCTTCAGACTTTCAATTTCCTTATTTAAAAAAAAAAAAGAAAAAAAAAGGGGGCTTAAAATAGAGGTGCCCTGACGGACTTGAGTAGTCGGATCTCTGGCTGCTCAAGGGCAAAAAGGTCAAAACCCGGCTGAGATGAAAATCCGAAAGGGCGTCTCGGGCAAAAATGGGTAACCCCTCAGTGTGAAAACCCGCAAGGGCGCGCTGGAAAAAGTTAAAGGGGGCTGGTCATGGTGAAAACCCGAAAGGGCGCTATGACTAGTAAAAAGAAAAAAGAAAAAAAAAAGAGAAAAAAAAAAAGAAAAGAAAGAGAAGAGAAAGAAAAAAGGGGGTATGATGATAATGCCTCATTGAAGTCTTTTTGAGCCTGAAGTCATGTTTTTATTCATTTGCAAAATTGAAGTCCGAGACAAACCCTCGGAGCAACTACATAGGCAAAAGATCTAAAAAAGAAAAAAGAGTCAGAAGAAATGCAATGGGAAAGGTAATCTCAAACACTAGGGGGTCGTCTTTTCAGTAAATCCCCAATGGCGTTCTGCTTCGCCGCAATTGCTTCCTGCATACCTTGGCATTCAGACACAAGGGAGTCCTCCTCAGCCTGCAGCTCTCGAGCCATTTCAGAATTCGATTCTGCTGCCGCCTCTAGCTCTTCAATCCGTTGTAAAATGCTGCTCACTGTCTCCCGAAGAGAGGAAGCCTGACTTTTGTCCTCAGCAACCGCTGCCACAAGAGTAGTTCGACGCTCCCGGATATGTTCAGCTTGGGAATGCAACCTTTCCATCTCGCCGGACATAGTGCAAGCTTCAGCTTCTAACTCTTGTATTTTAAGCCTATAAGTCTCCCACAACGAGGCTGTGTGCAGGCGCTGAAATTCTGCCCAAACATCATCCACTGCCGCCATCCAGGGCTCTCTGGGCAATCCCAATATATGATAGCCCCGTGTGCCGGTCCGAAGAGTGTCCCGCACAGTCTCTATGGGAGGAAGGCTCCCCCCTTGAAATAAGGCTCGTGCTCCACTCATCAGTGTCACCACCATCATTTCGGCCCCCACAAAAGCTTTAGGCTGAGGACCATCAGGCCAATCAATCTCATGAGGTGGAAAGTCAAGTCCCGACAACAAATCTCCTCTATTGTTTCCGGGGGCAGGAGGAGCGTCTCCCTCTGGGGCTGCAACAAAAAAAAGGAAGGTGGCACATAAGTCACAATTTTATTCATAACAGAGGAGTTTGTAAATCCTTTTCTAGAGGTCAAAGGGATCTTAGCCTCACCTCGTGAAAGAGAACCCTCTGTCGCTGGGTCGGCCAGGAGGGGGTTAGGCTCCTCCTCTCCTACAGCGCCTCTGTCAAGGGCTGAATAGGTCTGCGAATCCCTTGTTTCAAGTCTATCGAGATCTGAAGCAAACACAAGATTATGATCAGGCAAGTATATGTGAATGCCTTGGCAGGCATCAATATGAAAAGGGCACATGCAAAAGAGGGTGGGCCCCTTTAATTCTGAACCAGTTCATCACTCTTACTCGCATCAGGCGGATAGGAGGCAGACTCCTCCACCACTGGGGCACCCCGAGACACGCGTACATCAACAAGTTTCTCTAAAAAAGAAGAGAGAGAAAGAAGAAAGAAGAAATTATGAAAATCAGTTCAGCACAATAGAAGCTGCTAAAAGAACAAGCAGAGAAATGTAAAGAGCATAATGACCTTGTAACCCAACGTCCTCCTCCCCATCAGAAAGCGGCATGGTAGAGCCTGAAGCTGAAGGAGAAGCGATTATGTCTCTTTCAAGACCCCTCCCCTTTGGGGATAGGACTGGGGTCTCTTCCAAAAGGCCATCACCTCTCACCTCGAGGCCTTGATTTCCATCAGCCCCAACACCAGCCTGGAAGGCGCCTTCAATTGGACCTGAGGGAGAGGAATGTCCTCTATTTTTCTCCAAAGCATCCAGGCAGCTTAAGGACAAGGGATCATTCGCTACATAAAGTAAAAAAGTGATGAGATTCATGCGATCATCTTACCAGGGCAAAATAACTCGGTGGGCTAAAACTAGAAGTACATACCAACAGCATGGATAGTTACATCCAATTCTCCGGCCTCAGGGATTGGAGTCTTTTCCCTGCGTATTTCGGCTAACAGCTCTTGAGAATATTGGGTCACCAGGCCCCGATCAGTGGTCAGGCTTATAGAAAACTCTGGCAGATCTGCATTCAGGCTGGAATCCAAGAGGGCAGTAAATTCTTGCATAGAGATCACTGAATTCTCAGCTGAGAAACCTGAAATGATCACTGCTAAGTGAAAGTTCTCCCTGTAATAAAGGGATCAGATATGGAAATTAAGAAGATTTTACTAAAAAAGGCTAGACCTGTGCTTGATCCTGGCTCCAGTACGGGAGGAATATTGGCGCATCCTTCCTCAAAATTTTCCTCTAAAAAAAAAAGAAGAAGGGGAGAACATCTTTAGCAAGGGAATAAGATTATGACTTTATTACTCATCATAGTGGGGAGAAGCACCCTACCTATGGGTATGCGGTCGTCGAGCCCTCCGTGGGAGAAAGGGGGTGAGGCGCCCGATACGGGGTTGTAATCGTCATCCTGGAGCTCTCCATCTTCCCCGGTATCCTCTAGCGCTGGCGAAAGGAGAATATTTGTAGTCGAAATATCACCCTCCACCCTGGCACCTGAGGGGCATAAAAAAAATATATATATATATATAAGTGACACATCTCCAAGGAGAGAATGAGAAACAAAAGAGGGATATTACCCGGCCTCTCCTCTGAAGCTCCTCCTTTAGAGCGGGCACGACAAGCACGAGTGTGGCCGCCCTCATCTTCACTAGGACGGGCCCGCTTCTGGGGATTTGAAGCTTTCTTCCCTTTATGTGGCATATCTCTGGCAGCTATATAGCTCTCTGTGAAACAAAAAAGGGGGGGTGAAGAAGCACGTAAGAGAGAAGTAAATGGCAGTGCACAGATAAGTAAAAAGTAAAAATGACTGAACCACATACCATTCGGGGCTAGCGAAAAGGAGGGTTGCAGCACCACTTGCTCAGGACGTAAACCTACCACCTTCCCAGCCTTGGATACGCCTTCCCAGAGATCGCCGAGGGTAATGCCATTTTCAACAAAGGTGGCATACTCAAAGGGCCCGATACGGGTGATGGACCCGATCAGGTGTCGCTCCCACTTCGGCCACAAGTCATTGGTAAAGCCTTCAGGGTGAAGAGGAGTATCCATTGGTGCAGTCTGAGGATAACCACAATCCGACAAGAAGTGTGTCCACCAAAAATACACTCGCTGATCCACCGAGGCCTCACCTTGCCCCGAAGTAGTAACTGGCGGGCGCTTCAAGGGTTTAATTGCACCCGCATATGGCCGACGGTCTATGGTAATGGTCCCATTCTTAGCCTCCCACTGCAGACGAAAATCTTTCACCGCCTTTGCAATTTTTGAAAATTGGGTATGAAGCACTGAATTTTCCACAATCAATGGCGGTAGGTCGGTACTGCCCAGTCGAGCCTCTTCAGCTTCCCTTATCTTTTGTGGGAGTTGTCGGAAAACATTGCTGTACTTGAACCACCAGCGCGCATAATAGATGTCAACCCGACCAACTCGCCTTGCCTCTGGGAGAGGACACTGCTCAGCAGCACCATCTCGAAAAAAATAATCCCACCAACTCCCTGCAACAAGGTGGGTGTCATGGCCCCTGCAGAGCCTGCAATCTATGCCAAAATCTGCATTTGGAGGCACTGACTGGTCATAGCCAAAATTCCGTGAAAAACGGTAAGGGAAGTATGGCTCTAGAATAGTAGTGCTGCCCTTCCTGAACACAAGTATGCTTGGCCTAATACAATACATCCAGTTTTCATAAAAAGTCGAGCTCGTAGACTGATGATAAGAAAGGCCGTAAGATACCTTGTCCTGACCTTCAACAGCAAATGGTCGGAAGTCATAAGAGCCACAGGCAAACGGAAGACCCTCATTCCCCTGCATAGGCACAAAGGAAAGCATCCTCCGTGCTGCTAATAAATGCTCATGCTGATGTTGATCCGGCCGGTTTCGGAAAAGAAATATCAATGGCGCCACGGGGTTTTCAATTGGCACACTCTGACATAATGAGGGTAGCAAAAGTCCGGCCCATGCACTCAAATAATGTGTGGCCATGTAAACGCTTCTGTCCCTGGGAGAGCTATGTGCTGTCAAGTTCCCCAATCCATGGTAAATATTGGCTAAAGCAGCAGGGGCAATGGCCAATTTATGACCATCTGCAAGCAGACACGCCGGGTAAATAATTTCAGGCCGTATCAGGCCCTCCTCGCCATATGGCATAACAAAAGTAGCCAACCAGTAAACAAGATAGGCAGCAAGATAAGTTCGATCCGGCAGCTGTCGGGGATTCCACCCCTCGTTTTCAGGTGCAAGTAAATAGCGTCTATTTTCCTGTGAAGGCAGAATCAACTCATGGTATTCACTTAGAGACCTGTCATCCTCGGCAAATCGCTCATGAAAACAGAATGGTCCATTATAAAAAAATTGAACCCAAGCATTCAAACTAACCCGCACGGCGCCGGCAGAAGCTGAAGGTGCCTTCTTCTTACCAAAACGGGCTAGATCCCGCCAAACTTTCATCAAGTACCTGAAGCTCAAAGAAAGGCCATATTCACCTGAACCTGTGGAGTAGTTCCTGTGGAGATCATCAAGGCACACCTCCTCATAAGGTCGTCCCGAAATGGGAAGCCCCGAAATTCTGTAAAAGCTCCATAAATCCAGGGCGGTTTCACCCTCTGCTGTAGCAAACGTGTTAAATCGACGGTTGAATCTCTCCGTCAATGCCTGTAGAAGCCCACTGTAGCAAGGATAGCGGTATAAAGCGGCAGTCACAGCATGACGAATGCCTACAAGCTCCAGTAGCCGACTGTAATGATGAAGGACGCCCATGAGCCATTCTGTGGCCCCCAAATGAAATTTGTGGGAAGGAATAACTGCCCATTTACCATACCAACTGGGCACAGAACCACACATGATTTTGTCCAGAAGACAAAGTTTATCATACCCCTCTGAGGCAAATCGGGTGCCGGATGGAGACAAGAAGAGCCCTGAACAACAATCTGATATTGCCCGGTGTTTTCCACCCAAATCCCAAGCAGCAGCTGAGAAGGTCCGGTCCTGAACTGGACATCCAGTCTCGGAACTAAAAAAGCCTAGCTGAGTAACGGCAGGAAACTGAACCTGGCAAACAAGGCCCATCGGGAAACTGGGAAAAGAAGCTCCACAACAGCCAAGCAAGCTATCACGACCCACAAGAATGGCTCTCTCGAGCTGAACGCGCTCTGCAGTCAAGGAACTGTCGCCATCATCCATCCCCTCAGGAATGAAGTTTTGGATGAAGGGAAATAAAAACTCATCCAAAGGGTAGTGCCTCGGGTAACCCTTGGGACGCTCATATCTGTAACGGACACAGCCGCCATGTCTGGAAATCAAAGATAAATCAACCATGCCATCGCCTGGATCTCCCTCGGGCAAAGGGCTCGGAGCAACGATGCTCAGCCCCCTGTCAAGTGAAAAAAGGGTATCTGCTGTAACCCGTGGCAACCCCAAAGGCGACATCAATCTCGAGGAAGCAATAGGGGCAGCACGCCCATCCTGACTCCGAGACCCGCGAACTTGGCCTCTCCTAGATCGAGGCATGTTGAATAGCCTGCAAAAGAAAAAAAAAAAACAAAAAAAGAGAGAAAAGAAAGGAGATAGCACAATGTTAGTTTGATATGGAAATATCAAATGGAAGTAAGAAGGAAAAAAAAGAAGAAAAGAACAATACCACGATGACAGTTCGCTATGGCAATATCAAATAGAAATATGAAAAAGGAAGAAACGAAGAGAAAAAAAAAAGAAGAAGAAAAAAAGAGACGGCACGGGTCGCCCGCCTCTGCCTCCGGCCTCGACGGACCACCCATGGGGGGCATTTGTTGGAACAAAAAAAAATGTGTGTGTGTTATTTAAGTTCTTTTGAAAAGAGTTCCTGAAATAAAGAAAAAGAAGCGGGTTGACGCTAAGTTAAACGGCCTTAAAATGACAAGGGTCGCCTTCGCCGTAAATCCCTCCGACAACCCGGCGAGATGGATATTGGGGATTTGTATTTTTATGCGCATATACGTGCATTGAAAGGTCTTGACAAAAATATTTTCAGACCTATAAACTTGCGTGGGAATTATTCCGCAAGAAGATAACTATTTTTCCGGATGTCCGGATGGTCAACCTGGATGCACCGGGACCAAGAAGAAAGTACAGCGATTTCAAATGCCCACCACTCGGCCGTACTGAGGTGAAAAGGAAATTTTTTTAATCCCCCGGATCCTTTTATAGCCAAGGGAGTGCGGGTCAACCCCCTCCACCCCTTTCTCTCTTTTGACGGCGCGCGGAGGAAGGCCCGGAGGGACCCCCTCCGGTCCTTGTACCGGAGGGGGGTCTCCCTTGCTGTTGCGGACCCGGAGGGAGACCCCCTCCGGTCCATGTACCGGAGGGGGAGATCCCCCCGTTGCTGCGGACCCGGAGGGGAGGGGCGCGCGGCTGCCGGACCAAGAGGGAACCCCCTCCGGTCCATGTACCGGAGGGGGGGGGGGCTCCCCGCTGCTGCGGACCCGGAGGGAGACCCCCTCCGGTTCACATACCGGAGGGGGGGCTCCCCCCACTGCTGCGGACCCGGAGGGAGACCCCCTCCGGTTCACGTACCGGAGGGGGGGGCTCCCCCCGCTGCTGCCGGACCCGGAGGGAACCCCCTCCGGTCCTTGTACCGGAGGGGGGGGCTCCCCGCTGCTGCGGACCCGGGAGGAGACCCCCTCCGGTTCACATACCGGAGGGGGGGGGCTCCCCCCACTGCTGCGGACCCGGAGGGAGACCCCCTCCGGTTCACGTACCGGAGGGGGGGGCTCCCCCCGCTGCTGCCGGACCCGGAGGGAACCCCCTCCGGTCCTTGTACCGGAGGGGGGGTTCCCCGCGCCAGCCGGACCCGGAGGGAGACCCCCTCCAGTCCCTATACCGGAGGGGGGGGTTCCCCGCGGCCGCGACCCACCGGAGGGACCCCCCTCCGATCCCTTACCGGAGGGGGAACCCCCTCCGGTTCCCTGCACAGCAGCGGAGGGGGGGGGGGTTCTCCCCCTCTTCGTTCAATCCGCAAGCCCCCCATGCAAAAAAAAAAGGAGAAGAAAGAAGTGCAGTACAAAAAAAAACTGAAACAAGAAGAGAAGAAGAAGACGGAGAGAACAAGAAGAGAAGAAGAAGACGGAGAGAAAAAGAGAGAAGAAGAAGACCGGGAGAGAAAAAGAGAGAAGAGAGGAAGACAAAGACTTGGAGAGCTTTTCTAAGGCCCAAGTCAAAAGAGAAAAGCAAGAGGAAGGGTGCGCCCCTTTCCTTCTTACTATGATACCATGGATTTTGTGTATTTGACATAAATACCCCTTCATATATAAATCATGTACATTTGACATAAATACCCCTTCATATATAAAGGGGGCTTCATGATGTTAAACTATGACAATGAAATAATTAAGTGAGCATGAAAACTATGGTTGTCATGGCCCTTGTCAAAATTATACAAAGGTCCCTCTTGGCGTAAAATTACACCATTGACCCGAAAGTTCTTAAAATTGTGCATGTATATACGGAATCAAATGGGAAAAGGATCTCCAACAATTATTCTTGTCATGGAGAAATCTCTTTTGGGCTGTAATAATAATAAAAAACAAACATACAAAGCCTTGCAAATGGTATCCTCCAAAGTTCTTTAAATATAATCACGCTTATGTTCGTAAAAACAAATTGAAAGTCGCGGAATATAATTCATCGGGATCATAAAAAGTTACATGAAATTCGAAGCGACATATTCCCTTTCGAACATGAAAAGGCGAGGCCACATGAGAGAATAACAAAAAGGTCATAATCAAAAAAATTCCGCTCCGAAGGAAACTAAAAGGGCCTTTCTTTTCGTCAAGGGTAGCAAAAGATCTTTAGCAGTTTAATCAAGGGTATTCGGACTCGTCCGATGTAAATTAACACCGACTTCGGTCGGTGGGGATAAGTCTTGTACCCGAATCCTAAATCGTCTGATAAATTTAAAAAAAGGCGCGGAATTCATATATATATGCCAAATATACGCATATCCATCCAGCGAAATCGGATGTTTCAAAAATATATAATTCCGCGTGTAAACACTCGGCTTCCTCAAGTAGGCTAACTAGATGACAAAAAAATTGGGATACGGGCATATATTCCTCTATAATCTTCCATATTCTACTCTATATCCTCACTTCCATATACTGTCACATATACCCTCATAATGATTACTATTGCTTTGCTTATATCAGCATCAGCATTGAAAGAATATTCTGTTGAAAATGAAACACAGCATAAAATATAAGATTAACGGAGAGGTATAAAAGAGAATATGAAAGATTTTAGGAGTTCATGCCATGATTTATTTTTTATGAGGGGACTAATAAAAGTACCACTCACGAGTACATGTGACCCACGTGATGCTGTGAGAAGGTGAGGGGCCCACTCTCCGAGAGTGAGGTTTGGTGGGCTCATGGCTCGGGGTACTGGTGATGCAGGGCCTCAATCCTGGGTGCATGTGTATACTCTCTCGGTGAAAAAAAAGGTAGGATAGTCTTTGTTATAAAAAAAAAGTAGAATAGTCTTCCTTTTCTCCCTGACCTCAAAAAGGTTAGGTTAGTATTTTTCTCTCTTTAATATTTTTCATTTATTTTCACATTCTTGTTTTTTTGTTAGATCTTGTATTTGGGGATGATCCATACAAGGAATGTCATATCGGATCTTGACTTCATTATGAGAGAAAGGGGGGCAGTATAATAAAAATATGAGAAACAAATACAAATGCCAGGCCTCCTTAGAAGTATCTTGTTAGGACAACTCAAAAAGATACGGGACTCATCAGACATCCGACACCAAACACATGTAAGGTAGAATAGAAGATAAGAAATGGATATCCGGAATGAAATAAGGACAGGGATAACAAAAAAAACAAATATAAATGCATGGCTTCCAAGTTAAACAATAATTCTTTTTCACTGCACATACAGACCTCCTCATCCTCCATGAAGATGGCAGAAGCTGGATCAGATTTTGACATCTTCTCTTGCCCCTCCTGCAAGCCAGGCAGCATATCTGCAGTTCATCATTAAATAAAGCTGACTAGTTACCTTGACAAATAAAGAGTCATAGTTAACCACTATCAGAGCAACAATTTGATAGAATCAAAGTTGAGAAAACTACGGTGTGACAAGATGATGGGCTTGTTCTTTCTTTTGATGGCATCACAATACTCTCTTGCAAGTACATTAACCTTCCGTTGATCCATGCCTAGCTGGCATATGTCTGCCTGTAAACACCACAGATTACTTTTACAGATTATGTTGCACATCCCAGTAGTGCAATTCCTTTTGGCAAACTTAATCAAGTTACAATGGAGAATTACAAAAACGAAGCTTAGAAAAGTAAAAGACAAATACAAAACTAGCTTCTTGATCCACCATGCAATATGAATAAGAGCAAGCAGACATCAATCACTCAGATATCCTTGTTATACAATAAATTAAAAGATTTTTCCTATGTCAAAACTCAGAAGAAGGTAATAAATGACCTTCAAGAAGAATATGTCTGCACATTGCATGCATGGGTACATGATCTGGGCTGCAGTCAGATCATCCTGTTCAGTCCTGCCCATTATTTGGCAGCACCTACAAAGTCGACAAAGAAATATGACAGATCAGAATGTCAAAATTTGCAAGTGTAGGTGAACAAAATTAAGTGCAAGTGTGTCCATAGTTTTACCTGATTATCCTTGGAAGATTGTTTCTTCGAGCTATATCCATAACAAGAGTCCAGTATTCATTTGGTCGTTTATTAATTTCCTCAGAAGTCCATAAAAATTCAACCTTGTCGAGTTTCATTCCAACAGCTTTCCAAATTTCTATTAGATAGCGTCCGGTTGTTTGAATTTTCTTCAGGTCACCTCCCATTTTGTTATTGAGCTGTGCAAACCAATCTGCTATCCATATTTTGACCGAGCATCCAGCCGATGTTAACTTATTCACATTAATTGCCTTCATAACACCCTGCAGAATAACAGAGAAATAAGCAAAAAAAGTGGTAACCAAAAGCTTACGAAGCCTAAAACAAGCCATATGCAAAAAGATCTCTACAATAGTAAAATCTACATGGCAAAAAAATAAAAATTTATTTTATGGATAAGATACCAGTTGAGGAACCAGAAAGTGGAAAAGAGAACCATCGGAAAAAAGATTAAAAATCCAAGCTGCAAAACAATAAACCATTCACAGGGAGCAACAAAACTCATCTCATAGGATTATGAAGACCTCTCGCACTATCTCACTCCAATTCTTTTCCATCCTCAAGAAAGGAGTACACGTCATTGAGAAACACATAGTCCATTTGGTATTTAGATATCTAGTTAAGTTTTACAACCTAAGATATGAAGATATAGCAGCCAATATTCAAAGCAGATGATTCAGTTCTCCACTTCAAGAATTTACATCAGCATTTGGCAGTTTCCATGAACTTGTGAGAGCATCATAGACTAATCCTCTATTAATATCAATTTCATTCCTTATATTTAATAAGTTTTAATCAATTTACTACCATAAAAATATCTCTATGTATCATCTATGTGTCTGCAGATACCTAATGCACATTGTCTCCTTGCTTATAGTTTACGAGATTTTGCCCATCAACATGTAAACACCCACTCATAGAAGGTGACTTAAAAGGAAGAGTTGTGAATGTAACATTTCCTTCATTAAAAAACTACCAAAATGTGGAGATCTAAAACTGGCCCCCAAAATCATAAACAAACACAGCTGTTTATAGCAAATAAAAATACTGTACTCTATCTTCAAAACTACCAGATGATTTTGTTGGTGGTTCATGCCAAGACAGTGTTCAGTTCCCAAGGAAGCTGCCAAGTGGACAAGTGACTTGGGAAAGAGGAGAGTTCTATCCATTTTTTGAACAACTGTGCATTAAACCCCCAATGAGGGAACAAGTTTTATCGTCTATTGTAGTTTAAAAGGTCCTGAGGTGGTGTGAAGAGCTTCCTATAAGCCTCATAAAGGCATAAGCCTTGAGGCACAATGAGGCAGAAGCCTTAATTGTTTAGAAAAAAAATCTTAAAACCATCAAAAGAGTTAAAAGCAATACTGATTTTCACATGTTAATGCTATCTCAACTCAATGATAGATCCATGTTATCTCAAAAGTAGTGAATCATGTTTTAAGGACAATAAAAGATGTGTAAGTCTTGGGTCTACCCTACAACACCTCATTACATCACTTTATCAATTGATGCACAAGTCTCAAGTAAATGCCTTGAGGCGGTGAATGCATTGAGGTGTACCACCTCGATCAACAAAAGATGTAAGCCTCAAGGCCCGAGGCACATGTCTCAAGGCATTTTTCTAGAGCCTCACCTTGAAACTTGAGCCTTAGTGCCTTGAGGCACCACCCTTTTAAACAATCTCGTCACTATTTAACAATGTCTGTTTAATAGGTAACAGTGACCACTGACCCTACCAGCAAGACATCCCAATACCATATTTTACCCCCAATCCTCATTGACCATCCCATGTCTGCTAGTAGTAACACAGCCAACCAATTCTCCATCCTCAAATTTGATGACCCAATGGTGGAGAGGACAAGAGAGGACAGCACTTATCATGATTAAGAAAAGGGAAGAAGGTCAGTTGAGCAAAGAACAGAAAGGAGGAGAAAACGGGGTCAAGCAGATATGATACAATATGAAAGGATCAGGTTGGGGAAAAGCAGCCAACCGAGTGTGTGGGTTCTATACTAAGTAGCTGCAGTGCCAACAAGAATGACACGGCTCTTGATCTGAGATTTGGAGCAGAGGGGTTTGCTCATACAAATCAAAAGAAAAGTCCAAGAAGAGGACCCCCATATCGTTAGTTCACAACTAGAATCAAAATGTATATATATAAGAATTGAGACTGTCATTCATCAAACAAACAGAGAGCAATTTTCTTGACTGTAGTTATTACAAATAAATATACAATTATAATCAGTAGAAAGACACTGCAAAAACAGTAAAGTAAAAAAAACTTCACCACTCTGTTTATTTTATTCATGCTTAGTAGCAACCAAGGGATGAGAATAGCTACTGCAGAAGGATACCATGTCACAATTTTAGAAGCCCTGAGATCTATCCTATTAGTATTTAGCGTGATTTAAGGATTCTTGGGGTCCCTGTTCCACCCCAACCCACCCACGTACCTCCCCCCAAAAGGGGAAGAAAGTAGTTCACCATTCCCAAGGAGCTGCTTAAATTTCTTTATGAAGACTCAAGGACAACAAAGAAAAGTCAACAGAAGAAGATTAAAAACATTAAGAAAGATGCCTAGGCTTTTGGGCCAACAAAGAACTTTTCTAAAAATTGCAGCTGCAAACCAGCCTGGACTTAAAAGAATCTGAGAATAACCTCTCTTCAATTTTGATGCAATGCAGTGCTGTATGTGGTTAGAGTGAAATGACATCTGCTGTCTTATTTCTTTACTTCTTTTTCAGGGGGTGGGGGAGCAAGCCATGGAACTAGGGAAAGCTTAGAAAAGATGCCAAAGGCTCATTTTTAGTGGGTAAGTGATGCACAGGAGTGATTCTAGACATGCCAAAACTGCTCAAAGGTTGTTGGGTATGCACTCCCATGGTTTGCAGAACTGTCCAGTCACGACTGGACAGGGCTGAGGTCCAGTTCAGCCAGTTTCAGGACCAGACAGGGCAATCCTTTAAAGAAAAGGGAAAATGTGATTTTTTTAAAAAAGGAGGAAATTTAAAAAAAAAACAGCAAATTGAGCCAATACTCCCAATAACTATTAGAGGTCAAATCATTAGAAACTCAAATCTAGTGGCATTAAGTGAGATTAGGGTTTAAATCTCCTGTTGACTTTATTAGGGCTTAAATATCCTGAGCTCAGGGCTTGAATCACCTTGAAATTAGAGTGTACCTGTGTAAGTGAGAATAGGGTTTAAATCTCACTTCATCTAGTGAGACTAGGGTTTAAACCTCAAGTTGAGCCCTAATAACTTGTGTATCTTTTTATTTTTTTAAAAAAATATTATACAAGTAGGTAAGGAACCCAGTGGAAACCTGTCCCTAAACACTTGAACCGGCCGATTCCTGATCACTGAAAACCAAGACTGGAACCGGCCCTGACAGGTCCCAGAACCAGTTCTGGTTCAGCAAACCTTGTGTACTCCATGAAAAGGGAAGATTCTCTAGCTGCACACTTGGCATGTACAATGATTGAGTTTCTTTTGCTAATTCGAAAGCAATTCTGTTTTTGAAATAAAGGTTTCTGCCTTTTCAATACAGACTGGACTTGATGTGGATTGACAGTATGCCTGACCTTCACATGAAGCAATTTTCTCTTTCTATAGCAATGCAAACTGGTACCATACATATCCCAGAAAACAACAAAAAGTTGAAATGCATCCCTAACTTTTCCATTTAATGCATTTTCCAATTCCACTAGTAGTCATGAACTTCTCCTTTTTTTCTTTATGCGAAACTCTTTTGCTTGGGCTTAATCCAACAAATTAGCTGGTGGAACATGGATGCCTTGGTTTCTTGTAGACAAGTGTGCAACACATACACCATTCTCTTTATCTGTTGAATGACAAAGAAGTCCAACAAATAAATACATTAATCCAAATAAACCAACCTGTGTGAGCCAAAGGCAAGTGCACCCTTGGAATTGAAATATGCACGTGGTGGCAGCACTGGCCTTGAGAGCATGTCCATGCAAAGCAAATTGGCAACCTACTGGCACAATGTGCAAGTTCATAGATTCTTGATCACTTGTAGAATGTTTCTAGGGTGTTGCATATGACCCATTATTGCAACCAAAATTTGAGATCGATCACCCCTGCATTTGAATTTGCACATGTATGACTAAAAGTGCCATTAGTGTGCACAAAAGGCCACAAAAATGGTTTTTTGTGAATGTTCATTCTCTTTGCACACAGAAAATGATGCAAAAAGACCATTTTGTGGTCTTATGGTCCTTTTGCACATTATTTGCATTTTTAATTATATATATGCAAACTCAAATGCAGGAGTGATAAATCTGCAATTTTCATTCTGATTCGGCAAAAAACCCTCATTTCTAAATGCACGCTTGAAATAGGTTTCATCAATTTAATAGTTTTTATAATGCGCACATTATTGATCGAATTTATGTTTATCCCTTTATGACCTAGAAACATTTCTATTGATTACCCATACTTTCATATCCATTTGCTGTTTCTGTCTTCCATTGTTGTTTCAGGTGAGCAATTTTCTTATCCTCGTATCCTATGGTGCAATCCTGAGATACTCTATCTAGCTATTTGCAGGATCAATGAAGAGGATGATGTATCTTGGCTATTTGCATTTCTGTTGACAAGGAAAGAAAATTCTGCTTTCATTTATTTATTGAATCCATGTCTACCTTCTCTTACCTTTGAGAAATATTACAACAAGATGTCTCAAAGCTCTTTTGACCATGAAAGATATAAAATTTAAGCTTTTTTTCCAGAAATGCTTTTCCACAAAGAGGTTGTTTGGTTTGACATAAAACACCATAAAAAACTGTTAAAACATGGTAAGACAATGGCATCACAAATATGGTGTTCTACAGTATGTTATGTCAAAACCAAATGACTCCAAAATCTTCGGTTCCATCGAAACATAGTGTTATTCATAGCAATTCTGGGATACTTTCCACAGAATTCGTCCTTCGTTTCTTGCTAATATTCTTAACAAAATGGGGAACTCAACGGAACAACAAGATCTTTAGGAGGGAGGCTGAGGACTCTCATGTATCTTTCATTTGTAATAGAGTGAGGGATTGGGCAGAGCTGTTTTGTAATGTGAATTCCCTCAACTCCTCTCTTTTTGTTTGCTGGGGGGTTAGAGTGTTCCACACTGTCTTGGTGTGGCCTTTTGTACAGGGATTTTTTGGGAGCTTATTGACAATACTTGTACATCCTTTTTTGTTTTCATTTTATACAATAGTGGTACCACGCACTTTCAAAAAAAAAAAAGAAACCAACTCATGTATAATTCCAACTTCAGGAAAGAGGGAAACCTCTGATGGACACACAAGATATGCCCCCCATGAAATTATGTATGCTTCATTTTAACTATCAAAAGAGCCATCCGCCCGGTTTATGCTGAACTCATGGTGATAAATGTGAGACTCCCGAGCTTATCAAAATCCTCCTTTTTACCAAATAGACAGTAAAACATTCAACTTCTTTTGAACTTGATTCTTCACCGAGAAAACACTTGCTGACCGTGCCCCATAGTTAACCCTGGCTTGCTCCCTAAGGTCACGTGTTCAAGCAGTGTAGCGCGACTGAACTGTCGACATGGGTGTTCGGTCTGCCCAAACAGCAGGATCCTTCGGGTGTTACAATTTACAACACAAAGACACCCGCTGCCCTGCATATCCAGTTTTTGTAACGAGTCGAGCAGAAATGCTAGAAAAGTAAATAAGATGATACATTTCGCAGAAACAACAATCAATGTGCAGCTGCTACTGTCCACCAGTCGCAAGGCGCAAAATTTCCACGCACAGCACGAAAAATGACATGACAATTAAAGAAGATAACAGTGCGGTGAGAAAGGAACAGGCTGCATGCAGACCTGAGCAATGTGCATCCTTCCCGAGGGTTCGAATCCGTCGTAACAGACCGGATTGGGCTTCTTGGCCAGGAGGTTCCGCAGTTCCTCCTCCGTGATGCACTCCTCCCCGATGCTCCTCACCAGGTCGAACTTCTCGTCCAGACTCATCCTGTGGGCAGACAGTCGCTCCAGGTGAACGAATCACGAGAAAACGGAGAACTACAGAGGAAGAAGAAATCGCCGCAGGGGTTCTAAGAAAGGAGAGGTGAGGAGGAGGAGGTGGTGGTGGTGGTGGTGGGTAATCCGCCGAGACGAGGGGAAGTCCTCACCCGCCGACGAAAGCTTCCGAAATGGAAGGGCCGGAGTCGAGGGGAGCCGCTGGCGTGGCGTCGCCGTCGGCAGCCGTAGTGGTCGGGATCGTCTGCGCCCCCTCCGTCCCGTCCGCCATGGTCGACGGCCCAGATGCGCACAGTCCCAGGAGAGCGGATCAGAACGGAACCAGGCAGCGGGTGGGGTTTAGGTTTTGGAAGGAAGGTGTGAGGCTGGGTTGCCCCACCAATAGAAGTCAAAAAAAAATTGAGGCGGTCTTCCGTTGACTTCGTTTTTCTCATCTTTTCTTCTTCACTTCTTCGTAAATTGCAAATAAAAGATGAAAACAAATCCAATATATATATATACTTATATATATATATATATATATATATACTTTAGCCCGACAGAAGTGTTACTTAGACCTCCCCGCTTCTTTTTACGCAGACTTTTATCTTTTAGTAGTATTTCTTAGGATAATTAATTAGATCTTTGGCAGTATTTATACTTTATTTGTCACCACCGTCCCTCTGAATTTATCTTACAAGTCCTTTAGTTTTTGCACGTCGTTCTCAGACACCTCCTCATATTGTTAGATTTAGTCTTCTGTACGTATAAACCGCAAATAATATTGTAGATGTAAGTTTTAAATATATCAATATTATTTTAACACTTTAATACGTTAAAGTTAAAATAATATAGCACTTTAGCACTGGGCAGTTTTGTAAAAATTGAATTAAAAAACACGTGACAATACGGCATAGGGGCTCCTGATAAATACAGCAAGCAACAACAGGGGGTTGCTAGTAAAGTGAATTATGAATGGAAAAAATAAAGTGCAATCACTACCATAGAGCCCTGATTAATCATTTCCTACCTCGTTTGGAAATATAATGGGGGTGGATTATAATCTTAAAATTTTCACTCTTTAAAAATCTTATCAAATGTATCTGTGTCACATCAGATTATTCTAAAAATTAGATTATGAGTTTTAGAGAGAGAGAGAGAGAAAAAGGAGTACTTTTCATAATCTTCAAAAGTTGATCTCCGTTAATTTTTTCTCTCTCTAAAAGATTATGAAAAAAATCCATAATCTTAAGTGTTACCTGACGCGCTAGTATGCCGATGCTCATAAATTATAAATTGTAAATAAGATAAAAAAGTCGAGTATTCTTGTGCTAATAAAATTTGGCACGTTTCTTAATTGAACTTAAAATTTTATTTGAAGTTCGTTTGTTCGTTTAATTGAATGAGTTAAGTTTAACTTTTCATTGAACTTGCTCACAAGTTATTCGACAGTGTATTTGTTCGCGTACATCTCTAGTAAGTTGTACTTAATTATTTTTGTAAATATGTTCATAATTGGTGAGGATGAGATTTGAGAGAGAGAGAAAACTTTGTGAATAGGGTGTTTGAAAATATTTATTAAATATTATGTCTATCTTAAAAATTATGATTTGTCAATTTAAATTTAATTTTTAAAAATTAATGAACATAAGTCACTCTCGACAAAAATTTCATAATTTTCAATTTTTATGTAGACATATTTGATAGATAATAAATCACATGTAATTCGTTAAATGGAGGTGCTGCACTTTTTTCTACCTCACCTTTTCCCTGATACAAGTTAAGAACCATGTTCAACTATCATCACTTTATGATTGAACAACAACAAAAACAATGGGAAATGTACCCTTGTCTTCATCTACTATGGATGCAATCAATAGACGTACGCCCTAGATATTTTTCATACAAATACTAGCCAATAGGTGCCAGGATCATCAAAGGTATTGCATGCTCTAACTCTCCATGTCGATTATAAAAGAGTATTAGGCCATGTCTATTTGTCACATTTTCCCTTACAAGTTAAGAACACCATGTCCAACTATCACCATTTTTTGATTCAACAATAGCAAAAGCAAGGGAAAATGCACCCTTGTATGCATCTACACTAGAGGTAATCAATAGACAACTTGGATATTTTCTATATATATATATATATATATGAGTCTCATCAACACAAATCCGCCCATAGCGCGGTAGTTCATCATCTCCCTCCTCCCCTCTATTGGAAACATGCTATACAAGGCATGCGTAAAATTAAAATTCCACATGTGATGGATCACACAAAGTATGAACATGTCGACATTAAACCCAAGAACCCATCCAAAGGGAGGTCAAAAATCAAATATGCATAGAAACAATACAACAAAGGGGGAAAATAAGATTAGAGAACTTAGTCGAAATGCCCATCTCTGGACTGTCCTTCGAGAAGAAATCACCGCTATAATATCGATGTGTTGGAGTTGTTATAATCTTCTCCCAATATATGATGGCTACATCACTCTTTTGGACGTACTCCCAAAAGATTGCACCTTGAAAACGACCTCGTAGATTGCCTTCCTCTTCTCACGAGCAAGGGAGAGCAAGAACAAGAGAGAAAAAGCACAAGAAGGAGAATTGACCCTTTTGAGGCTTGTGACAGCTATGAGAATGATTCTCCCAGCATAAAAACCCTAGATCAAGACCCTTTATCCTCAAGAGGAAAGGTTTCCCCCAGTTACCCAAGAGTCACGTTTGTTTTCAAAAAGTTCACTCAAAACAGGTGTTTCTCAAATCGAAAGCGGTCAACTGTCCCGAAGGACGCGATCGACCGCCTGCAAGTTTATGCAAAACCTGTGCTTTCTGAAAAACACGATCAATCGCCCTGATAGAAGTGGTCGACTGCCTCATTTTGAAAAGCCTTCTGACAAAAAAGAAATCTCACGTACATCTGATGACCCAACTTGGGATGGCGTGTGCGCACACATGCGTGTGTATGGTTCACCATAGCCTCTCCTTATTTCTTGAAACAAGTTATCAAGGAGTCTTGGGGATATAAGCACTCACACTTTTTCTTAATTTTCAATGTAGGACAAATGTTCCACATACTAATCAAGAAAGGGATTCCTTTTCCAATGAAGGCATTGAATTCTCTCTTCAATCTCTCTTTCACTTCTAGCATTCTCCCACAAATTCAATGTCTGAATTGTAGAGAAATCAGAGAAAAGGAAAAACCTGTTGTGCTTTCGGTAAAGGTATATTTTGGGTTTGAATCTTTACTTGAGTTATCCAACTTTTATTCTCACATAAACGAAATGAACTATGTCTTGAACTTGAATATTTAGTGTGAGAACATCTATTGGCAACAACCTAATAAGATTGTTGTTGTAATCTCAAGGTTGGCGCCTTTATGGCTATGCGCCCTAATCTTATTTAATGAGTGTTTTTAGGAATAACCCAATTCCCTTTACTGTAGCCAAACAATCGCACTCATATAGGAGGGACTTCTCCAAAGATGCACTACTCGTCCTTCCTATCTAGGCTCGAACACATTCAGAGTCTTACAGTCTTCCTAAACTTATAGTTCAGGCACTTTAAGGATTTCAGGGGACAAACACACATGCATCAATATTCAACAGTGCTACATTGTTCTCTCAACATCTTGTTGTTATTACATTTAACCTATTTTGTGGGATCTTCACTCAGATAACTTAGGTTGTCATTGTCTCAAAACTTGTAATGGGTTTCAATCACATCCCTATCCTAGATTTTAGGACAAGTTATTTGTCCAATCTCTTGGTCAGAGGATCAACTCTGTTTTCTTTGGTACTGACAAAATTAACAGGTGTTACTCCTTTAGTCACAAGTTCTCTTATAGATTTTAATCTGACTTGAATATGCCTCCTCTGCTTTTGGTTATATTTTGTGCTTTTGATCTTGACTCTCATGTTATCACAATACACATAGATCGCAAGAATTGGCTTATTCATCAAGGGAATCTCGGTTAAGATCCCCTTCAACCATTCAGTCTCAATTCCAGTTGTATCTAAAGTACACATTTTAGCCTCGAATGTAGACCGAGACAAAATAGTCTATTTTGCAGACCTCTAGGCAATAACACCTCCACCCAAGGTAAAAACATACCATGTAATATCATTACTTACTGAGTTTTGGACTATCCAACTAGTTTGCATCACTGTATCCTTCCAGTACATGAGGGTACATACCATAATACAATGCTAAGGAGATACTTCCTTTAAGATACCTAAGTATCCGATCCAAGCCCACCATGTGAGTACGGTCAGGGCAACTTGTGTATCTATTTAATATAGTCACTGAATAAGAAATATAAGATTTAGTATAATTTACAAGATACATCAAGCTTCCAATTATTTGAGAATATTTCAATTGAGATACGAAAACACCACTTTTATTCTTGTAGACAGTTTTAGAAGGGTCATTAAATAGTGTGCTAACTGATTTATAATTTTGATAGCTATTTTTTTCCAAAATTTTCACAACATAATGTGACTGATAAATAGCTATGCCATGAGTTTATCTAGTCAACATTAACCCCAAAATTACATTAGCTTCACTCGTATCATTCATCTCAAACTTACTACTTAAGAATGACTTGATCTCATTTACTAATTCAATACTAGTTCCAAACAATAAGATATCATCCACATATAGACATGTGATAATACATGCATCACCTTTAACCTTGTAGTATACACATTTATCAAATTTATTTACAATAAAGTCAAATAACAAAATAGTTTTGTCAAACTTTTCAGGTCATTGTTTAGGGGCTTACTTAAGTCCATATAACGACTTAACAACTCTACCAACTTCGTTTTCATTTTCAAGAGCTACAAAATATTCTGATTGATCTATGTGTATCTCTTCATCATGATCACCATATAAAAAGATAGTTTTCACATCTATCTGATAGATAATTAGATCATACACAAACGCCAATACTATAAGCACTCTCATTATGATCATCCTGGCAACATGGGAACACGTGTTAAAGAAATATATTCCCCCAATTTGTTTAAATCCCTTGGCAATAAACTTGTCTATATAATTATCAATAGTTCTATCATATTTTAGTTTCTTTTTGAAGATTGATTTGCATCCAATAGTTTTAGAACAAGAGTGAGATCAACAAGTTTCCATATGCCATTAGAGACAATGGAGTCCATTTCACTCTTTATGGCTTCTTTCCAATGCTCTACTTCGGGAGATTCCATAGCATCTCGAAAGGTGGGAGGGTCACCCTTAATATAGTAAGTGATAAAATCACTTCTCAGATCCTTAGTTACTCTTTGTCTTACTCCTTTTAGGTTATAATATCTCCTCCTGATCACTTGAGTGAGGCTGAGAACTAGATGCATTAGCCTCCACATTTGTTAACTTTTCCATATCATTAGGAATAGTGCCAGATGTGAAGGACACATCTTTAACAGAATCACTTAAGGTACACCAATTTTCATAGGGAACATATTCTCATAGAATGTAACATCACAAAATTTAACTATGGTGTTACGACCTATGCTAGAAATCTTAAACTTGATCATTAAGAATATGTACGCATAGCTATTATCAACATAATTAAGGAAGATCGTGTCAACAATTTTAGGATCTAGCATATTCTTCTTGTGTCCAAAGATAAGTATCTTTGTAGGACACCCTCACACTTTGAGGTATTTCAAGCTAGTCTTTTTGTTTCTCCAAAGTTCATAAGGACTACTGTGATGACCCAAGATCCGAATACCGGGAAGAGCCCGATACCATTCGAATCCTGGCCCGTCGCCCACGAATCGGGAGGGTTCGGAAGGGCTAAAAGGAGTGTGGAGGTACAAAGAAATAGGAAATAAAGTATGATAATTCAACAATTAACAGAAATAAATAAACAACTACTACAACAGAATTCAGTCCAACAGAAAGTACAGTCTAAAGCAGTAAAGCGTACCACATGCTAAGTGAACACTCGACCCGGCGAGTTGGAACCTAAGAACCACCGAACAGCACCCTCGAATCTCGAGGAAGAACCGCCGCACCTGAAAAGTAGGGGTGAGCCTCATGTCACTGACTCAGTAGGGATCATGCGGAACCCCAACTGAGAACAACCGCGGCACGGAAAGCAGTAACTACAAGAACAACAGTAGCAGCAGGAACAGTAAACACGGTGGCCGGTCAAAACTCGACACTACAACTACTCCTACTGTATCGGTCAAGCAGAAAGAGAAACTCCGACCTCACCATCGGGAACCGGACCACACTAACACCACTCACCGAAGTAAAACCCCATGGCAACCCGGCCGCAGAGGCATGTCTCCCAGGACAAGGCCAACCTGGATGCGCTGTCCAAGGTGCAACCCCGACCACATGGTCGCGGGCACCGCATTAACAAGACGCAACCTCGGTGAAACTACTAGCACCCTGGCCACTACCTCGGAAACACCGGTCGGTTTAGAAAATCACGTCTCGCAGATGGGAAACGGAACCCGAACACAGGAGAGTCACGTCTCACGTGACAGGAGTACCTGCCCACCAGAAGCAATGTTGGATGCGTCCACTGACGACTTAGACCGTGTCTCAAGTGTCTCCCTCCGGCCTAGTGAGAACTGAGACACCGTACAAGTAACCACAGAACAAGTGACTAGCTGGGGTCGCGCTCATCAGCGCGAGTCCAACCGTCCCTAACCACGTGTGCACACACAGACCATGCGTTCTAGGTCTGGCCTCTAACTGGTTTTTCCCTCAGCCGGACTCTGGCTGCAAGACGTGGGGCCCGACGATATCCAGCCTAAAAATCGTCTCTCTGGGGTAGCCTCGGCACCACTCCATGGTGGGACCACTCGCGTGTCGGAAGGCTACGACTAGTGGGGAGTCACTGGTGTGACCACTCTCCGAGAAGAAACTCCGAGAAACACCCACGCACCCTGCGCGAAAGTCGAGAAGAATCAAGTGGCATCGAGTCACTGGACTCTGGACAGTCCTCTAGACTCACAAAATCTAACGGTCCTTGAGTCACGAGACTCGAGGTCAAGACCGTCGTACGCAACGGCACAATGCCGTTAATCTAGCCTAATCCCTAGGTCTAAAACCACGGTAGCATGAATACCGAGGTAGCTCACGAGCCACCGAGACCATCCCCTCAAAAGGGAACTCGAAAACCCTCCAGTCCCAGGCTGGGTAATTGGACTCACAGTCCAAGGCCACACACATGGCCCACGCGGAAAGCACAGAAGTATGATTCCCAAGGCAGCTCACAAGCCGTCACGCCGATTCCCCATCCCTGGGAAAAAGCGCGAAACCACCAACTCCATGCTGGATGACTGGACTTGCATTCCAAGGCCACACACATGGCCCACTCGGGAATCATCCTTCCAAAGAAACCCACGACATGCGGGGGAACCCCACCGAACTCACACCGATACACGGTGACTCAATCTAGCATACACAAAAGCCCGAAACACACGCATGGTCACCAGACTCTCGAACACATGGACACACTAATCGAGGTAACACGGTACCTCCAAACACCCCTCAAACACAGACACAAAACTCACGGGGTGTCCGGGACACTCACGAGGCCGAAGATCGACCGCCGGGTCACAACCGGATCGACCGGAGACCAACACAACGCGAACCCGACATTGCAAATACGGAAATAGCCTAGCGGATTAACCTTAGGCCGCCACAAGGACTAGCGGTCTAACCTTGAACTGCGAAGGAAAGGATAGCAGTTTAACATTGGACCGCTACACACTGAAACCACGGACCCCTAGCGGTCAACCATTGGACCGTGAAGCAGAGCCTACCGGCCTATTACTGCACTGCTAACGGCCCTGGCGGTCTATCGTACAACTGCGAGGTCCACCCCGATATACACGGGGTTCTAGCGGCCTATCTCTGGCCTGCTAAACCCTCAGAACACACGAAGCTCAAGCGGTCTAACCCTGGACCGCCAAGGACCCTGGCGGTCTATCGCGTGACCGCCAGCCTTGTGTAAGGTTTCCTCCAGCACTGTTCGGGCAACGCAACGGATAATAAAAATTTATTTACCCGAACCCGGCTTGATGGAATCCTAGATCCATGCACTAATCGATGCATTAATCACCCAACCCCCAACTACGGGTTACATATTTATACCTTGCGCGGAACGACACAGTCCGCAGTGTCCGATGCAGATTCTCACGAACACCGAGCCGCATAGATGCACGGCCTCGATCTAGAGCTGATCCACATGGATACTCGCACAGCGACGGTATCCTCCCAACCCGATCTTCCCTATACTTTCCCTTTCTGGAGAGAGAGAGAGAGCAAGAGGGAGGAAGGGGGGAAGAGAAAAACCTCTCCTCTCTTGCTGTTAATGCTTGATTAAGCAAGAGGGGAGGGGAGTTCTCGTAGGTGGCACATATAAAGGATTAGGCCCTTTTGAAAAGAATCCATAAGGATCAAAATCGTATATATATTCTTTTCATTATTGTACATATATATTAAGCCCCTCCTATATGTCTTTCCAAAAAGATTTTAAGGGAATTAATATATACATTTGTACAATAATAATCCGTCACCCAAGAATCCATTGTGTGTGATCCTCTAGGCCCATAGTCACTCTAGTTTAAGGCCCATTAACTTCTAATTCTCAATTAGAAGTAAATTAAACTTATTATTTGCTTTGACTAGATCTGAATAATAGTTTAATTTATTCCGAACCTTTGATCACGTTGGGTCAAGCAAATCTGCGTGATCCTAGAGGACGCCGGGTTTAAACCAGCATGTCTGGTACCTGTAAGTCTACAGTTGCCGCATCGCTATAATCCCTCACTCCTTCTATGAGTATGGTTCGATCGAGGGTATGGTTTCTGTCAAATCCCATGATCGTGTCATTTGACCATGACCTCCTTAAAGTGTATGCCGTCCATTCTAAACGAACTCACACAACACTGGCCAGGGATTTAATGGAGCGTCAGTGTCATGACCCATTAACTGTCTGATATATACCCAACAGTGAGCGATCCTCTCTTGACCATTGATGATCTTCACACGTATCCTGAAATAGTTAATGACTCGGCAATTCATGACTTATGGTTAAAGTCACTTAGCCAAGTAATTAAACCATCCCAGTCTTCGTGTAGGATCCGATCAATGTCTCAGGTCAAAGGACCAACGATACTACTGAGACAGTTGGATCTTCAGTTGACATTAGGTATAATCAACCATCTGAAGATTCAATAGCGAATCAGTTCAGTGTACATCCTCCAAGGACATACACCTACACATATGTGTTGGTGCCCCGCACCAATGACCATGAGACTAGTCACTCACACATCATGTGTACTGGATTAATAGGTAATCAGTCCCCGAGTGATTATCCACCAACTAGGAACAGTTTAAGATATGTGTCCATGTAAAGTCAGTCTCATGATTGAGATCCCATCTCGAGTTGACTTTACAACCACATATCCCAAGGACATCGTAAAGTAATATACAATCACATATTTATGATCAAATATCACTTTATTAATAAAGAACAAGATCATACAACTATTGGGCCTACCCGACCCTAAATTGACCTGTAGCACACCAATAGTAACAATCTCCCACTTGAACTACAGCCAATTGCCCACAACTTTGAGGCCAATCTTATCCCGATGGCGCTCAAATACAATCTGTGTCAAAGACTTAGTTAGTGGATCTGCTATGTTGTCTTCCGATGGTACACGCTCTACCATCACATCTCCACGATCAACAATCTCCTGAATAAGGTGGAAGCGCCTGAGAATATGCTTCGACCTTTGGTGAGATATTGATTCCTTCGCCTGGGCGATGGCCCCGTTATTATCATAAAATAATGGGATGGGAGCTGATATCTCGGGAACTATGCCGAGTTCTAAGATGAATTTCTTCATCCAGACGGCTTTCTTAACATCTTCAGCTGCAGCAATATATTCTGCCTCCGTCGTCGAGTTTGCAGTCGTATCTTGCTTGGAGCTTCTCCAACTGACTGCCCCTCCATTCAACATGAATACAAACCCAGACATGGATTTACAGTCATCTGGATCTGACTGAAAACTAGAGTATGTGTAAGCTCTAAATTGTAGGTCCTCTCCTCCATAAAGCAGAAAAAGATCATTAACCCTTCGCAAGTACTTAAGAATGCCCTTTACTACCTTCCAGTGCTCTTCGTCTGGATTTGCCTGATATCTATTGACAATGCTCAAAGCATTGGCAACATCAGGCCGTGTACATAGCATTGCATACATGATTGACCCTATGGCCGAAGTATAGGGTACCTTATTCATGTGTGCCACCTCCTCAGATATTTTAGGGCTCATCCCCTTAGATAGGCAAATTCCATGTCTCATAGGAATGAAACCTCTCTTGGAATTTTTCATCATAAACCTTTTGAGGATAGTATCTATGTACATGGATTGGGATAATCCTAGCATCCTTTTAAATCTATCTCGATAGATCCTTATGCCCAGCACATATGATGCTTCTCCCAAATCTTTCATGGAGAAGGTCTTGGACAACCAAGACTTAGTTGAT
The DNA here is from genome assembly GCA_022559845.1 of Amorphophallus konjac. NCBI lineage: Eukaryota > Viridiplantae > Streptophyta > Magnoliopsida > Alismatales > Araceae > Amorphophallus > Amorphophallus konjac. The sequence goes on from CM040118.1 coordinate 27,775,032, forward strand.
GTCAACATCCCTATATCATTCCCAATGAGTAAGATGCCATCAATATATAGGACCAAGAAGGTCACGGAGCTCCCACTAACCTTCTTGTAAATACAGGGTTCATCTTCATTCCGAATGAAGTTGAAAGATTTGACAGCCTCATCAAATCTTAAGTTTCAGCTTAGAGATGCCTGCTTCAATCCATAAATGGACCTCTGAAGTTTACATACCTTATTAGGATGAAGCATGGAAGTGAATCCTTCAGGCTGTACCATGTACACCTCTTCTGACAGATTTCCATTCAGAAAAGCTGTCTTCACATCCATTTGCCAAATCTCATAATGCAGGTATGCAGCAATGGCAAGAAGGATTCTGATTGACTTAACTATGGTCACAGGTGAAAATGTCTCGTCATAATCAATACATTGTCTTTGACGATACCCTTTCGCCACTAATCTGGCCTTGTATGTGTCAATCTGTCCATCTGCACCGATCTTCCTTTTGAAAATTCATTTGCAGCCGATAGGGACTTTCCCTTCGGGTACATCACCTAAGTTCCAAAATTTGTTGGTGTACATAGACTGGATCTCTGAATCTATTACCTCTTGCCATTTCTCGGAGTCCGCACTATGGATCGCCTCTTGGTAGGATTGAGGATCTTCATCCTTATCGATGCATACCTTAGAGGACCTCTTTGAGACATGTCCAACATATCTCTCAAGTTCTCTTGGTAGTCTACCAGATCTCCGTAGTGTCTGTGTTTCACTCTGAATAGGATCAACCGATACAGTCTCATCTAATGAGTTTGTGTCTGTGGGGTGTGGTTCTTGGACCTCGTCTAATTCTATTTGGCTCCCACTATCTTTTTGGAGAAGATATTCTCTTTCTAGAAATACAACTCTCTTAGTCACTAAGACCCTTTGCTCAGAAGGGTGGTAGAAATAATATCCAAATGTCTCTTTTGGATATCCCATAAACCTACATTTATCGATTCTAGACTCAAGTTTATCACTATCGTTCCTTTTCACATGGGCAGGACACCCCCAAATTTTAATGTGATTAAAATTTAGTTTCCTGCCCTTCCATATCTCATATGGTATAGAATGAATAGATTTACTTGAGATCATATTCAGTAAATAGACTGCAATATCTAAGGCATAGCCCCAGAGAGACAAGGGTAGCCCTAACATAGACATCATGGATCAGACTATGTCTAACAAGGTCATGTTTCTCCTTTCGGATACACCATTGTGCTGTGGTGTATAAGGTGGAGTCCACTGAGAAATAATTCCATTGTCTTTAAGATAAGAAGTGAATTTATGGCTAAGGTATTCACCTCCTTGATCTGATCAAAGAGCCTTAATACTCTTGCCAGTCTATTTCTCTACTTCATTCTTGTATTCCTTAAACTTCTCAAAGGCTTGTGATTTATGTCTCATTAAATATACATAGTCATATCTTAAGAAGTCATCAATAAAAGAAATGAAATAGAGATGACCCCCTTTTGCTTCCATGGACATGGGTCCACACACATCCGAGTGTATAAGCTAGAGAAGGTCAGCAGCCCTCTTACCATGTCTACTAAAGGAAGCCTTGGTCATCTTCCCCATGAGACACGACTCACAGGTATCAAATGGCTTGTATTTGAATGAATTCAAATACCCATTTGAGTGTAGGTGAGAGACTATTTTCTCACCTACATGACCAAGCCTGCAATGCCATAGATATGCATAATTCACTTCATTAGCATTAGAAACCTGCATAGCATTAGAACGTGTATCTAATACATAAAGACCATTGACTAATGAACCATTGGCTATAATCAAACCATTATTCATTATAGAGCACCCAGTGTTGTTAAAAGCCAATGTATATCCAACGTTATACAAGCCAGAGATTGAAGTAATGTTCTTAATAATATTAGGAACATAATAACAGTCATTCAGCTCCAGAATGACTCTTGAAGGTAAACTGAGGCGTGCAGTCCCGACAGCTTTGGCAGAAACTAAAGCTCCATTACCCATCCTCAGTTCAATCTTCTTTTTGCCCATCCGCCTTCTATTTACCAGCACTTGCACAGAATTACAGATATGAGATGCACATCCAGTATCCAATACCCATGATGTGGATTCCATATATAACAAATTAAGGTCTATGACAAAAATACATTCCTTTAGAATTGCCTTGCAATTCCTTTTCCAATGCCCTGTTTCCCCGCATCGAAAATAATTATCTTCTTTTTCATTCTTCTTGCCCTTCCCTTTGTCAACTTTGGCGAGTTACTTACCCATGGCCTTCTTCTTTCCCTTCCCTTTGTCACCTTTGCTGGATATCTGAGTGGCCTTCCTTTTCTTGTTGGCTCGGCCAACAATCATTACAGAAGAAGATTGTTTATCTTTCTGCATAGTCCCTTCAGCACTCTTTAACATGTTGAATAGCTCCGGGAGAGTTGTTTCAATCCTATTCATGTTAAAGTTTATGATGAAGGAAGAAAAGGAATCGGACAATGACTGGAGTATAAGATCAATGCACAGTTCAAGATCCAACTTGAACCCCAGTGCATTGAGTCTCTCAATCCACTCCATCATTTTCAGTACATGAGCATGTACTGAAGCACCCTCTGACATCCGTGTCCTGAAAAGTTTTTTTGGAGATATCATATCTCTTAATCCTGCCCTACTCCCCGAAGAGCTAGCGTATGTTAAGAAGTATGCTTCTACAATCAGTCTTTTCGAATTGTCTCTGCAGCTCGAGAGGCATAGAGGCCATCATGTAACATTGGGTAAGGGAAGAGTCTTCTGACCATTTGGCATAAGTCATCAAATCGCCCTCGTCGGCATCGGGAGCTGACTCAGAATGAACCGTGTCCAACACGTAGGCTATTTTTTCGGAGGTGAGGACTATGCGTAGATTATGCAGCCAATCCGAGTAGTTCGGTCCAGTCAGTCTGTTGGCATCCAAGATGCCGCAGAGGGGGTTGGATGACGACATTGTAATCTGGATAAAAAATAAGAGACAACTTAGCATATGTTTAAATTCTAACTTAGATGTGGTTTTCTATCTTAGTTAGTCCCACTATTTTTCGATCGAACTATATAACATTCAGTATATAGAATGGGAGATCAGTGGGATCATCCTAGTGGGTCGGAATCCCAACGAGACTGAGATACGATATTGTGGAAAGCACAACAAGCCATACACCATCTCAAGGGTAGTCAACAGGCACTTGCATTTAATACAAAATCCGATATTCGGCCCCCGAGAAATCATCCCCTTGTGAAAAGCACAATAATGGATACTCTCGGTTAGATATAACCATCATTACGATATGGCAATGAGTTCATGATCTGACCCTTGTGGAAAGCACAACAAGGTCGGGTTTAATTCCTCACCCCATTGAGGCCTAGCCTTGGAGTTGCATCCCACCCCCAAGCCCATGAACCTTGTGGAAAGCACAACAAATCCATGAGATGAAGACGTTCATTCACCCCATAATGATGGAGGGCCACAACGACTCCTAGAGCCACGCTTACCAAATCTAAAATTAAATCGCGAGGGAATTTGATTTTATCTTGATCTCACCCTAGGTGGTAATATAAATATATCCAATATATTTACCGTACCTAGTAGTTTGCACAAAATAAATGCATCCAATGCATAAATTAAATCGCAAGTGATCATTGGCTTTATTCCTAATGTAACTAAGACATCCGGCTCGCTTCCGAAGCAGCTAGATCGTTCTCGTCGGGTGTGCTCCGCGCTTTCAAACTCCGACGTCGCATTAATTACAATTTTTACATGACACGCAGGCCGGCAAAATTTAAATTACATGTCACTAAAATTCTAGCAGCCCTTAGGGCGAGTACAACTTTAAAGGGAGATAGAAGTACATATGAATTTTAACAGAGAGAGAAAGGAGGTTCGCAAACCTCAAATAATTACATTAACCAAGTCCATGATCACTTGCCAACCCATTCATGTAAAATCAATCAAGGGTTATTTATGAAAATAATCCTTACTTTTGGATTGAAAAATGGGATGTGCAAACAAAAATAGGATATCTTTGTTTAATTTTAAAAACGAAGTTGGATTAACTAAAATTAAACACATAAGCAAGCTAATGCAAGGTAAATTAAGCAACTGACGTAAAGAATCATCATTTATAACAGGGACATGCATATTTGAATCTGATTCAAATAAGTCAGATAATTGAGATAATTATTTAAATGTAAATTTAAATTTAATTATCTAATAATTAAATTTAAAAGTGAAAATTAAATATGACAATTATTTAAATTTAAATTCAAACCAATTATCCAATAATTTTATTTGAAAGTAAATTTAAATAATGTAATTATCCTCAATTATTATTTTTCTAAAATTTAAACTTTGAATTTAACAGTTATCTAATAATTAAAATTTAAAATATTTAAAATTTATACATTTAACTTCAATGAAATTCAAATTATGAATTTACTAATTCTCTAATAATTAAAAATTTAAAATTCGAATTTCATAGAATTATCTTCAATTATTACCCTTTTATCTCAAAGTAAATAATAATTACCTTACCTCATTAAATTCAAAAGTTAAATAAAATTTAACATTTAAATTTTTCTGTTGAGATAATATAATTAATATTTGAGATAATAATAGAATCAATTTAATGAGCATATATATATATATATATATATATATATTTATCATATATATATATACTGGAATTAGCACAATAAATCGTAAAAACAAATTTTCTAATAAAATGATAATAAAAAATAGTCGGCAGCCCACCCGCGGGCGCGGCCGCCCGCCAGGCGGGCGTCCACGCTGCGGGCGCCGCAACGCGGTGCGCCCGCGTTGCGGCGCCCGCCACTTAGGAGGGCTCACTGCGCCCAAACGTGCCAATTTTTTTTTTAAAAAAATTACTACAGAGATGCCCACCATCCAGGAAGAACAGAAATGCCCATCATCCCCTTCTTTGATTAACAATTGAAGATTTTAAATTACCCCTAAAACATGATTCTATACGGAGCTAATACATCAATCAGAGCGTCAACCTGGCTCTGATATCACTGTAAGGTTTCCTCCAGCACTGTTCGGGTAACGCAGCGGATAATAAAAATTTATTTACCCGAACCCGGCTTGATGAAATCCTAGATCCATGCTCTAATCGATGCATTAATCACCCAACCCCTGACTATGGGTTACAGATTTATACCTTGCGCGGAACGACGCTGTCCGCAGTGCCCGATGCAGATTCTCATGAACACCGAGCCGCACAGATGCACGACCTCTAGAGCTGATCCACACGGATCCTCGCACATCAACGGTATCCTCCCGACCCGATCTTCCCTATACTTTCCCTTTCTGGAGAGAGAGCTTCCACAGAGAGAGAAAGAGCAAGTGGGAGGAAGGGGGGAAGAGAAAAATCTCTCCTCTCTTGCTGTTAATGCTTGATTAAGCAAGAGGGGAGGGGAGTTCTAGTAGGTGGCATATATATAGGATTAAGCCCTTTTGAAAAGAACCCATAAGGACCAAAATCGTATATATATCCTTTTCATTATTGTACATATATATTAAGCCCCTCTTATATGCCTTTCCAAAAGGATTTTAAGGGAATTAATATATACATTTGTACAATAATAATTCGTCACCCAAGAATCCATTGTGTGTGATCCTCTAGGCCCATAGTCACTCTAGTTTAAGGCCCATTAACTTCTAATTCCCAATTAGAAGTAAATTAAACTTATTATTTGCTTCTTCTAGAGCCGAATAATAGTTTAATTTATTTCGAACCTTTGATCACGTTGGGTCAAGTAAATCTACGTGATCCTAGAGAACGCCGGGTTTAAACCAGCATGTCTGGTACCTGTAAGTCTACAGTTGCCGCATCGCTATAATCCCTCGCTCCTTCTATGCGTCTGGTTCGATCGAGGGTATGGTTTCTGTCAAACCCCATGATCGTGCCATTTGACCATGACCTTCTTAAAGTGTATGACGTTCGTTCTAAACAAACTCACACTACCCTGGCCAGGGATTTAATGAAGCGTCAGTGTCATGACCCATTAACTGTCTGATATATACCAGACAGTGAGCAATCCCCTCTTGACCATTGATGATCTTCGCACGTATCGTGAAATGGTTAATGACTTGACAATTCATGACTTATGGTTAAAGTCACTTAGCCAAGTAATTAAACCATCCCAGTCCTCGTGTAAGATCCTATCAATCTCTCAGGTCAAAGGACCAACGATGCTACTGAGACAGTTGGATCTTTAGTTGACATTAGGTATAATCAACCATCTGAAGATTCAATAGCGGATCAGTTCAGTGTACATCTTCCAAGGACATACCCCTACACATATGTGTTGGTGCCCCGCACCAATGACCATGAGACTGGTCACTCACACATCATGTGTACTAGATTAATAGGTAATCAAAGTCCCCGAGTGATTACCCTCCAACCAGGAACAGTTTAAGGTATGTGTCCATGTAAAGTTAGTCTCATGATCGAGATCTCATCTCAAGTTGACTTTACTACCACATATCCTACGGACATCGTAAAGTAATATACAATCACATATTTACGCTCAAATACCACTTTATTAATAAAGAACAAGATCATACAACTATTGGGCCTATCCGACCCTAAATTGGCCTGTAGCACACCAATACTAACACCTTGAACCGACACAGGGAGACCCCTAGCGGTCTACCCTTGGTCCGCTTGGCGTCCCTAGCGGTATCTGGAACGACCGCTAAGACGTCTCGAACCCGAAACGACGGGAAAACGGCGGGAAACCCATTCCACGTCCCAATCACCCCCAAATGATGGGAAAACAATGGGGAAACCCTTCCCCAAGTCCCTAGGCATTCAATGATGCCCTCAAATCACCGATTAACACATTAAAACGCTAGATCGGGCTCACACCCCAAAATCATGAATTTTCCCCAAAACGGCAATAAACTCACGCTCGGCTCGCCACGGCCTACAAAACTCGCGGGAATGAAGTGCACGAGCTGGGGGTCCATCTCCCAACCTCCACCAAAGATTTCGCGCCCTGAGGTCGCCGATCCGCGAAGAAATCGCCACGAAACCCTCGTCGGTCCACGAACTCGCACCCGAGCTTCCACGCACCACCGGCCCTCGATCCTCGACCCGTTCCTCGTTCCTCGCCTCCCGCCATTGCCTCCTCGCCCTCCTCCGCCACCGTCGGCCGCCCGGGGAGAGGGGGAGAGAAAGAGATGAGAGTGAGTGAGAAAGAGAGAATGGGGAGAGAGAGAGAGGTTAAGGGGTTAATATATAGAAAATCCAGAAATTTCATAAATTCGAAAAAATATTAAAAATTACCTCCGCGATCCTCGGGAGGAGCACAACGCGCCGGTACTGTCCCGGAGTCGGAGAACGCCACGGTTCGCCCTGCACAGAGTTCCGAAGGTGCATCAGGAAAAAACACGTGTAAAATATAAAATACATTCCGAGACCCACTAAAATGATTCGAAAAAATATCTGAAAAATCCGGGACATTACAACGGCTATCTTTGTGTTTCAAGAGAACTTTGTTCAGAATATAGCATGCCATATTCAAAACTTCCCTCCATAGGAAGTTAGACAATTCAAAACTTTACCGGAGAGAGTTGACCATGCAAATGAACACTATTTTTTCGTTCTTCAATCCCAGTAGATTAAGGAGAATATAGAGTAGTAACCTCATGAATAATGCCATGTGATTTACAGTATTCAACAAATATGTTAGATGTATATTATCCCTCTCTATCAGACCTTAATCTTTTAAACTTCATCTGTATGTGTTTCTACTTCTTTTTTAAAGATAGCAAACTTGTTCGATGCTTCATCTTTAGACTTAAGCAAATACACTTGACAGTATCGATTGTAATCATCTATAAAGGTGATAAAATGCTTTTTATGATATATAGTTAGCACGCCATTAAATTCACATATATCAGAGTGCATAAAATCTAATATTTCAGAATCTCTAACCATAGAGTGAAAATATTTTCTCGGCTGTTTAACTTGCATGCAAGTATCATATTTATATGTTTTTATCAATAACATGCTCAAGTCTCATTCCCAAATTCACCATTCTTTTTACAGAATTAAAATTTACATGTCCTAATCGTTCATGCCACAACGTCGATGAATCAACATTAAAATTAAATGCAACAGAACACGAAGTATAATTAGAAACACCACCCATCTCTTTATTCACGATATGATCAACATGAATTTTGAACAAGCCATTAGACAAGTGGCCTTTTCCAATAAAGGTCTCAACACGTAATTGTAGACACGCCAAAATTGATGCTATGTTGATCAAATCTCATGTCATTATGTTGACGCCCCAAAGTGAACTTCAATATATTCATAATATGAAGTTTTTTCTTATTTTTGTGTGTTTTTGGTTTATTCTTGCATTTTTGTGATTCGCGACCTAAAGAGGGGCGTGTTTTAAATAGCGACCGTATCTAGGGCGTGTTCAAAAGAAAGGACGACCAAATGTCAGGGCGTCAATTCCTGGTATTATCCGGTTTCAAAATAAATTCAAAATAAATTCAAATTATTGGTTAACGTCCTTCCTCAGGGCGTGGTTTCAATTAACGCCTTTACCTCAGGCGTGTTCTCACAATTTTCAAATAAAGTAAGTTTTATTGCCAAAATTTAAGCCAAGAAGTGACGCCCTTGATCATGGTCGTGTTTTGAGTAACGTCTTGATGTAGGTCGTCAATTTGTGATTTGACGCCCTTCCGAAGGTCGTGTTTCACCTTCCGTGTTCTGCTTAAACTCCTCTTTCCTGGAGAGTTCCCTGCCTCCGTTGGTCTCCTTGCTTGAATTGGAGTTAGAATCCTGCCTTCTTTGATCATTGTCTATCCTTATCTTCCCAAATTTGAACTTATCATCGATTGAAATCCTATAAAAGGATGTTCTGGTCGATCTAGACAGAGGTTGACGGGTCAGAGAGTTTACAGGTTTACGATTAGAGGTTTACGAGTTCAGGGTTACAGAGCTTCATCTTCCTCCTGTGCGATCGTTTAGAAAAGGGCTCTACTTCCTCTGCTTCCGATCAACCGCGTCCATCTTGTTTCCCTTTACTGTCGTCAGGGACAGCAGGGTTCTTTTTATTCTGTTGTGTTGTTTTGTCTTTATCAACCGATCATCATTGCTGTGTTTTTCTTTCTTTCACGTTTGCATTAGTTTTATCACACATCTCCTCCCTCCCTATTTTCTTTAGGGGTTTTAAAACAAAAAAAGAGGTGCGCATGGTTTTATCCTCTTCATCATATTTTCTATTTGAGAGTTGATACTACACACTTTTGGCTGATCCACTTCTCTTGGCTTGTTTTATTGTCTTTTTTGCAAGGTAATCAATAAAGGAAAACCCCCTTCATCGGCCGGCCGGTTGAAGGAGGAGGAGGAATTCACAATCCATCCCGCGTTCTATTTTCCACCAGGTATTCGCGATCTTCTTTGTTTCTTCTTGAGGTAACCCCTCTGGCGATCACCCTCCTTAGTAGCACCACGTGCTTCTTTCCCTTATTATTATATCATCTCCCCTTATTTTTTATTATGACTTCTCATAGTTAAATCTCTTCTTCGTGTGTGGATTTATCACGATCTACAAATTGGCGATCACGGTGGGACTTCCACTGTTTTTCTTTTGATTACCATCTCCTATTGGCACCCACGTGTGCCCTTTCCTATTGGCACCCACGTGTGCCCTTTCCCCTTCGGCACCCACGTGTGCCCTTTCCCCTCGGTACCCTCGGTACCCCTCCTTTTGTGCCCCACGGGCACCCTCCATCGTGCACGCTGCACACTCCCGGGATCAGCCAGTTTGTGATTGTTTGATTATTTTCCTGAATTAACGCCTCACCCAGAGGCGCTTTTTCTTTTCACGCCTTAGTTTAGGGCGTCTATTTTCTGTGTTACGTCTTCCCATAAGGCGTCTTTTATCATATCTGCTGTCTTCTTGTTCTGTTTGATAATTCACGCCCTAACTTTGGGCGTCTTTTTATTTTCAGCGCCTCACACCAAGGCGCGTGTTTCCTCGACCGTGTGCACCACTGGTATTTGACGCCCTTTCGTAGAGGCGTCCTTTCATATTACGCGCCTCACACCAAGGCGCGTGTTTTGCACTATCTGTGGGCCACCACAGTGATTCACGACAGCGACCCTGTCGTCTCTTTGGTTTATAGCGACCTGCCCCAGGTCGTCTCTTTCCTGCGTTTTTACAGAAACCTGCTTCCTGTTGCTGTCTGTGATTGTTGGTTGATTATTGCATTGCTTGCCTATATTGCTGTGATCTTATCATCTTATTTTGCATATTGTGGCATTTGGTTGAGAGACCTCCTCTCTCTACACTAGGATTCCACACACCTCTCTTGGAATCGGGACGACCCTCCATTGAGCATTCCGTCTCTTTGGACCGGAAATCCCTTTTCCAAGACCTCCGTAAGTCCCCGCACCCGTGGATTCCCTCACGGACGCCGGGCTGGTTGTACCCTTGAAGTACCCGGAGTATAGAGAACCTATCGTTAGTGAGGAGAGAGAAAGAATCTAGTTGACCCGGAGGTTACACTTGGATCAACTAGGTTTCACATTGCAAACAGAAGTGAACTATTCAACAATTTAATCCACTCTAATCTCAAGCATAACACTAAAACCTTGCGTTCATCTCAACTTGGTTGCATACACTTGCTTGGATTGATTTGTTTAGACTTGTTTGGATTGAGTGGTTGTTTGTTTGATACTGCCTTTATAAAGCCGTCTCTCCTCTTAAACATGCAACTCCGTTCAGGAAAAATCATCAACATGGCAGGCTACGGGTATTCTTATGATGATGAGGATGAGAATGTTTTTGGTCAATATGAGACCCCCCCCAGGATTCCATCTATTATGAGGGAAATTACCCTCCTCCTCAGTCCCATCATCCTCAAATCCATGTGGTTGATACCACTCCTCAAGAGGCTGTGCCCTCTTCCCAAACTTTACCCTCCAACACCTCGGGGAATTCTTCTCCATCCCTCAATGTCACGGATTTAATTAATGCTTTATCTCAGTTAGACGATTCCCAGCGGCAGGCTATTCAGGCCGCTTTGAAAGGGAAGTCTGTTCCCTCTTCATCCTCCAATCCCCCTCCGGCCGAGAGTGGCCATCACCTCACTAATGACCAGGCGGTCTTGCACAAACCCCCCTCTCGTCCACCAACGCCCGGTGCGGCCATGCCGGCCCAACAGGCGAGCTATTCAGCGGTTAGGCCTCAGTTCCAACCTCCCCGAATTCTGCGGACACCTATACCACATTCTTTTATTCAAAATCCGGCCCCAGCCGAGTCCGACACTAATATGCTATTACTCCAGAAATTGGCCAGCATGGAGGAGCAACTAAAGAAGGTCACCACGGCTAAGAATGCCCCGGAAATTTCGCTCCCTACATTGCCCGTCTTCCACTTACCACCATCTGAAATGCCGAACTTCCGGCGATATAATGGGACTGGTAATCCTTTTATTCATTTGAAGGACTTCAGGTACGAGACCTCCTTCTGGCAAGACAACAAGGCCTCTTTGGCCTATTTATTCAGGAGATCTCTGGAGGGGCCAGCCCTTGAATGGTTTTATTCACTGGATTCCGCTGATGCCGGCGACTTCGATATTGTTCAAAGGAAGTTCTTGCAAAAATACAGAGACCGGGTCGGACCATCCCTTTCGCTCACAGATCTGGTCGCGGAAAAGATGAAGCCCGAGGAGGACTTCATAATGTTTGCTGATAGATGGCGGTCTATGGCCGAAAAGTTGAAAGATACACTGTCTGAACCGGAACAAGTCAAGATGATAATTTCCAATGCCACTCCTCAGTTCCGGCACATACTGGCCATGAACCGGTTAACCACCATGGAGGAGCTCTATGAGAGAGCTCGTTATATCCAGACACAGATGAAGGATTCGCCCATTATGGGCATGTTTGAGCCGAAGTCACGGCTATTCAAGAAAATCACAACTGTCAACAACAGCGGGCCCACGACGGAGGGCACTATTGCAAATGAGCAGGTTGGCGTAGTTGGCCACCCCCATCAAGCTAACCCACGTCCTAACCCACCTCCACCACAAAGCCCCCATTTCAACTCCACCCCACAACGCCAATTCGCACCCCAACATTCCTTTGCTTCACCACCAAACCAAGCGCCCCGCGCTAACCCTCCAGCTCCGCAACAGTACCACCAGGTACCACCACCTACCAACTATGGCCAACAACAACAACGGAGACCACCACTTGGCCCCAAAAGGGACCACTACCCTCCATTACCAGAAAGTCTCCCGGATATTTTCAATGCCTTAATGGCCGCCAATTTGCTCATATTGCCAAGGGAAAGAACAGCGTGGCCCGCTAATGTTGACACATCCCGTTACTGCGCTTTCCATCGTGCACCTGGTCATAACCTGGATCGTTGCTTCCACTTCAGAGATTACATTTATGACCTAAATGACCAAGGTGACATCAATTGGGATGAGATGAGACAATTCATCGCCACCATGAAAGAAAGAAGGTCTCCTCGGCAGCAACAAGCTCAGCAGCCACAGCAACCAGCTCCACAGCAGCAACAACAAGCTCCAGCGCCTCAGCACGATATGGGGATTGTCCACAATCCACTGCCGGAGCACCCGCCAAACCAGCACGTAAACCCTGTCACGTCTCTCTATGAGGTGGAGAGAGGGCAGGGATGGCATGAAGAAAACGCCTCTGTCGGGGCACTTTATCATAATCAAAATCAACCTCCGCGCCTCTTGCGCACCCCTTCTTCTTCTCCTACCCCTCAAGTGGGCCGATCTCTTCTGCGCCCCGTTAATTCACCTCCTACCGCCAATTCTCCAACCCTGCCGGTTCGCCCCCTTCTTACACGCTTATCACCTCTACAGCCTACGCCACAACAAAACCCATCCACCACCAACCCTTCGCCACTGCCATCTAGGCCACTCCTCATCCGCCCATCACCAACGCCCACTGCACCCGCCACCACTACTCCTTCACCGGCAAGGATCCCCCCACCATCGGTTCCGCCACCTTTTGTACCCAGAACCCTTCTCATTCCACCCCCCACCAATTCCCCCCGCATTCGGGTATCCCTTTCTACCTCTACGCCTCCTACCAGGACACCAGCACCCTCTACAGGGATTCCCTCTGCGGGAACTCCCACTCCACCACTTCTTAACACCAACACACCTTCTTCTTCTTCTAATCCCCCTCCCACACTTGTCCCGACAGAGGCACGTCAAGGCGTGGCGCCGCTCCGCAGTGGACGGATGTTCCACCGTATTTTTCCACAGAGAGAGCTAGAGCCCGTGCAGGGGCCGCAAGAGCAAGAACAAGAACAAGAGTCAGTGCCAGGGACTCAGTATGATTTGCTAAAGCACTTGGACCGAACACCAGCAAGGATTTCAATCCTGGAACTAATTAAAAGGTCCACCACTCATCAGCTAGCTTTGAAAGAATATCTGCAAAAGGTGATGGTCAATGAGGACATTCCAGTTGAGCAGATAATCACGGTTTTAACGCCCGCTAGCAGTCAGCCGGCAATTACTTTCCATGAACATGAACTGGCGCCACTCCCAGCAAGAAAGTACGCTCTATGCATCACAGTTGACATTAATAAGGTGGCTGTTAAGCAATGTCTGGTGGACACTGGGGCATCCATCAATGTCTTGCCACCTAGCACCTTGAAGTTGTGTGGCATTCCGGAAAGCCAAATTCGGCCGTCTACTATCACAGTCACTGCATATGATAACACGAAGAAACCTCCTCTAGGCATGATTACGTTAAAAGTAAGTTTGGGTCCTGCCGCCATCACAGCAGATTTCCATATTCTGGATATGGATCCGACATTTAATGGCATTCTGGGACGCCCCTACATTCAGCAACTCGATGCGGTGCCCTCTACAAATCACCAATGCCTTAAATTCCCACACAAGGGCCGCATTATTAAAGTTACCAGTATGCCGATTCTGCCAGAGGAAGATATTCATGTGGCTTCATCAGTTCCATCCATGTGGCCGGCCAACAAGCCACTATTATCTGTGCTGGACGTCCCTTGTCCACGACCAATGCCAGAAAAAGTCACAACAGTTGCTATGACACCCCTGCCTCCCAAGGGAAAAAAGAAGAAAACAATGATGAACACCTCTGGCTGGAACATCTTAATGAAAATGGGGTATCAAAATGGCAAAGGTCTGGGTGCCAATTGTCAAGGCAGGATTAGGCCTGTTAAACCTCAGAAACTGATTACACGAGGTGGCCTAGGTTACAAAGGGCCAGGCAAAAACAAAGATGAACCATGGGCATTTATGACATCCACATTAAAAACAGATCGCCAACCACTCACCTGGACATTGAAGACACATTTTGTCACGGGTGGCTTTCAAAATAATGAGCAAACTACCATAATCACTTCCATATTAGACTGTCAGGATGTTCATGCTAGACAGTTTGCTCGTCATATTGCCCCGTTGGCCACATACAAAGCCCTGGAGTCCTTAAGGCCTGACAAAAGAAAAAAAAATGGATGATCCAGAATGTGACTGGTACAGGTGGTTCGATATGCAGGATATTACTATTTCTTTGAGTCGCCTCTTTATGCCGACTGACCCGGAATGGCCGCCACTTATTCATGAATTGATTGAGATGCCGACTGCAATTACAGATAAGAGGCAGCTGCTGAGTGACTACACTGATACTGGAGAGCCAGATGTTCCGTTTGAAGAAGGATTCACTGTGGACAGGCTGTGGGCCGGCCTCTTTTCTCTCACTTCCATGCATCCATCTGTGCTTGCTTCTCTATATTCTCATCGGTTTGGTCGCGTGCCAAGACCACCTCCGATTATAATCAATTTATCTCCAGATTCAATCCAAGTTTCTCTCACAATTCCTTCTTCGCTCCTCGAGCGATTTTCTAAACTCTCCATCACGCCCCCTCGCGGGCCATCACTGATTCAATCTTTCTCTGATCTGGCAATTTCCACTCCTCCTGCTATCCTCCCTTCACACTGCTTTCTTCTTGAAACAGAAAATAAAAATGAAGAAAAAAACAAAAACGAAAAAAAAATGCCAAATTCCCAAATTTCCAATCCTCCATTTCTGTTGAGGAGACCTCCTATTTCTCTTCTGAGTGCGTCCCGACCCAGGGGCCGCTCCTTCAAGATTCATTGCTAAATCTTTTCTCCCCCTCTGGTGAGGGGACTTCCTCTGTATTACCTCCTGTATCCACTTTTTCACCTCCTTCCCTTCCTTTTTCCGATCAAGCTAGTTGCTCCTCCTCTTCTTCTAATAAAATTCAAGGGGTAGATTCACGTAAGAAATCCAAGGGTAAGCAGATTCCTCGTAGGTTTCTGTTGGAGTTAGCTATCAGATGCCAGGCTTGTTTAGCCCTTCCTGAATTTATAGAGAATCCAATCATCCTGCCAGAGTCAGAATATGAGGATGCTGTTGTTTCTTATGAGGGTTTGGGTGTCTATGAAATTATGAATGATGAAGACCCTATTGAAGAGGGGGATGAAAGTTATGAAGAATATGAGGACGAGGCTGATGCTTTTGCTAGTGGCATAAGACGATTTGACGAACCATCAGCCTCCGTAGAAGAGCCTACCAAAGAAATTAATTTGGGTACCGAGGAAGACCCTAGGATTGTCCTCATAAGCAAGAATTTGCCGCCCTCCGAAGAGGGGGCACTCATTTTGGTCCTGCAAGAATACAAGGACACGTTCGCATGGAGTTATGAAGATATGCCTGGTTTAGACCCTGAGCTCGTTGAACATCGCCTTACACTTAAGCCAGGGTCTGTGCCGGTCAAGCAACGGTTGAGGCGTTTCCACCCTAATATGGCTTAAAGATGAAAGAAGAGGTCGACAAGCTCCATAAGGCTAGATTTGTTAGAGTGGTCCTCTACCCCAATTGGGTGGCTAACATCGTCCCGGTTATGAAGAAAGATGGAAAAGTTCGGATTTGCATAGACTTCCGGGATCTCAACCGCGCGTGTCCTAAAGATGACTTCCCCCTCCCTCATATTGATGTTTTGATCGATAACACGGCAGGATTTGAGACTCTCTCTTTTATGGATGGCTTCTCGGGTTACAATCAAATTCGTCTGGCTGAAGAAGATCAAGAGAAGACATCATTCACTACACCATGGGGTACTTATTGTTATGTGGTCATGCCTTTTGGACTTAAGAATGCTGGAGCCACCTATCAGAGGGCTATGATGGCGATTTTTCACGACATGATTCATATCTATATCGAGGTGTATGTGGACGACCTGGTTGTGAAATCAAGGACAAGGATTGAACATCCTGGGGTTCTAGCTAAGGTCTTGCAAAGATCACGAGAGTATCAGTTGAAGATGAACCCCAAGAAGTGTGTGTTTGGCGTTTCTTCAGGGAAGTTGCTCGGTTTCATTGTTAGCAAGAGGGGAATTGAAGTTGATCCCAACAAGGCAAAGGCCATTAGAGATATGCCTCCTCCCAAGAATTTGAAGGAAGTTCGAGGATTGATCGGGAGGTTGCAATTCATTCGCCGCTTCGTCTCCCAGCATTCACAAAGATGTAGGCCGTTTTACGAGCTTACTAAGCCGGGAGTCAAGTTTAATTGGGATGACAAGTGTCAGGCAGCCTTTGACGGATTGAAGGATTATTTGGCCAATCCTCCTGTCCTGAGGCCGCCGATTCCAGGCAAACCACTTATTCTCTATGTTTCTGTCCTGGATGACTCTGTAGGTGCTGTCTTAGCTCAAGTAGACGAAGAAGGTAAGGAGAGGGCAACATACTATTTGTCTAAACTTCTTAACCCCTGTGAGCAGAGGTATTCAGCCATGGAAAAAACTTGCGCTGCTTTAGTCTGGGTAGTTCAGAAGTTAAAACATTATTTCCTAGCTCACGAGGTTCACCTCATTGCTCGCATGAATCCGATTAAATTCCTCCTTGAAAAATCTGTCCTCACTGATCGATTAGCACGCTGGCAAAGCTTCCTCTCTCAGTTTGATATCACTTACATTCAACAGAAAGCTATCAAAGGTTATGCCAGTGCCGAACATCTTGCTCACCACCCTCTACCTCGTTTTGATCCTGTCAATTCGGAGTTTCCAGATGAAGAACTAATGTCCATTAATCAACCCCACGACCCTATGTGGACATTACATTTTGATGGAGCTCTAAATTCCCAAGGAAGAGGGATCGGCATGGTTCTTTTAACACCAGAAGGGGTCACCATCCCATTTGCTGCTCGGCTCACTTTTCCCGCCACCAATAATATAGCTGAGTATGAAGCTCTTTTGGCCGGTCTTCAAACCGCTCATCGATATGGTGTCACCCATTTGAGGATTGTAGGTGACAGTCAGCTCATTCTGCGCCAGGTGTTGGTCAAATGCCGCACTATCAATCCTAAGCTCAAACCCTACCAGGAACTTGCTTCAGCTTATGCCAAGCTCTTCACCAAATTGATCTTCGTCCATGTTCCTCGTAGCCAAAATATCTTGGCCGACGCCCTTGCTTCTTTGGCCTCTGCTTTAGTCTTCCCTCCTGAGCGTGATTTTCATGTTCCTCTAATTCATCAGCGTGACACGCCAGCTATCAAGGATCGTGCATTCCTCGATATTAGGGATAAGGTGCTTGAAAGATTAAGCAAAAGGAATCTCTTAAAGGCAAAGAGGTCATGCTTTTAGACTGGGAAGAAGAATTGGCTGACGAAGAGAAGCCTTGGTATTATGAGATTGCCAGATATTGCAATGATCAGTCCTATCCCGAGGAAGCCACTGCAGAAGAAAAGAAAGCAATTAGAAGAGTGGCTCAGCGTTATGTTTTGATTGGAGGTGTGCTCTATAGGAGAGGGCTCACCGGTGTTTTATTAAGATGTCTCGACGATGATGAATCATGGAAAGTTGTGGAAGAGGCGCATTCTGGAGTGTGTGGTGGTCATGTGAATAGCCAGATGCTAGCTAAGAAGATCCTTAGGCTAGGTTTCTATTGGCCAACTCTAGAAGAGGATTGTTCCATCTATGTTCGAAGGTGTGTTAAGTGTCAACTGCACGCCGACAAGATTCATTCTCCTGCTTCTTCACTCCATCCTACATCCTCCCCATGGCCTTTCTCCATGTGGGCTTTTGATATCATTGGACCTCTTGGTGATTCGAACCTCCTGACCAAGCAAAAATCATTCATCCTCACGGCAACGGAGTACTTCACCAAGTGGGCGGAAGCAGAAGCTTACGTGGAGATCAAAGCGTCAACCGTCTGCAAGTTTATAATGAAGAACATCATCACGAGGTTCGGCATCCCAAGCACCATCGTCACCGACAATGGACCTCAATTTATCTCTCAAGAAATCAAGGATCTCTGCAACAGGTATAACATTGCATTGCATCATTCTTCTCCCTATTATCCGCAGGGCAATGGCCAAGCAGAGGCAACTAACAAAACTTTGATAAAAATTGTCAAAAAGACGTGTGAGGCTAATAAATTTTCGGATTGGCCAGACAAGCTAGTTGAAGCTCTCTGGGCCTACCGAACTTCCATTCGAACCCCCACTGGGCAAACCCCTTTCGCCCTTACTTATGGGATGGAGGCAGTAGTCCCTTATGAGATTCTCATTCCCTCTCTACGAGTACAATTGGATAAGGAATTTTCTATGGATGAACGTCGTGATTCACTCCTCGCCCAATTGGAACTCCTAGATGAGAAGCGTCTGGTCGCCGCTGAGCATGCGCGCGTTTATCAAAACAGGCTCTCGCGTTTTTATCAAAAGAAGGTAATTGAGAGAAAATTCAAAATCGGTGAGATGGTAATTAAGAGGATTTTCGTAAAGCCGGGTGGCCCTCGCTCAAAACTCCAACCCAATTGGGAAGGACCGTTTGTTATAAAAGACGTTTTTCCAGGCAATGCTTATAAATTGATTAATGCTGAAGGAGAAGAGTTAACTCACCCTTGGAATGGTTTGTATCTTAAGAAATACTACCCTTGATTCAAAATCCAAACAAAATAAAAATTATTTCAAAAATCCAAAACAAAGTGGAATATTTCCAAAAACAAAAAAAAAATAAAAATTCCAAAAAGCAAAAAAAAAAAAATAGAAGAGATCAAAATTGGTGCCATGGCACACGAAGGATCAAGGTCCGAAAGGTCAAAATTCAGAATTCATTCATCAATTTTGCTAACTTAAAAGGGGGTTGACTCCCGCACACACTACACGCTTTATTCTTGAACTCAAGCAGTGCAAAATCCGATGGAAAGTCAAAAACCTGACTAAAAGTGAAAGACAATACCCGTTCTTCTTCTTCTTCGGCCCATAAGGGAGGAAGGGAGACCTTGAGGTAGACACGCCAAGCCTATCCGTCGCCCTAGTAGGTGGAAGTCAGGGCCCAAAAGGGAGCAAATGTCATGAAAGCCCAAGTACAATTAGGTTTTTATTCATCAATGCAAATCAATTCCAAAGTGAAAGTCAAGTTGTGAAAAGAAAAGCATGTCAAGAGGGCAAAGTCCCCGCAAGGAAAACCTTGGGCGTATGCGTGCAATATAAAAGGGGCAAAAGGCAACAAATTTTCCTACGCCAAAGACCGAACCCCAACAGGCATAGGGTAGGGGAGGTAACTTTGCCTTGAGCATCTCAGAATCCCTTATGGGCTTCTCTTATATTTTCTTCCATCCTTTCTATATGGTAAGTCACGAACTGGCAGGATGGTCAAGACGGACTAAAGAAATTGCACTGTGCGAAATCTCGAATACAAGTCAACTATGACCACGTCAACCCCCTTTTAATTACTCAAGAAAGGTTAATGAATTTTAGATGGTGACCGTGTAGGACCCGTGGTCTTGATAGCCTTGACAACCTTTTTGCAGAATAATTCAATTAACGCCTTCGGCTAAGGCGCTTTTTATAGAATTAACATCCTAGATTATGTCGTCTCTTTTAGAATAACGTCGCTGAGCAGGTCGTTACTTTCTCAAAAATCAGATTTCCTTTTTTCAAATTCACGCCGTCTTATCGGGCGTCTTTATGCGAATCACGACCTACTCTAAGGCGCATTTTTCAGGAAAAATAACAAAAAATAAAATAAAAAATAAATAAATATATAAGTGAGTGAAAAAAGAAAAAAATGCATTTCTTCACGATGTATGCTTGCATGGGCATCTTTTATTTATGGTTGGCATATGCGTGCTTTGCATAAGGTATCTCCCCGCTATCAGCTATTTTATTTTTGCCTTATTTGATTAAAGGCTTGGCCCCTTGACCCCTCGTTAAGGTCAAAATATTGCTATCTCTTGCTTATTGGGCAAGGGGCCAAGTCGAACAGATGAATTAACCTGTTTGTTCAAAGTGTGGATTACAGTTGCAGAAACAGGGCACAGTAAAGTAAACACGAAGAACGTGGAAAGAGGAAAGTATACAAACACAAGACCACAACTACACAAAGTGCTCAGGTAACAAAGAAATCTCAATCATATATATATATACATCATGAATGTCTATCATGTGCAAGTGTGAGGGTGGAGGAGTACAAGTAAGTTGCTCAGCTCTCGCCTCCACCCTCCTCTCTCCTACTCTCAACCTCCTCCTCGCCGTCCCGAGCTGGCGCTGGCGGAGGAGGCATGGGCCCCCGTGAAGAAGCTGGAACCCGAACCTGACCCCCTGCCTCGCTCCTCTCTCGGAGGGAAGAGCCCGCCACAAAAGTGGAGCTGGTGAAGGAGTATCCCGCAGCCTGTGCTCGCTCGCGCCCTCGCTGGAGACGCTCCTCGGACACTCGTAGCCGCTCCTGAGAAAGGATCAACTGGGTCCTCGAGTCTGCCAGCTCTCGCTCGCGTACTGCTACCTGCTCCTGGTACTGAGCACGCTCCGCCTGGTACTCCTCCCGCTCACGAGCACGCTCCTCGCGCTCCCGGGCACGCTCCTGTCGCTCCAGCTCAAGAGCTACCCGCAGCTCGGCCACGTCCTGAGGAAGCTTGTCTCGTCGCCTCAGGGACCTCTCAAGCTCTGAGATCCGCTGATCGCGGATCGCCAACTCGGTACGTGCCGCCCGTAGCTGTGTGCTCTGCAAACAGGTAACAAATCATCAACAATTCAACTTTTTTGAAATAAAGCAACACATGACTAAATAAAAACTCACCTGGGCAGTCATCGCCTGCTGTCCCTCGCAGACGCAAGTGAGAGCGGCTCGAAGCTCCTCAGTCTGTAAAATGAATTTCATCAGTGCACAATTATATAATCAATATTTGAACTTCATCAGTGCACAGTTATATAATCATTATTTGAATGGATCTGTGTTTTGGAATTTACCCGTGAAGCGAGATCGCGCTCTGCTGCCTCGGCTCGTGCGACCGCCCCGGCTAGCTGCCCTGCCAGTGCAGTCACCTCTGCACTGGGCCCTCTCGAGCTGGAGGCCTCTCCTGGGTCTCTCCTCACTGCTCCCTGCTGGGCACGCTGCATTCATTGAGATCGTCAGTGGCTAATCATCAATAACTTAACAAAAAAAGAGATATACATGTGCATATAGGAATAATTTAAACACTCACCAGGGTCTCTAGGTCAGCCCGTGTGGCGGCCAGCTGGTCCTCCAGGCTGTGTAGGTGGGCCTGGGCATCCATCGCCGCTATGTCCCGTGCATCCTGCATTCATTACATATTAGTCACATGATAGAGAGCATTTGCATTTAATTTATAAATAATTGCATTCATACATACCCCTAAGACCCTCATCTGGGGTCGGCCGGCGTAAACCTCCCAGTAACGCCAGAGGTACTCGGAGCTGTCAGTCGCCCGGGAGGTGACTCTGGTCCCGCCTCGCTGCCAGTCGGCGTACTACTCCTCAAACCACACCCTCCAGTCGGTCGCCTTCGTACGACCGCGCGTCTTCTTCCCGATGCCCCGCGGCTCGCCTACCTCTACCCACTCCTGGTGGAGGCCTAGTGTCCTCATCACCAACCTAAGCCGTAACGGCTCGATCTCGCTCAGGCAGTGAACCCAAAGCTCACGCTCAAAACGAGGACCGCCCGCTACGACCCACGGCTGGCCCTCGTCCGTCATCCCCTCATAGGGTCTCCACTGAACCTACATTCATAAACATACATGTCATCATTTCATCATCATCATCATAGTAAATTCAAAATAAACGCAAAAGAAAGATGCATAACATTCATTCATACCAGCGAGGGAGGGAAGTCGCGGAACTCTCTCCGCAGCACTCACAACTCGTAGCCGAGTGGGGCTCCAAACACTATCGGCAGCCAGCGCCGTGCCAGAGGGAAAGCTCCCTCACCTCCAGGCCGTGGGTCAGCACGCCCCATCGGCATGTATAGATGGCTCCAAACCTGCATCCATGTATCATATTAGTGAAGCATTCACCAGCATGATAAAAATAAAAGAAAAGAAAAATGAAAAATGCATACCTGAAGAAAAGGTGAGAAGCCACTGACGGTCGTCTCTCGACCTGTCCCCGTGGACAGGTCGGCCATCATGTGCGCCAGCAGAGCCGCTCCCCAGGCGTAGCTGCCAACTGCCTCCAGGTCCTCGAGTATCCCCAGGAATCGGCAGTTGATGACGTCACCCTTTGTCCCGAGCAATAGCCTCCCCAGTAGCAGCAGCAGGAACCTCCTCAAGTCTCGGTCCGCTCTCTCTCTGTCGGCCGGGTCCTGGCAGTAGACTGCCCTAGCCCCATCTATCAACCTCTGCGAGAACTGCTCTAAGGTCTCCCCGGACCTGTGCCTGGCATTCCCTAAGTCCATCACTGTAGTAAGGTCGGTGCGGAAGATAGTCCTACACTCGCTGGGTGTCTCGTAGACCATCTCTAGCCCTAGCAGCCTCTGGGCGAGCTCAGTGTAGTCAGGGTAGGTGATCCCGCTCACAGCCTCACCGTCTACCCTCAACCCGGTGATCCTAGCCACATCCTCTAGGGTGGGAATCATGTGCCCCCATGGCATCAAGAATGCCCGGCTAGTCCTGTTCCATCTCTTCCGTAGAACCTGGATAAGTGGTAGGTCTGGCCTAACTGGCTCTATGCTAAGGAAGGCCCCAAACCCCATAGCATCTACCCTCGCTCTCTGAAACTCGGGGAGGCCGTAGTATGCTGCCCGGACCATAACCCAGGAGATCCGTGTCCTCATCAATCCCTGCAGAAAAAGAAGAGAATTTTCACTTAATTATGTTGATTATCCATGCTGAATCTCATATTGATTGCCTTGGATTATATTGGTGTTTGATTTAATTAACGACCATCCTCGAGTCGTGGTTTGTTAAATTAGCGCCCCTGAGGAGGGCATGGTTCTAAATGTGCTTTGAATTTGTGACCTGTCCTAGGTCGCTGTTCATCTAAGAAACGCCTCTGTGTTGGGCGTGGTTTTATGGTTAAATTCTGAATTCCTAAAAAATATTTCAAGTCACGCCCTTGGGTGGGGCGTTTTCCAAAATGGGTCCGTTAATTTAATCAGTAATTAATGAATGGACGACCTCTGGTTTGGTCGTCTATTGTTGAATTAACGCCCTAGTGGGGGGGCGTTGTTTTCAAGTTTTTCAGAAAATAAAATAAAAATAATGGCATGCGAAACAAATTCATGGAAAAATATTTGAAATAATTAAAGCATGGGAATTAATGGAAATTAACAGCGTGATATCAAAAATGATAAATTTAAATGGGCGACATGCTTTAGGGCGTGTTCTCATGAGGTTAATTATTCTTCAGGAAAATAATTTAATTAACGCCCTTGGGTTGGGCGTGTCTTTTTAAAACGTGACGCCCCTGAGGGCGCCTTCTTTCTGGGTTGCAGGGTTTATACCCGAGCGCTATGAAAATGGCATAAAAATGGAAATAAAAATAAAAAAAATGGAAATTGGGTTTGGGTGCCTACCTTCTTGTGCTTTGGCTCTGTCAGTTGGGGCCGTGGCTGACGTGGCCGCCGGAGTTGGCCGGGGCGAGGGGTGGCCGCCGCCGTGGCCGGTGGCCCTCCGTCATCTTCATTTTCCTCCTCACCGCCTTCTTCCTCACCGCCATCCTCTCCTTCGCCATTGCCTTCTTCGTCTTCACCAGCGCCTACTTCTTCATCGCCGGCCGCCGCCGCTGGAACCTCCTCGGCCGCCGACGGTTCTTCCTCGAGCATCACGAGGGGAGCTTCTTCCTCGCCGTGGGCATCATTGCCCAAGTCCACCACCTCGGGGGCAGCCACCCTCTGCCGCTTCAAACCTCCTCCGGCCATGGCTTAGGGTGTAGAAGGGAGAAAGATAGAGAGAAAGAATGAGAGAGATTGGGGGAGGGGGTTCTCGGTTAGGGTTGCAGAAGAAAGAGAGAAAGAGGGGAAATGGACGGAGGAAGAAGAAGAAAGGAGGGAAAGTTAAGTCGAACGGTCAAAAAGAATTAACGACTTAAGGAAGGCCGCGTCTTGTGGAATCAACGACTGACATAAAGGCGTTTCTTAATAATTGATGACATTTCTTAAGGCGTTATTTTTTTTTGCATGGGGAATGATAACCGTCGTCAGACGCATTTAATGGCAATTGATTGATTTGATGGGGATAATCATTACTGTTTTTGAGTAACGACTAGGATTGTGGCGTTATTTATATTAAACGTGGCTTTGCTGAAGGCGTTACTTTTGGAATTTCAACGAATATATTTTAGAATATGAATCGTATTAACGCCTTGCCCTAGGACGTTTTTTAGTTAACGCCCATTGGTGAAGGCGTCAAATTTGTGAACTGGAATGTTGAAGACGACCTGTGATGAAGGCGTCCTTTTATGAATTCACGGCGTTGCTTGAGGCGTTATTTGCAACCGAATCAGAACGTTGGAAGAGTTGATCAGAAACACAATAAGATGGCTCAATAAAGAAAATATCATTGAGTTATTGGAAGAAAAAGATTACAATGCTTAATGAGTCATTTTGAACAAATTTGATTGATTAATACGCGTTGATTTTCTGTTACGATAGATCGACGAAACAATAGCTAGACCTTTCATATGTGGCAATTCCGCCAAGATCTCTTCGTTAGTTGGGGGAAGAATCGGCACGAAGATTTTTGTATTTATATCTATTCCATTTTTTTTTCTATTTTTTTCTGTTCTGGGAATTAATGTTTTGGATCGTGTATCAACGGTCAATCCTCGGTAGAAGCCTCAATTTTCTAAGAGCTATTACATAAGATTTCCATTCATCTCTGTCTTCGTTCAAGCTCTCTACAGGTTGATGAGCCTTGTTGATTTTCCACAAAGCTTGAATAGTTGTGCATTCTTCACCATCTTCGTTGCTGCCAAGGTCCCGTCTCTTGATAGGAGGGAGGTGTGATGGGTCCTCGAATGCTCGCTGTGGAAGCCCGAGTTGAAGGAGGCACCGGTATGAATTGTACAAGACGAATTCTGAAGCACCTATGAGACGAAGGTCCGTCCCGGGAGAAAATCTTGCACGGAGCTCTTGAGTTTTGAGTATTCCCGGGGCGCAAGTGAAGAGATTCTTTGGCATTACTTTGAGGTGCTCTCTCCATTCCGCTCTCTTCTTGATTTGGGGAATCCGGTTCGTCACTCTATTGCTTATCCCAAGTGAACCGGTCATATAAGAGAGTGGGCTTTTTGAGAAGATTCTCGAGGATTGTTGGGCTTCGTTACATGGATCGAACTTGAAGTGGAAATCTACCCAACTAGAGAGTGCTAGCATGCATCCGTAGATGGGCCTACCCATCGCCGCCGAGGTAAGCCCACTATAGAGATAGGCTAGAATCGCCGGTCCCACTCTGTCTCCTTCCCATAGACTCACTACGGCGCTTAACTGTACCTCTTCTAGAAAGTCCTCCATGGATGGGAATAGGAGTGCTCCTGCCAAGCACACCACGAAAGTCTTTGCTACCCGCTCTATCTCTTCATCTTCTTTAGCTTGATTCGCTCTCTTGTACACCCATGAGGCGAGCTTTAGAAGATTGATTCCTTTAGTGGTCTTGATTTGATTCACTAGGTTGGGGCTAGATACCAAGCTTGTTAATAGCTCATGAGAGGCAATTGGTTTTGGCATGATGGCCACCTTTTCCTCATCTCCTTGCTTCGTTCTCTTTAAGCCTAAGATTATCTCCAATTCTTCTAATAGGATCGTGGCTTCAAAAGTAGAGAAGAGAAAGGTATGGGTGGAAGGATGCCATATCTCTACAAGAGCCCGTATAGCAGCCCAGTCAAGATGAATCTGATCATAATGTTTAGCATGGGTGACTAGACCCAGAAGATGCCATCTTGTTAAAAAGACTCTCATATCTGAAGAAAATTTGGAGAGTATGAGAGGAAGCCACTTGATTTTTGTGAATCTCCTTGCTCCTGGGACATTTGGGAAGTCCTGTGGAAGAAAGAAAGGAAGAGCAATGCAGAGAAAGAAGAATGAATATGCATACAATGTTTCAGTAAAGACAAGAGAAGAAGACAAGAACATAAGGATTTTCCTTACCTGGTTCATAGAAATTCTACTGCTAATATGCCCGTTAATCTCGGTCAACCTGGGAGTGAAGGATTTGGACCTCTTAATCGCCCTCTCCATCTTCTGTTGCAGGAAGAAGCTCGGACGATTGCGATGCCTGCAGAAGAACAGACAGAAGAAGTAGCAGAGCTCGAAGATTGCTTTGATTGATTGAGAGGAATTGTCTTTCCTTTATAGGAGTCTGGGGAGTCTTGAGGCTGTTCGGAGTTAGCAAGTTGACTGCCATTATGACTGGGTTTAGTTTTCGAATCGGAAACGGAAGTTCGTGCTTAATTAACGCCTTCTGTTAGGGCGTCAATTGTTGAATTGACGACCTGACGGCGGCCGTGTTTTGTGTAACGCCCTTTCCAGGGTCGTTTTCTTCTTGAACCCTTGGTGAATTTAACGCCTCAGTGAAAGGCGTGTTTATCATTTTGACGCCTTTTTTATAAGGCGCCTTCCATGTTTTGACGACGTTCTTTGCAGGCGTGAATTTGTGAACTTATGAATTTCCTTCCTTCCATGCTATGATGAACTTAAGTGCTATTATTTCATTGGAATTCTATCTTATTAAGCACTTATGATCATGTTATACTTTGAATTGAAGATTATTTATATTGAAATTTTGAGAGAACTAATGAACTTTTGAGTGCAGAAGATTGCAGTTTTCGAGATGTCCGGATTAATGTGGAGGTAACATCATGTTGTTCTTGTAAGCATTATTACTATATGGACTACGCTATTATAGCATATCAAGGACCTTGTGGTTCTGATGAACCTGGAATTTGAGTTCCCCTTCATCAAAAACAGTGATGGTTCCAGGAAAGTCTTGATCACACAGATAGGCCGTTGAGTCGTTAAAGGTCTGGGACGATGGTTCCACTTTTCTGAGTTGATGTGTGGACAAACGGGCTTCGGCTTAGTGTCAGCTCAGAGATCTGGATTCTTGACCAAATCTAGATGGCTTAGCAATATTATCCTTGATTATTTTCTATCTTTTAGTTTGTTTTATCTTTCCTTTTAGCCCAGCATGCATCATGTAGGACTTTGAGCTTCATGCTGAAAATCTTCATATTATGGCAGTAATGAAGGTCACTCGCTCTTGATTGAGTTGACATGAGATATTCCATTCCAAATTGAGTACTTTGTTCTCTTTGAAGCCGCTCAGGCTGATTTCTTTGAAAATGTCCCTTTGCTGGGTCTCCATCTCAAATCCCTTTATTTTTTCTGCAAATCCACCTTGGTTGTAGCACGTCCACGTTGGCTGGTAACTGCTCTCCAATGGTGTCTCCTTATCGTGCCATGCGCACATTTTTTTAGTTTAATCTCCTTTATCCAGCAAATCGATACTTCCTTGGAATCACCCGGAGTTGTTTTGCTCAGAATCTTGGAAAGATTTCCAATGCTTAGTGTCTGAGGCGTGTCACATCACACCTTGGCATCTACTTATCAGTTCGCTCCACTTCATTCCGTTTGTTGCACTTTCGCTCCATTTCGTCTCACTCCCTTGCAAAGTAGACGCCAAGGCGGGGCAGCTGTAGACACGCCAAAATTGATGCTATGTTGATCAAATCTCATGTCATTATGTTGACGCCCCAAAGTGAACTTCAATATATTCATAATATGACATTTTTTCTTATTTTTATGTGTTTTTGGTTTATTCTTGCATTTTTGTGATTCGCGACCTGAAGAGGGGCGTGTTTTAAATAGCGACCGTATCTAGGGCGTGTTCAAAAGAAAGGACGACCAAATTTCAGGGCGTCAATTCCTGGTATTATCCGGTTTCAAAATAAATTCAAAATAAATTCAAATTATTGGTTAACGTCCTTCCTCAGGGCGTGGTTTCAATTAACGCCTTTACCTCAGGCGTGTTCTCACAATTTTCAAATAAAGTAAGTTTTATTGCCAAAATTTAAGCCAAGAAGTGACGCCCTTGATCATGGTCGTGTTTTGAGTAACGTCTTGATGTAGGTTGTCAATTTGTGATTTGACGCCCTTCCGAAGGTCGTGTTTCACCTTCCGTGTTCTGCTTAAACTCCTCTTTCCTGGAGAGTTCCCTGCCTCCGTTGGTCTCCTTGCTCGAATTGGAGTTAGAATCCTGCCTTCTTTGATCATTGCCTATCCTTATCTTCTCAAATTTGAACTTATCATCGATTGAAATCCTATAAAAGGATGTTCTGGTCAATCTAGACAGAGGTTGACGGGTCAGAGAGTTTACAGGTTTACGATTAGAGGTTTACGAGTTCAGGGTTACAGAGCTTCATCTTCCTCCTATGCGATCGTTTAGAAAAGGGCTCTGCTTCCGATCAACCGCGTCCATCTTGTTTCCCTTTACTGTCGTCAGGGACAGCAGGGTTCTTTTTATTCTGTTGTGTTGTTTTGTCTTTATCAACCGATCATCATCGCTGTGTTTTTCTTTCTTTCACGTTTGCATTAGTTTTATCACACATCTCCTCCCTCCCTATTTTCTTTAGGGGTTTTAAAACAAAAAAAAGAGGTGCGCATGGTTTTATCCTCTTCATCATATTTTCTATTTGAGAGTTGATACTACACACTTTTGGCTGATCCACTTCTCTTGGCTTGTTTTATTATCTTTTTTGCAAGGTAATCAATAAAGGAAAACCCCCTTCATCGGCCGACCGGTTGAAGGAGGAGGAGGAATTCACAATCCGTCCCGCATTCTATTTTCCATCAGGTATTCGCGATCTTCTTTGTTTCTTCTTGAGGTAACCCCTCTGGCGATCACCCTCCTTAGTAGCACCACGTGCTTCTTTCCCTTATTATTATATCATCTCCCCCTTATTTTTTTATTATTATGACTTATCATAGTTAAATCTCTTCTTCGTGTGTGGATTTATCATGATTTACAGCAATATCAAAAATTAATTACATTTGATATTGAACTCAAAACCCTCTCTCACTAGGCATGAATCACAAAGGATATTCCTACGGATGGATGATACGTGATGCACCCCGTGCATAGATATAACTCGTCCTTAAGCAAACTTTAGGCCCACTCGTCCAATCCCTAGCACCTTGATAGTACTAGCATTACCCATGGTCACTGAGGTGCCATGGATGGCCTGGTAAGAAACAAAAGTAGATTTATCAACACATATATGCACATTAGCCCCCGTGTCAAACAACCATTCATCTGATTCATACATAGTAAATATTTGAGGATTTACATAAACATACCCTCCACTAAGATCTGCCTCATTAATCACCATATGAACATGTGGTGTAGATGTAGAGGCTCCAGGATGAGACTTATTAACCTTCTTAACTTGACAATCCTTAATAAAATGCCCAACCTATCCACATTCCCAACAAGGCTTGTTTTTGGATCTCTTTTGAATCTTACCCTTAGATTTAGTCTTGACTTTAAATTCAACTTTAGCCTTTCCTTTGTGATCCTTGTTCTTATTTACAGTCATCATGCTCGCATGCACTTCAACAGGCACCACAAGTTTCTGATTCCTATGCTCTTTTTCAATTGCTATACCAATCATAAGATCATTGAGTGTGATGTGACACACCCTTGGACTTAGCAAGCAAGCATAATCGCATTCAAAACGGGCCAAGTTGGGCCACCGCTCTATCGTCACTCACCCAAGCCCGGGGTGACTTGGCAATGCCAAGGTGAGGATGTGGGGTTGGGCCCTTGCTGGTAGAGGGCCAGCAAGGCCAAGACTTTATTCCCAATAGGTGGGGATGCCCAAATCAAGGGGGCCGACAAAGTGCCAAAGGCACCGGTTGCAATAGTCCCACGGTGATCACTCAAATTTATGGGGCTTGAGGATCGGGCTCTCACTCGCATAACCAGCGGAATTAGAACTAATATTGAAAGACAAGCACTAAGTGGAGTGAAGGTTTGAGCACTTACTCGACCGGTTTGAAGAAACCGGTCCCGGTCGGAGACGAGGGCGAGCGGGGAGGCGAGTGGATCCCCACACTCCGCGGCGGTGTTGCTTGACTTGCCCAAACAAAGTACACCACTACACCTCTCGCAAGAGGGGGATCTTGGGGTGGGGGTTAATGAAATTACAGACAATACTACCTCCACGCAGGGAGGGACCTTCAGCCGGCCAAGCGGGGTGGGGAAACTATAGCAAAGAACGAGGAATAAGGGTGGACGCCGAATCTGCTTGCTATCTACAAGCCGGGACAGAGGGTCGGTGTTGCTGCTGTAGATCTTGATCAGGAATTTTGTTGACGACGAGACCAGAGGGAAAACCTTCGTAGCTGGAAGGGGATTGCCTCAGAATGTTTTTAATTTCTTCTGGAGTCGCTGCTGGTCGGGGCGGGAGCTCGAACAAGGCCTCTGATTTTCGGACTGGCAGTAGCAGGTCACCAACAGTAGGAAGACGAGGCTGTCCCGACCGCTCCTGAACTCCGAATGAGGTGCCGTCGGCGCCGTTAGAACCGTGGGAGAGTCCTCTTTGCAGCAAGCAAAACGGGGACCCCAAAAAGATGCCGGAGATGATCTGTGGAACCAAAAGAGTGAAGAGGGGTCGGTGTAGACTGTGGAAAGTAGAGTCGCGCGATTGTGGGAGAAAATTAGTAACTCCTGCTCTCGGATGCTGAATGGACTTCCGCTTCCTGATTCTGAAAGTAGACAGGCCGAGGAAGAACTTTACAGAAGACCCTGAAGCCTGATTCCTTCAGGGCTCGTTGTGATGAAGCGTTTCCTCCGGTTCTAGAACTTTGCAGTGGCCGACCTGCGCAGTCGTGGGAGAACGGGGCTCCCGGGCAGCACCGAGCTCCGATGAGGACGAACCCACTTTTGTTGCAAAGAGGACAGGCAGACGCTTCCGTGGATGTATCTTGTGCCTTCAGAATCGCTTGGAAGTGACCGTGGTGGCTGCTGCAAGCTACGGGTACAGCTGGACCCTCTTGAACAGCAACCTGCAACTTTGACAAACCTCAATGGAACTAGCAAGAAGATGAAGAGGACAGCATATGGTGGAAGGGGGGGATTGGGGTTGATGGAGGGGAGGTGTGGGGATTATAGCAGGGTGTTAGAGGTAGTGGGGAGGTGGAAGAAGAAGAGTGGGGGGCGATGGTTTCAGCTGGTGGAGGGAGGGTGAGGGTGCAAGTGGTGGTGGAGAATGGAAGGAGAGGGGGGGCGAACTAGGCTAGAGAGGAGGAGAGGGGGGCGGCCAAAGGATATGGAGGGAAGGGTATTTGAATTTCAAATGACTTTGGAAGTTGGAAGATGGTGTGGGGAAGAGGGATGCTTGTATTGGAATGGGGAAGATTTGGTTGGAATGGGGAGAGTGGTGTTGGAATGGTGATAACTCTTCTTTGGAACTAGGGGGGGAAAGTAAATGGGGGTGTGGGGAAGTGGAGGGCTTTAATGGTGGTAGGTGGGGGTTGGAGGTGGATGGGAGTAGGAGGAGAGAGGGAATGGGGCGAACCCCTCTTGGGAGGAGAGCGAAAGAGAGAGTAGAGGGGGGGTTGGGGATTCACTCACCCTAGGGCTTCTCACCCTAATGGATTCACTCCACTAAACTAGGCTTAGATCTTTCAAATGGTATTTTCATTGATTCATTCATTCATTACCTCCAAATGAAGGAAATGGGGCCCTATATATAGGAAACCCACATTTTACAATAAGACCCTGACAAAAGACTCATTGACAAATAACCGAAGGGGTAGGGGAGCTTATTGGGCCAAGCCCGAAGAAATGGGCCCAATTAGCACATTACACATTCTAATGACACTCAAACATAGGAAAATAAATGCAAGACCTAGGGACATGACTCAAATAAAATGCAAATTACATCAAATGACTCAAGTACATAGCACAAAAAGGATAAGTGGGCCTTTATAGAGAGAGGCCCGAACTCAAACAGTGCCGGAGTGTGAAGAAGACCCTAGCCAAAGGGAATTGTGGATGATGCCTCCATCAAATCCCCTGGGCTGTGAAGAGCTCGACTCCGTCGAGTAGGGATCCATCCGGCTGTGGTACTGCTCGAGGAGGTCCGGATCCAACCGCTGGAGATCCTCCCGACTCACCCAAGAATCCTCCGAAGGAGGCCGATCCTTCCACCTGACGAGATAGCGCTCATATACCTTGCTCCGAGTGGTAGTGACTTGTTCATCCAATATTTGTTCAATTTGTTCACGCTGGGCTCTCTTGGCTGGTGGTTTATCATCATGGGTGGGTGCTCTCTCAAGGGAAGAAGTAGGCTCAATCTCCTCACTAGGTATCACCGTGGGTCCCTTATATAGCACTAGGTCGGCAACATTGAAAGTGGGACTTATTCCATACTCCTCAGGGAGATCTAACTCGTAGGCATTTGCACCTATGCGCCTCAAGACCTGGAAGGGACCAGCCCCACGTGGCCTCAGTTTAGAGTTGGCTCCTGGGGAGAGCCTCTCCGTCCTTACCATTACGAAGTCACCCACATGGAATTCTTGGTGACGCCGATGAGAGTCGGCCAGCCTTTTATAAGCCTCATTCTTTTTGCTGATGTGCTTGCGAATTTCTTCATGCAATTCTCTAATATGTTGTGCAAAAGACTCGACTGAAATGGACACTCTAGCATGCTGGGGAAGGGGAATGAGATTGGAAGGCTTTCTTGGTTTGTATCCATGCACAGCTTCAAATGGACTCATCCCTATGGACTTATTGATGGAGTTGTTATATGCAAACTCAGCTTGGGGTAGAATGAGATCCCAATTTCCCGGTCGATCCTCAACAAGGCATCTAAGGAGGTTCCCTAGACTCTGATTGACAACTTCGGTTTAGCCATCTGTTTGGGGGTGGTAGGCAGTGGAGAATTTAAGGAGGGTACCCATCATGTGTCAAAGAGTTTTCCAAAAGTAGCTAGTGAATTTGACATCTCTATCGGAGACTATGGTTTTGGGTAACCCATGGAGACGGACAACCTCATCAAAAAATAATCGGGTCACATGGGAGGCATCGGAGGTTTTGGAGCATGGGATGAAATGGGCCATTTTAGAAAATCTATCAACCACCACATAGATGAAGTCATGTTTTCTCTGAGTCTTGGGTAATCCTAGCACAAAATCTATGCTTAGGTCTTGCCATGGCCGGTCGGGGATGGGAAGAGGGGTATATAGGCCGGTGTTTTGTTTCACCTGTTTAGCCGAGGCACATGTCCGGCATTGACCCACAACCTTGCCTACATCTCTCTTGAGACTAGGCCAATAAAATTATCCCTCAACTAAGGCAATGGTTTTGTGGACTCCAAAATGGCCAGCTAGCCCTCCCGCATGTAATTCCCAAATTAAGAAGTCACAGAGTGAGGTCCGTGGGATGCAAAGCTTGGGTCCCTTGAAGAGGAACCTGTAACGACCCGAGAATCCGATTACCGGGAAGGCCCGATAACCCGAGACTCGCACCGCCACCCACGAGTCCGAAGACTCGGAAGGGTGGCGGTGCGAGTCTCGGGTTATCGGGCCTTCCCGGTAATCGGATTCTCGGGTCGTTACAGCTGGTATCAGAGCGCGGTTGTGGAATTACATGGGAATCATAGGTAATTGTAGTGGTCCACTAGTCCATGGCGATGATGTACAGGTGACGTTGGCCTTGGGCACCGCGTGTTTTATTCTGACATTGCCGTTTTCGTGTTTTCTGTCTTGTGCTTCAGGAGCGAGGATGGCGCCGAGGAGGAGTTCTCGCTCTCAGCAGGGGCAGTCGGCTGGAGGTCAGGAGATCCAGCAGGGGGTCCAGAGGGACCAGGAGGAGCATAGCAGAGTTCCGGGAGCTACCGAGGCCGCGGATGCTGCGAGAGCTCCGGGGGCCGAGGATTTCTTCCGTGGCATGTACTATCTCATGTCTCAGCAGTTTGGCGGAGAGGTTGCTGCGGGCTCGTCAGTCAGGGGTGGGCCGGGCCGAGCAGTGAGGGACTTCATGCAGTTCCATCCACCTTACTTTAGCGGCCAGGCAGACCCTGATGCGGCTCGTGATTGGCTCGATGAGATGGAGCGGGTGTTCAGTTCTGCGAAAAGTACTGCCGAGGACAGAGTGGTGTTGGCCTACAACCAGTTGCAGGGTACGGCTCGGAGGTGGTGGTCTTCCGAGTGGAAGACGTCCTTTCAGCTTCGTCCACTTGAGCAGGTCGAGTGGGGTGACTTTGTCAGTGCTTTCGAGCGTACGTACTGTCCAGACGTCGTTGCTACGCAGTGGATGCGGGAGTTTCTGGAGCTGGTGCAGGGTGACATGTCCGTGTTGCAGTACAGGGCCCGATTTGTCGAGCTGGGTCGGTACGCACCTCATGTCATGGAGCATGAGAGGGTGAGGACCACGCAGTTTGTACAGGGCTTGAGGCTGGAGCTGAGGCACCATTTGATCGCGAATGGGGCCACTGATCTAGAGACAGCGTCTCGTGTTGTGATTTCCTTGGAGATGGATATGCAGAGGACTCGAGGACCGATCAGCCAAGGGCAGTCCGTGTCAGGTCGCGGCCAACCGTCGGCTACCCAGCAGCAGGGTTTCTTCCAGCATGCGTCGGGTGGTTCAGGAGTACCGGCATCGGCAGCTTCAGTGATAGGATCTGCGTCTTTTAGCTCGAAGGTCAAGAAGTTCTTGAAGAAGGGTTTCCGTAAGAAGCCCAAGGATCAGGGACAAGCTTCATCGGGCAGTGTACAGCAGCCGATTCCTTTTCAGCGTCAGGGATCAGGGGGTGGATCACGAGGACCTTGTCCACGGTGTGGTGGGACCCACCCAGGCAAGCAGTGCACGGCGTCGATTATCTGTTTTCGGTGTGACCAGCCAGGGCACATGGCGCGTGACTGTCCACAGAGACCGCCGCAGCAGCAGTTTCCCCAGCAGCAGAGGCAGCAGCAGCAGCAGGGACAGTATCCGCCGCTACCCAGGTCAGCCAGCGTGGGAGGCAGGCAGAGGGCTCGAGGCCAGATCACGCACTTGACCAGGGCAGAGGCAGTGGCGTCGCAGCTCGTGGAAGGTACCGTTCAGATTTTGGGTTGTGCGGCTCGGGTTTTGTTTGATTCTGGCGCGTCTCATTCGTTTATTTCGGAGGATTTCGCGTCGAGCGTCGAGGAGCCAGTGACCCAGTTGTCTTGTGATTTGGCGGTGGAGTTGCCTTCGGGTGACTTTATGGTCACTCCGTATTGCTTCGACCAGGTTCCGATGTGGATCGATGGCCGGAGTATGCCAGGCAGATTGTATGCGTTGCAGCTTCGGGATTACGATGTGATTCTAGGCATGGATTGGCTCGAGACTCATGGAGCGGTGGTGGATTGTGGGATGAAGAGGGTCTACTTCCAGCATCCGAGCAAGAGGACCTTCTATTTCCAAGGTATCCGTTCCGCCTCTTCTCGATTTCTTATCTCTGCTATTCGAGCCCGTCGGTTGCTTGATTCAGGTTGTCAGGGTTTTCTCGCGTCAGTGGTTGTGTCTGACCGGATGGAGCCGGATGTCGAGGACATCGCGGTGGTGTGCGAGTTTCCCGATGTTTTTCCTGAGGAGTTGCCTGGATTACCTCCCCAGCGGGAGATCGATTTTGTGATCGAGGTTGTACCTGGTGCGGGACCTTTGGCGAAGGCTCCCTACCGTATGGCCCCCGCTGAACTGAGAGAGTTGAGGGCGCAGTTGCAGGAGCTGCTGGCCAAGGGGTACATTCGTCCGAGTTTTTCCCCTTGGGGTGCGCCCGTGTTGTTTGTGAAGAAGAAGGACGGTAGTCTGCGGCTGTGCATTGACTATCGGCAGCTGAATGAAGTGACCGTTAAGAACAAGTATCCGTTGCCGCGGATCGATGACTTGTTCGACCAGCTTCAGTCTGCGCGAGTGTTCTCGCGGATTGATTTGTGGTCAGGTTACTATCAGCTCAGGATTCGCGAGTCCGATGTGGAGAAGACTGCATTCAGTTCGAGGTACGGGCATTATGAGTTTCTGGTGATGCCGTTTGGGCTCACCAATGCCCCAGCTGCCTTTATGGACTTGATGCAGAGGGTGTTTCATCCGTATTTGGACCAGTTTGTGGTCATTTTTGTGGATGACATCCTTGTTTATTCGCGGTCTGCTGAGGAGCACGCGTACCATTTGAGTGTGGTACTGAAGACGTTGCGAGATCACCAGTTGTATGCGAAGCTCAGCAAGTGCGAGTTTTGGCTCAGCGAGGTG
This sequence comes from Amorphophallus konjac, assembly GCA_022559845.1. Taxonomy (NCBI): domain Eukaryota; kingdom Viridiplantae; phylum Streptophyta; class Magnoliopsida; order Alismatales; family Araceae; genus Amorphophallus; species Amorphophallus konjac. The sequence goes on from CM040118.1 coordinate 27,811,593, forward strand.
CACTTTCTGGGGCACGTGATTTCTGGTGATGGCACTTTCGTGGATCCCGCCAAGGTCGAGGCTGTGATGCAATGGCCGAGGCCGAGGTCGGTGACGGAGATCCGGAGTTTCTTGGGGCTTGCGGGTTATTATCGTCGGTTTATCCAGGATTTTTCCCGCATTGCGACCCCGATGACTAGGCTCACGCGGAAGGATATACCTTTCGTTTGGTCCGAGGAGTGTGAGCAGAGCTTCAGGGAGCTGAAGAGATTGCTCACCTCGGCTCCGGTGTTGGTTTTGCCTTCTGGATCGGGAGGTTTCGTGGTGTGTACAGATGCTTCCGGCGTTGGACTGGGTGCTGTTCTGATGCAGCATGGTAGAGTGGTGGCTTATGCATCTCGGCAGCTAAAGCCTCACGAGGAGAACTACCCTACCCATGACCTTGAGTTGGCGGCTGTGATCTTCGCGCTGAAGATCTGGAGGCATTATCTGTACGGTGAGAAGTTCGAGGTGTTCACTGACCATCAGAGCTTGAGGTACGTGTTCTCGCAGAAGGACCTGAACCTCAGGCAAAGGCATTGGATGGAGTTCATGAAGGACTATGACTTCACCCTGTCTTATCAGCCAGGCATGATGAATGTCGTCGCCGATGCCTTGAGTCGAAAGGTTGCGGTCAGTGCCTTGATGTTGAGGAGGTGGAGGCTCTGGGAACAAGTGCCCGAGGTATCTTTCAGGCTCAAGATTCCCCAGGAGCCAGGGTTGGCTGTGCTTGCGAGTCTGACTGTCACTCCTGCTATCCGTCGTCAGGTGACAGAGGCTCAACATGCGGACCCTGAGTTGCCCCGGATTTTGGCTATGGCTGACGTAGAGCTCGGCGAGGACGGTGCTGCGAGGTTTCGTGGCAGGTTGTACGTCCCAGCTGAGGAGCAGGTTCGTCGTGCGGTGTTACGCGAGGCTCATGGGAGCAGGTACACTGTACACCCGGGTGCGACGAAGATGTATCGGAACTTGCGGAGGCAGTTGTGGTGGCCTGGCATGAAGAGAGATGTCGCAGAATTTGTGGCCAGGTGCCTGATCTGTCAGCAGGTGAAGGCGGAGCATCAGCAACCAGGCGGTACTCTCCAGCCCTTGGATGTTCCTGCTTGGAAGTGGGACCATGTGACCACGGATTTTGTGGTGGGGTTGCCAAGAACCCCGAGTGGGCAGGACAGTATTTGGTTGCTGGTGGATCGGCTGACGAAGGTGACTCGGTTGCTACCGGTCAAGGTCAGCTGGAGCGTGCCTAAGTTGGCTCGTCTTTATGTGGAGCGGATCGTTCCGTTGCATGGGGTCCCCATTTCGATCGTGTCGGATCGGGATCCGCGCTTCACTTCTGGATTCTGGAGGAGTTTCCAGCGAGCTCTTGGCACGGAGTTGGCATTTAGCTCGGCATATCATCCTCAGTCAGATGGTCAGTCTGAGAGGACCATTCAGACTTTGGAGGACATGCTGAGATCCTGCTGCCTGGAGTGACAGGGGAGTTGGATACATCACCTACCGTTGGTGGAGTTTGCCTATAACAACAGCTATCATTCGAGCATCGGCATGGCTCCTTATGAGGCATTGTACGGGCGTCCTTGTCGGACTCCACTCGATTGGTTTGAGGTGGGTGAGCGTGTTTTGACGGGACCGGAATTGGTGCAGCAATGTGTGGATGTTGTGCACCTGGTTCGTCAGAACATGTTGGCAGCCCAGAGTCGGCAGAAGAGCTATGCTGACCGTAGGAGGCAGCCCCTCGAGTTCGCCGTGGGCGATCATGTGTTCTTGAGAGTTTCTCCGATGAAGGGGGTGATGCGTTTTGGACGGCGTGGGAAGCTGAGTCCCCGCTATATTGGTCCTTTCGCGATTATGGAACGCATCGGTGAGGTTGCTTACCGGTTGCGGTTACCCTCTGAGTTGGCGTCAGTGCATGACGTGTTTCACGTCTCGATGTTGCGGAAGTATATGCCCGATGACTCTCATGTGCTCGAGTTTTCCGTTTGGCCTGAGGTGACTCCAGATCTTTCTCTCCCAGAGTTTTCGATCCGCGTGGAGGATAGGCGAGAGCAGCGCCTGCGGAACAAGGTCATTCCCTTGGTAAAGGTCGTGTGGCAGCGACACTCTGGTGGTGAGGCTTCTTGGGAACGTGAGGACGAGATGCGTCAGCAGTTCCCGTATCTGTTTGAGTGAGTCTTCCTCTTCTTTCCCCTCTGGTTGTTCTCAATTTCGAGGACGAAATTCCTTAAGGGGGGAGGGCTGTAATATCCCAGACCTTTCGGATCCTTCTTCGTGGGTCCCAGATCTGGTTTTCGGAGCGTTCGGCTCTATTGTGTCCGAAATTTTGTTTCGGACATCTTTCGTGTTCGGATCGGCGCAATCCGGAGTCGTTTCGGAGGCCCGGAGGCGTTCCGCGGCTTTTTCCGTGCGTGAGTTCCGATTTTCGGCACGGGTTTCGGCTTTTCTCTTCGGACGCTCACTGCGGGTGAACCGGGCTGTTCACACGGGCATGAGTGGTACCGTTGCGATCGGTACGTTCCGAGGATCGTGAGGGTGTAATTTCCTAATTTTTGGAATTTTCTGGTTTTTCCGGGTTTTTCTATAAAACCCTTTTTCTTTTCTCTCTCCCCCACCATCTTCTTCTTCCTCTCTTCTTCTTCCTCCTTCCTCCTCCACCGTGTCTCCCTCCCTCTCCCTCTCTTCCTCCCGGTTGGCCACGGCGAGCTCCCCTCCAGCTGCAGACGGCGGCGGGGCGACGGCGCGGTGACGTGGGCGGCGGCGAGGCGGTCGTGGGGGCGTGCGGCGAGCGTGGGAAGCTTAAGGAAGAACGAGGGTTTTCAAGCGTTCTTCGCGATTCGTGGACGATCTGGCGGAGCATTTGCTCCATTGAGGTAGGGTGACGTTTCCTAGCTCTTCGCCGTTCTTTTCCGTGGTTTGTAGGCCGCGGGGAGGCCGAGAGAGGCATGTTTGGGCATCTTTGGGGTTTTTCCATGTTTTGGGGGTGAGCCGCCCGATCTATGGTTTTAGCCCATGATTCTATGTTTTGGTGGCTTAGATGCATGCTAGGGGTCCCCAGGGGTCTTCCCCCTTGTTTTCCCCCTCTCCGGTGGAGGTGCGGGGGCGTGGTTGGCGTTTTTGGGGTTTTCCCGCCGTAGCGTGCTCGGAGGCAAGCGACGGTCCTTCCAGTGACCGCCACTTGCATGTGACGCCCCTAGGCAGGAGTGTTACTTCTCCTGGGTGTTAGCTCTTGGGGTCAGGGGGCAGCGACGGCCCTACGACTGACCGCCGTTTGGAGAATGACGCGCCAGGGCAGGGCCGCCGCTAGTTTCGACCGTTGGTTTTTGACCGTTGGGGGTCAGGCCATGTAACGCACCAGGCTAGGCACGTTACATGCGTGTAACGCACAGGGGCAGGTGCGTCACTTCCTGTTGTTACCCCAGGTGGATGGGCCAAGCGACGCACTGGGCCCAGCGCGTTACTTACTAGTGACGCGCTGGGGCAGGCGCGTCACTTCCCTTCCCACCCCGAGTGTAAGGGCCATGTGACGCGCTGGGCTAGGCGCGTTACATGTGAGTAACGCACTGAGCCCGACGCGTTGCTTGCAAGCGACGCGCCGGGGTAGGCGCGTTACTTTCTCTATGGTTTTGGAGGGTGTGGGGCGCCGTGTGACGCCCTGGCCTAGGTGCGCCGCTTCCAAGCGACGCACTAGGGCAGGCGCGTCGCTTCCCCTATCCCCCCTGGCCGTGTGACGGTCTGCCTTAGACCGCCATTTTCAAGTGACGGCCCTAGAGTGGACCGCCATTTGGCTGTGACGGTCCAGGGTCGGACCGCCACTTCCTGGGTTGCCCCATGAGGGTGGCAACCTTACTTTTCTCCGACCGTGGTCTCCGTGTGACGGGACTAGTGCGTGGGGTGATTCCCACACGTTGTCGGGCTTGGGCGTTGTTTTTCGTGACTTGAGAGTCTACTCCTTTAGCGACCCTCCACTAGTCGTAGCCCACCAGTACGCGGTGCTGGTCTCACCTGGGAGTGGTGTACGGGCACCCACCTTTCGAGACGGTTTGTGGACCGGTTACCGTTGGCCCCTCGTCGTAGCCAGAGTCCGGCTGCGGGGGAAAACCGGTCAGAGGGCCAGACCTAGGACGCGTGGTCTGTGTGTGCACACGTGGTTGGGGGCGGTTGGACCCACGTCGACGGGCGTGACCCCAGCTAGTCACTTGTTGTGAGTTACTTTTCGGTGTTTGCGCCTCGGGTAGGACCTACCACGTCAGGCGGTTCACCTGCGGTGCGGTGTAAGACGTCAGGGGATGCTACCGGCTGTGCTTCTAGTGGGTGGTACTCCTGTCGAGTACGGAGTGTCAGACTGTCAGTCGTGTGTTTCTGACCTTCGGGTTTGTCGGTGACCGTTGAGCTTCGGTCTTCTCTTCGTAGCACGTGTGTCGGTTTGCGTGTCGTAGAGTCTTGCTTTGTAGAGTACAGGGCTTTTCTTTCCGAGGTACTCTCCTACCGCTAGAGTAGTGGTTTCTCGCTTTACGAGGTAGGGTTCGAGTGATCCCTACTGAGTCTTGCTCCGAGACTCATTCCCTGCGTGTTTTCACCGTGTTTCAGGTGAGACGCCACCTTCGGGGAGCGCGCCAGGAGCGCAGCGTGGTGCGGGTGCCCAGAGATAGTGCCAGAGGTCTGAGCCGGGGGATGCCCCGTGTAGCTGTACTTTTCTTTCTTGTCACTGTACTAGTCGTGGACTGTTGTTGTGGTTTTATTTTGTGGACCATGTAAATTGTTATCTTATTTCCTGCTTATTATCATAACTGTTTAATTTCTGCAATTACTTGTGATAACTATGTAGTTTCCACACCATCCTTTTAACCCTTCCGAGTCTTCGGACTCGTGGGTGGCGGTGCGAGTCTCGGGTTATCGGGCCTTCCCGGTAATCGGATTCTCGGGTCGTTACAGAACCCATCCTCTAAGACAAATCCCTCATGTTCCTTGCTAGAAGGGGTGGTCAAGGTGGTATAGATGTGCCCAAAGTCGGGGCAGCTAGGGTACTCATCCTTGATCCTATCAAATCCGGTTACTTCCACTTGGATAGTGGATAGCAAGGAAACTTTCCTACTAAGGGCATCCGCCGCTCGATTCTCACTCCCGGCCTTGTGTTTGATGACAAAAGTGTAGGATTGGATGAACTCAACCCATTGGGCATGTCGGGCATTTAGCTTTTGTTGAGAATTGAGGTATTTGAGGGCCTCATGGTCGGAAAAGATGACAAACTCCTTGGGCAACAAGTAGTGCCTCCAATGTCGGAGGGATTGAACCACGGCATAGAACTCCTTGTCATAAGTGGAGTATCTTGTCCTAGCATCACAAAGCTTCCCACTAAAGAAGGCTATTGGGTGTCCCTCTTGACTAAGAATCCCTCCTATCCCTATCCCAGATGCATCACATGTGACTTCAAAGACTTTAGAGAAATCGGGAAGGCATAGGACCGGAGCTTGGGTCAACTTCTCCTTAAGTTCTTGGAAGGCTTTAGAGGCCAATTTGATCCAAACAAAAGTCCCCTTCTTGAGACAATCGGTGATTGGGCCAGTGATAGTGCTAAACCCTCAAATAAACCTCCTATAAAATGTAGCCAATCCATGGAAACTTCGGACCTCGTGAAGGGTGTGGGGTTCTGGCCAATCAATGATAGCTTGGACCTTCTCGGGGTCCATGGATACACCTTTGGTTGACACCACAAATCCTAGGAAGGTGAGGGATGTGGTCATGAAGTGACACTTTCCTAAGTTGGCAAATAGGCTCTCTTGACGAAGGATGGTACAAACTTTCCTAAGGTGATCAAGGTGGGCTTCTTGGGATTGACTATAGATGAGTATATCATCAAAATAGACCACTAGAAAGATCCCAATGAAGGGCCTAAGGACCTCCGTCATAAGACGCATGAAAGTACTTGGGGCATTTGAAAGCCCAAAAGACATGACCAACCATTCAAAGAGGCCATCTTTGGTTTTGAAAGCCATTTTCCATTCATCCCTGGGCCTTATCCTAACTTGGTGATAGCCACTCTTAAGGTCAATCTTGGAGAAAATAGTGGCTCCGGCTAACATATCAAGTATGTCATCAAGTCTAGGGATGGGGAACCTATACTTAACGGTGATTTTGTTAATGGCCCGACTATCCATGCACATTCTCCATGACCCATCCTTCTTGGAAGTTAGAAGGGCCGGGACGGCACATGGGCTTTTGCTAATGCGAATGAAGCCCTTCCTAATGAGTTCCTCTATTTGCCTCCTAAATTCGGCATGTTCCGTGGGATTGAGGCGATAATGAGGAAGGTTTAGGAGAGTGGCTCCCGGGACTAGATCGATGGCATGTTGCACATCCCGCATGGGAGGAAGTTGGTCCGGGAGCTCTATTGGGAACACATCATGGAATTCTTCTAGGAGTTGTTGGATTTCTATGGGATGTGGATTGGTGGAAGTGGGTTCTCCTAGGTAAATGACCACCGCACATAATGGTACTCCTTGAACTATCTCCTCTTCAAGTTCTTTCCTAGTGATGAGATGTAGACCCTTGGCCAACCCCGAGGTCCCACTTTGTTTGAGAGTTTGTGTAGGGGATGGGGTTGGAGGGGTGGAGTTCCCCGAGACTTGTGTGGGGGTGGGGTGTTGTCCTTGAGGGGGAGTGTCCCTCTTGGTCATGGGACGAGGTGGGGAGGGGTTAAGACGGATAGTCTTACCCTCATGTTCAAAGGTGCACTTATTGCTTCTACCCAAGATGGTGGCATCTACATCATAAAGCCAAGGTCTTCCTAGTAGGATGCTACCTACTTCCATGGGTATAATGTCACACCATATTTGACCATGGTATGAAGAGAAGGTGAGGGGCACAAGACATTGAGTGTTGACCGGGATGGAGTTGTTGGTGATCCATGAGACCCGGTATGGACTTGGGTGAGGGGTGATAGCTAGCCCAAGAAGCTTGATGGTATCGGGTGACACGGCATTGACACAACTCCCACTATCCAAGATCACTTTCCTTACATGGTTCCCTATTTTGACAAAGGTGTGAAAGATTGAAGTTCGACGCCAATCTTCTTCTTGGGGTTTGGTGAGAGTGCATCTAATCACTCCTAGATGGGAATTGGTAGTTGGAGTGGTGTGTTCTAGACCCGAATCAAGGTATTGGGCCTCATACTCTTCTTCCCAATCTATTGAGGCTTCATGGTCCTCAACAACATTCTCAAGCTCCTTTTGGGGTGAGGGAGCTTCTTCCTCAATAAGCAAGCTAGATAATCCCTTGGATGGACATTGCCCCGCAAAGTGGCCAAACCCTTGACACCTAAAGCATTGTTGACGCCCACTACCCGGAGTAGTTCCTACATTTGGGCCTTTGGGAATGTCTTCCCTCCGTGGGAGGGGGTGACTAGGGGTGGGTTTATTTGGAGTGATGGCGGGAGGGAGGTTGTAAGGCCTTAATGGGGTGTTCCCACTTGGGTTATGGGCTTTCATGGGAGTGGCCGGAGTGGGCCGTGGTCCCATGTTTTTGGGGTCGACCGGTCGGGGAGTAGCAAATCGTAGGATCCTAGAGAATCTTTCTACATCCCTAGCTATTTGATAAGCTATCTCAAGGTTATCAACATCTCTCATGAAAAGCTCTCTTTTGATGTGACTTTGAAGCCCATTCCTAAAGCGGGACAAGGTAACTTCCGGGTCCTCATGAACTCCACACTTCAAAAGGTAGGAGTCAAAATTTTTAATATATTCTACTACGGTCTTCCCCTCTTGAGTGAGGCTTTGCCATTCATCTAAGAGCATTTGATGGTAGGATTGGGGAAGGTATTTGTTCCTAAGTAGGTTCTTCATTCCCGCCCAAGTATCAATAGGCTCTCCCCGCCTAATCCTTCTTAGACCCTCTTAGTTTAACCAATATGTTTTGGCTAATTTGATGAGATGCATTTTGGCCAGCCTTACCCTTCTTTGGTCGGTCATAGGGTACCATTCAAAGTATTGATCCATGGCGGTTTTCCACTCTAAGTAGACACTTGGTTCATGGGAACCATCAAAGTTTGGAGCCTCTACCTTAATCATCCTTAAAAGAGGGTCATCCGGGTCGTCCCGTGGACGCCTTTCATAAATTGGACGGTGGCGGGGTCTCTCATGGTCATGGTAAGGGTCAAGATCCAAGTTCTCCCTATAAATTTCAGCATGTGGATGATGGGCTCTTGGTCCATGGTTCCTAGGATGGAACTCTTCCCTATGAGGCTCAACATGTGGAGGGTAGACTCTTGGGTCATTGTTCCTTGGGTGGAACTCATTCCTATGCAACTCACCATGTGGTGGATGAACTCTTGGCTCATAATTCCTTAGATGGGGGTCTTCCCTATGAGGCTCAACATGTGGAGGGTGGACTCTAGGCTCATTGTTCCTTGGGGGGAACTCATTTCTAGGCAACTCACCATGTGGTGGACGGACTCCTGGTTCATTATTCCTTAGATGAGGGTCTTCCCTATGAAGGTCAACATGTGGAGGGTGGACTCTAGGCTCATTGTCCCTTGGGTGGAACTCATGTTCTTCTAGCCGAGCAATTCGAGTGTTAAGGGATGCAAGTTGGGCAAGGATGTTAGCAAGGGCAGCATCTACCCTATTCATTTGGCCTTGGGGTTCCTCCCTAGGAGCATCTTGATTGGGTTGAGGATTAGGATCCATGGGTGGATTTGAAGATGACGGATCGAATCGATAACTAGCACCACTACGGGTGGACATGCAAGACAAGGGGCAAATGAAGTTGGACACACAATGCAATGGTCCTAGGACTTAGACTTGATAGAGACAAGTCAAAGACTTGCTCTGATACCAATTGATGTGACACACCCTTGGACTTAGCAAGCAAGCACAATCGCATTCAAAACGGGCCAAGTTGGGCCACCGCTCTATCGTCACTCACCCAAGCCCGGGGTGACTTGGCAATGCCAAGGTGAGGATGTGGGGTTGGGCCCTTGCTGGTAGAGGGCCAGCAAGGCCAAGACTTTATTCTCAATGGGTGGGGATGCCCAAATCAAGGGGGCCGACAAAGTGCCAAAGGCACCGGTTGCAATAGTCCCACGGTGATCACTCAAATTTATGGGGCTTGAGGATCGGGCTCTCACTCGCATAACCAGCGGAATTAGAACTAATATTGAAAGACAAGCACTAAGTGGAGTGAAGGTTTGAGCACTTACTCGACCGGTTTGAAGAAACCGGTCCCGGTCGGAGACGAGGGCGAGCGGGGAGGCGAGTGGATCCCCACACTCCGCGGCGGTGTTGCTTGACCTGCCCAAACAAAGTACACCACTACACCTCTCGCAAGAGGGGGATCTTGGGGTGGGGGTTAATGAAATTACAGACAATACTACCTCCACGCAGGGAGGGACCTTCAGCCGGCCAAGCGGGGTGGGGAAACTATAGCAAAGAACGAGGAATAAGGGTGGACGCCGAATCTGCTTACTGTCTGCGAGCCGGGACAGAGGGTCGGTGTTGCTACTGTAGATCTTGATCAGGAATTTTGTTGACAACGAGATAGAGGGAAAACCTTAGTAGCTGGAAGGGGATTGCCTCAGAATTTTATTAATTTCTTCTGGAGTCGCTGCCGGTCGGGGCGGGAGCTCGAACAAGGCCTCTTATTTTTAGACTGGCAGTAGCAGGTCACCAACAGTAGGAAGACGAGGCTGTCCCGACTGCTCCTGAACTCCGAATGAGGTGCCGTCAGCGCCGTTAGAACCGTGGGAGAGTCCTCTTTGCAGCAAGCAAAACGGGGACCCCAAAAGATGCCGGAGATGATTTGTGGAACCAGAAGAGTGAAGAGGGGTCGGTGCAGACTGTGGAAAGCAGAGTCGCGCGATTGTGGGAGAAAATTGGTAACTCCTGCTCTCGGATGCTGAATGGACTTCCGCTTCCTGATTCTGAAAGTAGACAGGCCGAGGAAGAACTTTGCAGAAGACCCTGAAGCCTGATTCCTTCAGGGCTCGTCGTGATGAAGCGTTTCCTCCGGTTCTGGAACTCTGCAGTGGCCGACCTGCGCAGTCATGGGAGAACGGGGCTCCCGGGCAGCACCGAGCTCCGATGAGGACAAACCCACTTTTGTTGCGAAGAGGACAGGCAGCCGCTTCCGTGGATGTATCTTGTGCCTTCAGAATCGCTTGGAAGTGACCGTGGTGGCTGCTGCAAGCTACGGGTACAGCTGGACCCTCTTGAACAACAACCTGCAACTTTGACAAACCTCCAATGGAACTAGCAAGAAGATGAAGAGGACAGCATATGGTGGAAGGGGGGGATTGGGGTTGATGGAGGGGAGGTGTGGGGATTATAGCAGGGTGTTAGAGGTAGTGGGGAGGTGGAGGAAGAAGAGTGGGGGGCGATGGTTTCAGCTGGTGGAGGGAGGGTGAGGGTGCAAGTGGTGGTGGAGAATGGAAGGAGAGGGGGGCGAACTAGGCTAGAGAGGAGGAGAGGGGGGCGGCCAAAGGATATGGAGGGAAGGGTATTTGAATTTCAAATGGCTTTGGAAGTTGGAAGATGGTGTGGGGAAGAGGGATGCTTGTATTGGAATGGGGAAGATTTGGTTGGAATGGGGAGAGTGGTGTTGGAATGGTGAGAACTCTTCCTTGGAACTAGGGGGGGAAAGTAAATGGGGGTGTGGGGAAGTGGAGGGCTTTAATGGTGGTAGGTGGGGGTTGGAGGTGGATGGGAGTAGGAGGAGAGAGGGAATGGGGCGAACCCCTCTTGGGAGGAGAGAGAAAGAGAGAGTAGAGGGGGGGTTGGGGATTCACTCACCCTAGGGCTTCTCACCTTAATGGATTCACTCCACTAAACTAGGCTTAGATCTTTCAAATGATATTTTCATTGATTCATTCATTCGTTACCTCCAAATGAAAGAAATGGGGCCCTATATATAGGAAACCCATATTTTACAATAAGACTCTGACAAAAGACTCATTGACAAATAACCGAAGAGGTAGGGGAGCTTATTGGGCCAAGCCCGAAGAAATGGGCCCAATTAGCACATTACACATTCTAATGACACTCAAACATAGGAAAATAAATGCAAGACCTAGGGACATGACTCAAATAAAATGCAAATAACATCAAATGACTCAAGTACATAGCACAAAAAGGATAAGTGGGCCTTTATAGAGAGAGGCCCGAACTCAAACAGTGCTGGAGTGTGAAGAAGACCCTAGCCAAAGGGAATTGTGGATGATGCCTCCATCAGAGTGTTAAAGCACATTTCTTATGCTTAAGTGTCATCCAAAAACCTTCCTAGGAGTTAGGGAATTTTTCAATAATGGGTATCACTTAAAACTTTTTAGGAAGTTTAATATTAGCCTCACCCAAATCATGGAGTAGGAGTAGAAACTCATGTGCTTATTTCGACACAGATTTTTCTTCAACAATTTGAAAATTTAAGAATTTCATGACATAGTATTTTTCAAGACCAAAGTCTTTATTATTGTACTTCTTATATAATTCCTCCCACAGTCGCCTGGCTGTTGTGTGGTGGATGCACTGTTGACATCAAACAACACGTTGGATAAAACCAACAAGATGTAACCGTGATAGATTTGATCCTTTTGATTCCAATTCTCAACATCTCTTACATTATTGGGCTTATACTATCTAGGTAAACTACACAACTATTTCAGGATTTGCAAGTTGTAGGGCATTCAAATATTTGGGGTAGAGTAGCACATGAAGCTTCCCAACTATCAAAGATCTCAGTCATTGCCAAACACTTTGCTATCCATGTTTTGTGATTTGATATCTCAACATGATATTCATCAAATATTCTCCTTACAATCTCCTCCATTGTAATTGTCAACTTTATCTTCACAATTGACATAATCATTTTTCATACAAAGCAACAACTAAGTACATTTATGATCGTTTATGTTCAATATTGGGTTGACACGTGTGAGGCGTTGCATACCACTTCATTTTAAAGTATTCATACCTCTTCATCGCTACAGATGAATGAACTCTCCAATAACAACTATCTTGATTCAACATGCAATACATTGCTCGTTATATTGCTCATCTTGATGTTCTTCATTTTCTTCGTCATCATTTGACATAAGTGCCACCACCTCGAGATGTCTATATACATAAATACATTAAAATCTACTCATCTTAGAAGTTAAAGGTGCAGGGTTATATGTTTAACCAAGATTTGTAATATTGTGATGAACTTCCACTATGAAGAGCAAATGATGGCTAAGTTAGTGGAACAAAAGGATCTTAATTATGAAGATTTTGCTCTGGACTTCTTGAGATTCTCATTTGTAGGTAGACCTTTAAATTTAGAATGTGAGTCCTGACATAAATAAACACTAGCAATAGACTTCAAATAAAATAAAGTGACAATTTACCATATATGGTAGACTTAGAAGAGATCATAACCTTCATTTTCTATTTCACTATCTCTAACGGATTCCCATCTCTCTTAAAGAAATCAAAGGATTTTGGTTCCTTATTAAGGTGGGACTTGACTAAAGGAGGCTAAACACTATGAATAGAGGAGGGGGAACCCAAGGCCAAGTTTTAGGGTCTCTCTCTCTCTCTCTCTCTCTGTGTGTGTGTGTGTGTGTGTGTGTGTGTGTGTGTGTGTGTGTGTGTGTGTGTGTGTGTGTGTGTGTGTGTGTGTGTGTGTGTGTGTGTGTGTGTGTTTTAGGGGAGCATATCTCCCACGGCAGAGAGATCATGTAGAGGTGAGAGGGGGAACCCTATCCTCTTCTACGTCTATGTGGATATCGTTAGAGGTTGTTGTTGGAGTTGGAAGAGAGATATAGAGAGAATTCAATACTTTCGTAGTTAAGGAAACTCAATTCTTGATTGATATGTAGAACATTTGTCCCATATTTAAAATTAAGAAATGCTTAAAGACTCATGACTCCTTGGTAATATATTTTGAGGAACAATGAGAGATTATGATGAACCACACACACACGCGCATGCCACGTTGGGCTGGGCTGTCGCATGTGCGTGTGGGGATTTCCTTTTTACTGGAGGCTATTTTGAATAAGGGATGATTTCAAGAATACACAGACCTACTTTTGAACATGCGCACGATCGGCATCTTCATCGAGGTGATTGACCACTTCCGATTACGGAAAGAACATTTTGTGCAGATTTTTCGCAAACGTAGGTGACTCTTGAGATATTCGGGGGAAACCGTTTCTCATGGAGATAAATGTCTTTGATCTAGAATTTTTGGATGATAATAATCGTTCTCATAGTTACCTCTTGTTTTCCAAAGTGATGGTTCTCTTTCTCTCACCGTAGATCTCTCTTGCTCGTGGGAATAGGAAGTCGATCTACGAGATCATTTTCGAGGTGTGATCTCTTGAGAGTATGTGCAGGAGATCGATGTAGGTGTCATATCTTGAGAAAAAGATTGAGACAACCCCTACCCACCGATATTGTGGGATAATTTCTTCTCTAAGGACAGTCCAAAGATATGTGTTTCAGTTAAGTTCTCTAAGGGCCACTTTGGTAACGGGTTAAACTGAGTTAGGGTGGGTTAACTGGGGTCAGGTGGGTTACTCCTTGTTTGATAGTTTTTTTTCTTAACCCGGGTCGGATAGGGTTAAAGTGGACTAACTCATTCTTAAGAAATAGGTGGAATGAGTTAATCCACCCGGGTTAGGGTTAGGGGTGGGGTGGACTAACCCGGGTAAGCCACCCGCCCCTAACTTAACCCGTTATCAAAGTGGCCCTAATATTATCTTGATATTCTGTTACATGATTTCAAGGCATGTCTTTGATATTTGACATCTCTTTGGACCGGTTTTTGAGTTTGATGTCTATATGATCATATTATGTTTGATCCATTTCATATGAAATATCTTTGTTACGCATGCTTTGTATACCTTGTTTCTTACCGTTGTGCCCTTGTGTGATTTACGAGAATCTGCAAAGCTCCTCGGCAAAAATATGAATGTGATTCATGTACATCTCTTATTTTTTACTTTCCATCAAATCCCAAGGATCAAAAAGTAAATATGTTATGATAAAAATATTTTTCGTTATGTTTTATAAAACCCATATTTTCTTAACAGGGGATCCCTGGGGAACAAGTGGGGCCGACAGCTGGGGTCGCACGGGGGAGCAGCCGGGGCTAGTGGTGCACAGGTGTGTGCAGAGCAGCAGAGGGGAGCATTTGGGGCCTTGGGCTGGGGGGGGGGGTCTTTGGTGCAAGGGGTCGGTAATAACAAGGACGCTAGCGGGCCGTTTGATATCGGGTTAGAGCGGAGATATCTCCGTTCTAATCTTATTCTATGTTTGATATGACTAAAACGGGCGGGGATAAATTGGGTTAAGGGAAAAAGAGTTAATCTTGATTTTGTGGTTGAAAACGGGGATAATTCATTCTAATTTTTTGTTGGATTGACTTATCTCTATTTTTCTAACCCCATTTCACACCTTGTGTATCAAACATACGTGAGAATAAAATTAGACATAAATTATCTTAGAATGACTTACACCTATTCTCCTCAACTTTTATCCCGATACCAAATAACATATGATAGGGTTATACGGTGGTGAACAATATCGAGTTTATGTCGACATTATTACATGACCATCGAGTTCATTTTGGAACTATTCCAGTGTGTGTGGCCCACATCGTCACGTTTGTTCGCATGTCAGGCGAATAGTTTTATAATTTTTTTAATTTTCTGGTAAAATAATAAAGTTTTTATTTTATAATTATTTTAATAAAAAACTCAACATATATTTGAAAGAATTATTATTAAAACTGAACGGAGTGAAAAGGGCCCGATGCGTGAAAACGGTCTCGCCGCTCACCGCCGTCGGGCCGCAGGGGTTCCAACCCGTCCGCGCGGGTCTCGGGGGCGAGGGCCAATCCGCAAAAAAATTTCCCGGACTGGACTGGCCTGGACTCGGCCGAATCCGACGCGACGGCCCCCTCCACTGCCGATCGCACCGGCCGGTCTTTCCCATTCAGTTATAATGGTGGGGATCTTGGTGTGACTGCGCGGGGGATAGAGAGAGGAAGGAGGCAGAGGGGTACACGTATAACATACGAATACCAAGCGGCGGGGGCAGCGGCCGGGACATGACATGCGTGTAGAGAGAGAGAGAGAGAGAGAGAGGAGGCCTCGACCTCGACCTCGACCTCGACCTCCTCGTCGTCGTCGTGAGGGTTGCTGCTCTCCGCCCTCTTTCTGTACCCTCTTCCCTCCTTCTGCCACGGGCTTCCTCAAGTGTTGGATCCTTCCTTCGGCCTGCACCGGAGAGGATCCACAGCCATCGCCATCGCCGTCCGCCTGCGCTCCGTCAACAGTTACGACATCTCCTTCTGTCTCCGTTCTCCCCTGATTCCTCTCTCTCTTTCTCTCTTCTATTTCCACTTTCTTGTAGGAGGAGCACGTCTTGTTCCAGGCGAGCCCTTTTCTTTATCCCCCCCATCTCTCTCGACGGCGTATTCTTCTTCTTCTTCTTCGTCATCATCGTCTTCTCCTTCGCCCTCGGATCACTCGGAATCCAAGCCGCATTGTGCTGCGTGCATGTTTTCTTGGGTTCGACTGTGCCTTTTCGCTCTGTTTCTTCGTCAATTTTTTAATGTGTTGCGAGTGCTTCCCGCTTCTTCTTCTGCTGCTTAATTCGTCTCTGCTCAATTCTGTGGCATTTTCCTCTTCCGATCCAGATAGCCAAGGATGAAGCTGGGTGTGCGCCGACCGGTCGGCTATTACGGCGCCATGGCTGACAACGAAGACGGCGGCGGCGGAGGTGTCGATGCTTTCCGGGGGCAGCGTAAGCGGCTGCGATCCTCCGGACCGAACCCGTGCTCTCTGAACACGAACTGCGTCGACATCCCGGAGATATGGCCCAATGCAGTGTCTCCCAAGGAGCCCTCCTGCGGGGGTGCTGCCGTGGAGGACGGAATTGAGGGGGCCAGATCCTCAGATGAGGCGGAGTCTGTCGTTGAATGTCCGGAGAACCCCATGGCTTGGGAAGGGGAGCTTCGGCAGTGTCCGAGGGAGAACAAGTCCGCCAAGCTTGTGGGCAATGTGGGTCTGAGGCGGTCGCCCCGCCTGGCAAAGGTTTCCATTAATGCAGAGGGCTCGACTGGTGCTGTTAGCCCGCCAGAGTTATCGGCACCATTGGGAGCTTTGGAACCTGATGATTCTGAGGTCTCAAAAAACTTCTCCGTTGTGACCTGTGAAGTGAACAATAAGTCAGAGCTTGAAGTTGTGGAATTGTCAAAAATCTCAAACATTGCAGCGGAGTCTCTAGAGTCATCGGCGAGCTGCATTCCCAGGAGGGGGTGGAAGCAGGATTGCTCAACAAAAGCCAGATCAAAGAGAAGTCCAGGTAATGTAGCCCAAAGATGTTGTCCTCGGCTGATGAAATTTACTCCTCAGGGCAATGAATATGACCCGATGACCAATCTTCCCAAGTTATCAACATCACCTGGAACTCCGACATTCGACACATTTGCACCTCCGAACAATATGGCTAGTGATGCTTGCAGGGAACAGTCTGTTGGGTGTGAAATCGTGGAGCCATCTGCATTCTCAGAAAAGGCAAAGCTTCCTGGATCCTCAGCCAATCTAAAGCGTGATAGGGCTGACCTACTGAACTTTAACACTGAGTCCAAGTCAATAGAGGGACAGAATGTTGCATTCCAAAGACAATCATTTCAGTTGGCGAATCAAACTCATCAGGGAAACAAGGAGTTACCAATAGTTTTGGCTTTACCTTGCTTTTCTCCATGTCAAAGGATGCGGAATGCTTACACTGCAAAATTCTTAAACAACTCCTCTAGTGGGGCTTGCAAAACAGATTCTCTGAGATCTCAAGCTACAGAGCCCGTGATACCCATGGACAAGAGATCTTGTGAATCTTCTGGAATATGGAAACCTGGTGATGTGGAAATGTTGAAATGGTCAGCTGAAGGTAGACTGTCAAAGAAACCAATAAATATCTCAGGAAGACAGTCCTCTCCAGGATCCAAAACTACGGAGGTGATGAGATGCTTGGGCAAGTTGGAAGAGTCTCCTGAATCCTGGGAAACCTGTAAACTTGGAAATATGGCAGGTGAAACTGGATCCTTGGAAGATTGCAATAATGAGTGCAAGGATCGATCATCGGGATTGACAAAAGATGGTGACTTTGACAGTGGATGCGAATGGTTAAGAAAATTGTGTAAGCCTATGCCAATTACAAAAACAAAGGTGATGCAAGCACCTAGAAATTATCCAACTTGGAGGATAATCTCAGGGCAAGGACCACAAGACATAGCAGGGGCTTGTAAAGAAGAAAGTCAGAGTATCACTCCTTCAACAGTCAAAGACTTAGGAAAGAAGGAGGAGGTGCAGGGCAAAGAGATTGTCACACGCAAAATGGTCAAGGAGACTCTTCGGCTTTTTCAGGCAATCTGTCGGAAACTCCTGAGAGAAGAGGAGTCAAAGGCAAGGGAAGCTTGCCACAACCATCGGGTTGATGTTATGGCTCTTAACCTCATCAAAGAGAAGGGTAAGTGTTTAAATGCTGGCGAACATCGCTTTGGAAGTGTTCCTGGTGTTGAGATTGGGGATGAGTTCCATTACAGGGCCGAGCTTTCTATTATTGGCCTTCACCGCAATATAATGGCTGGTATAAGCTATGCTAAGCATGACGGGATGTATGTTGCTTCCAGTATTGTAAATTATGAGGGCTACTTTGATTGCTTGGAGAGGTCAGATGTATTACTGTATTGCGGTTCAGCAGGTAACCCAAATTATTATTACAGAAATAAAAGTGGAAAACTTCTTGGGGACCAGAAACTGGAACGTGGAAACCTAGCACTAAAGAATAGTATGGATGTTCAGATACCTATTCGAGTTGTTCTTGGCCTCAAGGAGCCAAAAGCCACTGATCACCGATTCTCAAAGGCTAAGGGAATTGTAACATATGTTTATGATGGACTATATTTGGTTGAGAAGTACTGGTCCGAGATGGGGAACCATGGATTTTCTATATTCAAGTTCCAGCTTAGAAGAATGCCAGGTCAACGACAACTTGCCATCAAGGAAATTCAAAATTCAAAAGGGTTCAAAGCAAAACTCGGGCTCCATATGGAGGATATCTCCCAGGGAAAAGAGAATATCCCAGTTGCAGTTGTAAATACTATAGATGATGAGTGTCCATTGCCATTCAGATATATCAACAAGGTTATATATCCTTCATGGTACAAATTGAATTCTCCAAAGGGCTGTGACTGCACTGATGGATGCTCAGATTCAGTGAACTGTGCATGTGCAGTTAAAAATGGAGGTGAGATTCCTTTCAACTATGATGGTGCTATAGTTGAAGCAAAACCTCTTGTGTATGAATGTGGCCCTTCTTGCAAGTGTCCTCCATCTTGCCATAACAGGGTCAGCCAGCGTGGTATCAAATTTCCTCTGGAAGTCTTCAAGACCAAGTCCATGGGATGGGGAGTTAGGTCCCTAACTTCTATTCCATCTGGCAGCTTTATCTGTGAGTATGCTGGAGAGATGGTTGAAGAAAGTGAGGCTAACAGAAGAACTAATGACGATTATCTATTTGATATTGGACAGAACTATTATGACGAGTCTCTCTGGGGGGGCCTTTCAACATGCATTCCTGGCCTGCAACAGGTTGCTTCTCGTGAAGATGTAGAGGATGATTGGTTCACCATTGATGCTGCCACCTATGGCAACATAGGAAGGTTTATTAATCATTGCTGTTCTCCGAATCTTTATGCACAGAATGTCCTTTATGACCACGATGATAAGAGAATCCCTCACATCATGTTCTTTGCTGCTGAGAATATTTCTCCTTTGGAGGAGCTAACTTACCACTACAATTACACCATAGATCAGGTCCGGGACTTGGATGGTAACATAAAGAAGAAAATCTGCCACTGTGGTTCTGTAGAATGCACTGGCTGGCTGTACTAAGGTTGATTTCTCCAAAGTGCAACTGCATCATTGTTATAGTCAGTTGAAGGTCATGCTACTTGCAAATGGAAAAGGTGAGAGGGACAATGTAGTTCAATGCAGAATCTCAATGATTAGAATGTTTTGTCCTTACAAGCAGTCATACAATATCCTTACTTATTGCATAGTGATTATAAATGATATGGAGAAGTCCGAGTTAGTGAGTATGGCATTTTTTTTTATTTATGAAAGTGGGTTGTACCACGTAATATACAAAATGATAAGAGGAATGTACAAGTAAAAGAGTGTAAACTCACAAAAAGGTCCCCTATACAAAAAGCGCCAAGAAGGTGCAACCTGCCCCACCCACCCACGGCAGAAATTGACATAAGAGATAAACCTTCTTGAAATTTGTCCATCGAAGTGAAATCACAAATTCACTATTAGGCCATACACATGAAGTCCTAGTGATGTAGCCTTGAAGTGCATTGGCGTGCTTTGATACTTGCTACATGATAAATAATATCTGGGATTTCACTGTAAATATGGAGTTAAGTGGACAAAGGTCGTTTGATCATTATCTGAGCTAGTTTGAGACCTTTTGATATGACTATGCCCTGTTGCCTTTGAGGATATCCAGGCTCCCAGAACCATATTAGTGTTTACCAATATTTGCCTTTTGATATGGGTATGCCCTGTTGCCTTGGGGGATATCCAGGCTCCCAGAACCATATTAGTGTTTACCAATATTTGTTAAATAATGCACTAGGATTTTATTAAAATGCAATCATTGGCACCAACCTAGTACTTCAACAGGAAGAGATGCATGTCTGAAGTAGGTATATTCAGGGGTTTAATTTTGAAGGAGTTCGAGGAAATCTATATTATCCAATGCGTATGTTAGCTGGGAAGATCAATCTTCACACAAATGGAAGGGGAAGAAACTATGTGCTGCCAATTCAATTGCACTACATTAGGAAATTGAGGCCCCAAAGGAAGACAAAGAAAGTGAAACTTTTGAGTCTTTGGCTGAAGTGCTGAGAATTAAATATTACAAAATCTTGGGAGCAGCAAAGAATCAAAATACGTTTGACAAATGCATCCATATTTGGCATAGTTAGGGGTCAGAGCTCCAGCATGATGTTCTACAATGAGGGGAGAAACTCT
Organism: Amorphophallus konjac; assembly: GCA_022559845.1. Classification (NCBI taxonomy): domain Eukaryota; kingdom Viridiplantae; phylum Streptophyta; class Magnoliopsida; order Alismatales; family Araceae; genus Amorphophallus; species Amorphophallus konjac. The sequence goes on from CM040118.1 coordinate 27,831,685, forward strand.
AAGGCTGCATTTGGCACAGCTTCCAGTTTAAAGCATATATGAGCTCCCATAGATTTTAGCCCAGATACATTGAGGGAAGGATGTCAGATCATGACCCTTTTTGCCTCCGACCAAAAGCTCCAAACTAGAACTTAATAGGTTGGGATGAAAATGGGACTAGGAAATATTTGATTGTGTGACTGCAGAAAATTAGTTTAACCACTCCCTGCCCAGTTCAGGTTACATGTGGGAGCAAAGTGGTTTTACAATTAGAAGGTTTGCTAAACATGCCCTAAGAAAAGAACCTCATCCAACTCCAGCAGAAGAGGAAACGAAAACCCACGCATATGGATACATTAGACCATGCTGTTGTCTTCTGAACCTATTTCCTCCCTAATGATTCACTCCTTTGTTAACTGGATAGAGTCTCTTTCCTCGTATTCATTTGTGACACAACTTTCTTCATGTTTTATATTTCAACAAGCACCTCACCTACTAGAATTCCAACATTCCTATCACACTACTCTCATGGGAAGCCTTCCTAGTTTGTTTCATGATTTACCTGCATCAGTTTTGGGGTTTCTGCTCTAACAAAGAGCCAGGTGCTGGCAGAAATTTTGCTTGAGAAGGACAGGACTTGAAATGTGTTTTTCCTTGGCAAGATTTTGGCTCCACACACTTACATATACAGAAACTTACATACTCTCTTCTGGGTCCTCATTGTGAAAAGGACCCAGATGTTCATTCCGGAACTCTCTTTCTCATGGAAGGGTGTTTTTCAATGGGAGAACCTTAGACCTTGTACACAGATTTTTTGTTGAGGGAATGGTGCCATAAGCAGAGAAGAAGTCACATGGTAAAGGCTTTCCCAAGTTTGCAAGTTTGCGTCTTATTTTGAAGGAATAATTGCAAAAGGGATCCTCTTACGTGCATACTTGTGGAAATGACATTCTTAGATACATATTGATTAATATAACCCTATGTGCTAAAATGCCCCTCCCTTTAGGCACTGTAACCTATCATCAGATTACTATAATTAGGTCGAATTAAAATCCAGCTAAAGTTAAAAAAGTATTCCTAATGTCTTAACTTTTGGTGCAAAAAACATAAGTGCAAAAATTCCCCCCTGTTGTGTGCCACATCTGCTTTTGGATGGCAATTAACAAGACATTTATTAAGAGTGGTATTTATGCAATTACGCATGTAACTGAGTTATTTTTGCAATTATCTCTATGTGAACATTTCATGTACCTAGCTCAATTGAAAGCCTTGATTTCATCCCAAATGTCTGGTAATGGATTGCTTATACGAAGTTTTATTTTTATTATTTGACCTAAGTTTTGGCACTAAAGCAATTTATCACCTATTGTCTGGGTTGTGTTTCACCGTTCGTTAGTACTTTGCTTTCTGGAAAATCTTGTGCTACTGCTCTATAGACTATAGTTTTCTCTTGTTGATTCGCTGAAAATGGGTAAAACACCTTTCACTTTATAAACCGAGGGAGAGACTTGCTCAGTAGCTGCTTTTGTGTTTCAACTATTTATAGGGCTTCCCTTTCTTTCTTCTTTTGGAAGATACAGGATCTTTTGACCTTGAAAGGAATCGTGTGTGCCCTTTTTTCTCACACTTCACTGTAGTCAATAGCAAATCACACTGTCTTGGCAGTCTTCTTTTCATCCTATTTAAATCATTCTTTTTAGTTCATTTCAGTTTAAAAAATTTGTTGCTTCTCATTCTTCTTTTTTGTCTTGCATTTTATGTGGGCTACATCTTTGATATGCTTTTCCGGATAGCAGTACGTCTTTTCACATCCAAAACTAAACATGTGCATATCTTTCTTGCAATCCTTAAGTTCTTCTACTCCTGCATGGACCTGTAAAAAAATTGCATGTCCTAGCCATGGTTGATTAACAATAGCCATCTCAGGAGTTGTTCTAGGAAATTATTACACATCTGCTGGCCCTTCATCATATTCACATCATGCAGTTTTGGCTGACCGTGCCAAGATACATACCAGAATGTCGCACAGGCCACGTGAGATTCTGTTTTAGGCTGTTGGCTTAGGCCTGGTGGCCCAAGATGCAGGCAGGGTTCCTTGGCCTAGGCTGGTGACTAGCTTGCCTTTCTGGGCCATTCGAAGCCAGGTTGGTGCCTTGGGCCGATAAAAACACCCGATCACTTGGGTGGCACCTAGGTGATCGCCTTGACGACTATGACCATATCAAACACCTCTATCTATATCAATTTTGATATTGATATTGATAGTGGGTTTTAGCTATATTATATCAATTTTAATACTAAAATATTAAAAGAGATTAGTACTGTATCAAATTTAATACAGATTCAAACTTGTATAAAAACTGACATAATGCCAAGTTTGAGTAAATAAAAATAATATCTCTTCTTATCCACTTTTAATTTTGCTCTTCCCCTTTAGTTGTCTATACTCTGAAATATTAATATCAAAACTAATCCTATGTTCAAGTTAATACTCTAATCGAACTAGGTGTAGAATATCGATATTGATATTAATATAGAAGTATCAAGGGTAGCAATTAAATGGGAAAAATAAAATTAAAAATGGAGGAATGGGAGAAGATGTTATTTTTGGACTTTCTAAGCTTGGGTTGTATCGTTTTTAATACACGTTTGGACCTATATTGAATTTGGTATAGCATGAGACTCTTTTAAGATTATATTATTAACAATTAATAGAGTATAACAAAACACCCCTTAAATATCAATATTAAGATTATTATTAATAGAGGTGTTTGATATATTAACCAAACAACCCCTTAAATACTAAAGGGAAAATTACCTATATATGCCTGAAATCTTCTTGAATTACCCCTATGCCCCTACCTTTATGGCATTTTGCCCTTGAACCCCTAAAATCTTCTAGACGGGCACATCATACCCCTACCGTCACTGAACTCTCATGGTGTTTAACCCCCGATGAGTTAACAAGGGTCAAATGACTAACCTATCCCTAGTTAACTCTTTCTCTCTCTCTCTCTCGTGGGTGCACTAGTGTCATTCCGGCACTCCCCCTCTCTCCTCGCTTCCTCCTTTTGAGGTGTCGGGGCTGCTGCAGGGGTGGTCGATGTGGGAAGGGGGTTGACTAGAGGGCAGGGGGGGCAGGGGTTGGCCGAAGGGTAGGGGGTGTACCTCCTCCGCACTTGGCATCCTCTGCTGCAGCTCCATGGGCCTCTGCATCCTCGACCTCATCGGCACTGGCACGGTCGACCCTGACCTTGCCATCTACTTCGATCTCGTGAGGAGGTGCACCCACTTCGGGAGGCTCCACGAGGCCAAGCTCATCCACGCCCACTTCTGGAGCTCCAAGTTCACGACCAACATCTTCTTTGGAACTCTATGATGAACATGTACGCCAAGTGTGGTGCCATGGAGGATGCGTAGCAAACGTTCAACACAATGATTCAGCGGGACATGTTCAGCTGGACGACGCTGATCAAGGGCTATGTGCAGAATGACTTCCCTGAGGAGGCTATAGGACTGTCCCTGAAGATGCTACGGGCTGGGTTGGAGCCCAACTAGTTCACTTTCGTGAGTCTTCTGAAAGCCTATGGGGCCGTCCCATGGGACGAGGGGGGGGGGTGGATTCATGCGGTTTGCATCAAGTATGGGTGTGAATTGAATGCTTATGCGGTTTGCATCAAGTATGGGTGTGAATTGAATGCTTATATGGGAAGCTCTCTTCTCGGCATGCAAGCTTGGCGTGGGAACATGGAAGGAGCATGTCTTGTTTTTTGCCTCTCCATCCTCCAATAAGCTCTCTCTCTCTCTCTCTCTCTCCCCCCCTCTTCTAATTGGGGGCAAAATGGTAATTTCACGTGATACCACTATTAACATGGGATGTAACCCTAGGGGCATGACAACGTAATTTAAGAGATTTGAGGGGCTTATGGGTAAATACCTTAAATGTAGGGGCATAGATGTAATTCTAGAAGATTATAGGGGCATACAAGTAATTTTCCCAATACTAAATAGGGTGCAAAGAAATTCAGGGATAACAATCGATATCAATTTTGGAAGGGTTAGACGATAAGTTTGACATACACTAAGGTGCGATGATGCCTTGCAAAGGGACTGTGGATGGCATATTCTAGGTTTGTGCTCAAAATAGTTTTGCATACAAGTTTTTGATCACTAGATGAAAAAAATATTAAGGATAAATGTGAATGGTATTCTTGAGCTTTATGATACTGCATTCTTTGAAGATATATTTCTTATGAAGATGAGAGTACCTCAATCTATCTTTAGTGCAAACACTTCAACTAGAGATTATTCAACTTCTGTTGATGTTCCCACATCCTTAGTGAATTTGTCTCTTCTACGAGATATTAGATGGGCAGGAACAAGGAGTAAGAGGCTATGACTAATGAAATGGGTCCATACCTCTCCACCACGGCATCTGCACCTCCAACTACGTGTGCATACAAGTCAACTCCACTACTGTCTAAATGGCCAGTTTTCCTAAAACTTGAACTCAGGTTAAACACTGTGAGGGCCGTAAGACTTTGGCTAGGACTCAATGGTACTGAAATAAAGGGGTTAACATACAAGCGTGAGGTCGGATCATGTTTGCATCACAGGAGTGTACAACCGGTGGAACTCATCATTTAAAATAACACTGAATCTTGAAAAGCAGTCCCACACAGCATAATGTCACACAAAGTCTCGCCCAACCGTTACATGCATGCACAAAATTCACAAAGGAACATATATAACATGCTGTACAAATGATCTACTGTGTATATAAGCATAGGACTAAGAGCAATGCTGTTGCATTTCGTGGGCTTGGGTAAATGACTAAACTCATGTCACCACAATGTGACACCTTTATAAATTTGCATCACCTGAAGGTGATGTCTTTAAGAAATGTGCCATCCTCGTTGTGTCATCATATCATATCATGTCACCTTGAGGTGATAAGAATATGATATTCACATCACCTCTTAGAGATGCAAATTCAGTCCTCTGATTGCACATCGCTCCATTGGAGCACCTCCCCAAACACCCGATCTACAAATTCGTGCATAGGCAATTCCCAAGAACATGAAATTCCCTCACGATTCATGCGAGGAACAATGGCAATCAACAAGAAAAGCAATGGGAAAAGCATGAAAACCAAGATTCATTCGGGGGATCATCTCCCTACCTTGGGTCTTGCACTCTTGCAACCCTACAAAGGCCTTCATGTGTTTGCTCTGCCTTCCCCCACTGCAGTCCCCTAGCTATGCCTTGCTGCCTCCTCGCCATGCCTCGCCATAGCCGTGAACTCTGTTGCCATCGCCTGCCTTCCGTCCAACTATTGGCCGTCAGTGGGGTGATGGTGGAGAAGGTAGAGGAAAATAAAAGGGAGAGGTAGAGAGATGGGAGAGCGAGAGAGTGATCGCAATGCGGAGAAAGAGGGGAACGACACTGGAGTCTTAAATCCTCACATTGGCCTCAAGCCATGTGTCTAGGCGCAGTGAGAAAGTAGTAAGTATGGTCACAGCTGTGTGCATTCAAAATAAATTCACGCCACTATGAGGAGATATGTTTAATAAAATCACACCTTGACGCGATGCCTAAATCAAGATACATCACCTTAACATGCCGCCTTTGACCATAGAATGCATTGGATCAACATGACGTCAATTGAAAAAGGCATTATCTCTAGGCGATGCCTATTTAAGAGATTGTCCCCTTCTAATGATGTGATTTTCTACCTTCACAACTCATTTGCCCACCCCCAGTTTTTTTGGGTAAAAGGGGCATAGTTTTATATGCATGATGAGCAAATTTGCTATTATATCCACTTTCTAGATTTGGCACTGAGCTCCACGAAATGTTCTGTGCTGAAGGCATTAAATGGCATTTTTACCTTAAAATTCTATTGTTTTCTCCTTTATTTTTTTACCCAACATGGTAACTCATCATCCTACCTGATGTCCAGACCCCTCAAAGCATAGCTAAGCTAGGCTTGAGAACCCAAACAAGATATATATGGAAACGTTAGAGGGATGTGCTCTTCCAAGTAGTGAGAAGAATTTTGCAAGTTGTGAAATCTCTTTATGGACTGAAGTAAGTTTTAAAACAATGGCATGAAAAGTTTGATGGAGCTGTTCTCTCATTTGGCTTTGAAATCAACTAGTTAGATAAATGTGTGTATACCAAAACAAGGGAAATGATCAAATAGGGACGTCCGCACTGTAATTACAATGCGGATGCCCCCATTTGATCAAATTTGGATGTGTTTTTTTTATTTATTTTTTTGGCCGGGGCCCAAGGTCCCCGAACTTGAAGTGGGGGCCAAGTCACCTATTTTACTTAGGATCTACGGCAAAAGAAAGAAAAAGAAAAACGGATGTGAATAGTGGTTACTATTCACAAAATGGGGCTATAGGGGGTGTCCGCACTATAATTACAATGCGGACGTCCCTATTTGATCATTTCCTCCAAAACAGAGGTGAACATTGCATTGTTTTGTGCTTATATACTTATGATATTATGTTATTTGGTACAAATATTGCGGTAAAAAAATGTGACCAGCACTCTCTTATGTAGAAAACTTGACATGAAGAACCTAGGTCATGTTGAGGTGAATTTGCAACTAAACTTGGCTCATTCAATTGATGGGATATTGATTTCTCAAGAACATTATATTGATAAAATGTTAGCAAAATTTGGCTATAGTCATCTTAAATCATTCATGTCAGCTTATGATCCTTGTAGTGCTTTTGACAAAAGCAACCAGTTGTAGACCAATGTTAAGTTAAAATACTTGCAGATAATTATTAGTTTGATGTACTTGCAAACTGTTCTATACCTGATATTTCTTTGGGTTGATTTCTAAGATAAAACTCTTGCATCCTAAATTTCATATGCAACTCCATTCCTTGTCCTGCGTACTATCTTAATACTTGTATTGTTTCCAAGTTTGTCATCTCAATTAACATATATCCCTAAACATCAATTTTTTTAGATGTTATTTGATTTTAATGGTCAACATATAAGAGAGACTTACTGAGATGGCCTGAGATAATGAAAAAAGTCCCTAATTTTTTTCGATAGTCTCTTAGATCCCAGTACGAGAGCTAACCCGTGAGGACCCTATTCTCAGCCCACTGAAGTCACTTTGTCAAACCCTTCCATTAGTAGAATTCTCCTCCTTACATATTCACTCTGTGTAAAACCTTTGATGTTCACTTGCTATAATTGATCAAAATAAGTATCCCCCAGTCTTCTTTTGTAAAGGGGCCATGTTTAAGTGGGACAGGATTGAGATTTTCCATATTTGTGAAGTCTTAATTGACGGTGGTTAAGTCAAGTAAACGGCAGGTGACAACGCTGTCATTTGAAAGTTTTTAACTATGAGAATAGTATTTAAGATTACAGACAAACAAGCACTTTATTTGATGTTTTTAGTTTATCCGTGGTCTCTTTGAAAGTAACACTATTTCTTTTGATATACCAATTATTTGGGCAAAATGCATAAGGATGAGCTAGGCACAGTACTCAAAACACTTTTGAAAGAAATTGTATCCTTCAGCTTGGACCAAAGGATATGGTAATGCCAGTGGGATGCTTTTGAGAGTGTAGGTAGAGCAGCCCATCTCATCATGAGCTGGCCCCATTACTTGTGATCCACAAAGTGTGCCCTCACATTTAGGGGTTACAACAAGACAACATGGGGGATAAGCCCACGATTTGGAGACCATTTGATGTACCCAAAGAGTACAAAAAGCACAAGAAGAATGGTCATAAGTATTTCTATCTCGGGCATCAAAGAAGAGACTCTGCAGCCCTTCTATATTCTCTTACTCCACCTTCACGTCCCTCCCTCTTCTTGCAAGCCATCTGATTGGTTCTGGCTCTGCATTAATTTATTGGTGTTCAGTGATTGAACAACTGATATCAACCGCCCATTTTTGACCTCTGCATCAATCTTTGACCCAATGCATTTCTTGGTCATTGCCAATTTGGATTCCACAGTGGAGAATTTTTATAATACCACATTGGTGGATAACGTGCCTCTTTACTAGATTCGGGGGATACAACTTAAAGGGCGCAGTTGTTGTTTCTTGCAAACCCACAGAAACTTGTAGTTCCATCATCTCTCACTTCCTTGCCTGCCAACGGCCAACGTTATGCACGTTGTCCTTACTGGGCATGCTTATCCAAAATGGGCATTTTTTTTTATGTACACCATCAACATCAACATGTTGGTTGCAAATTTCTCAGATGAGGTTGCACAAATTTTTGCAAAGAAACATGGTAATGGCACCAGGGAGGGTCTCCTCCGCTTCACGAGGTTTAAAATGGCTTCTCCGTGATATCACTAGCCATTTCAATTACGTGTTTGGGAAGGCATGGTTCCTCGACGTTTGAGCTCAAATCTCCCGACAGCTTTTAATTTTTTACCGAACATGATCCATGCGTCTAGGCTTTTGAGTCGAGAGAAAAAAATCGAGGAAAGAGAACCCAGGCACAAATCGGGCCTCCGCTGTTAATCTTGAGAAGTAGGTGTTGAGAGGATTTTGAAGATTTTAAATGATTAAAAATCTTCACCCTGTCATAGATTTGTACGATGAGGAGATTTTTGTGAGAATGGAGAAGTTTAAGTGCCTTCCCAAATATAAGCTTTAAAGTTATGAGACCAAGTTCCCCCGTGCATCTGCCCGGGACAGTCAGCTCCAAATGGGAGTATCTGCTGGGAGCATATGCGTTGAAAAGCCTTCCGCCATCTCAGTTGCTACGACGGATGGTGGAGGCCAGCATGAGCAGTTGCAGGTTCTCTAATAAACGTCTCAAACTCGAGATGTTTGGTGTTTATGACTGAGAGTCAGATTAGATTAACTGTATGGGATTCTAAATTATTAAAAAACAGATGTTTTAAGTCCAACATGTCATTCGAGAAAATGGGTTTTTCTAAAGAGACAGATTGAGTGATGGACTCGAACACGTACCAGTCATCCGGGTAAGCTGTTTGAACATCTCTCTCTCTCTCTCTCTTTCTCTCTCTGAAATATATGTTATATATGTATCAATCGTCCTGCTGTGTTTCGAGAAGCGTAGGTGAGCCGGAATCACAGGTCACAAAGTAGGTGACACCTCATTGCTAGTTGGGAGGACACCCCCCAACGGAAGTCCCTTTCCACACACGCACCACAGAGTAGGTGACACCCCGTTGCTAGTTGGGAGGACACCCCCCAACGGAAGTCCCTTTCCACACACACACACACACACAGAGAGAGAGAGAGAGAGAGAGAGAGAGAGGTTCAAGTGCGAAAAGATTTGTCCCAGATATGAGTGGGAGGGAGCATTCATCAATTTGCTTAGCTAACCATCACCAACCTCGCCCCCTGACCTGCTCTCTTCTCCCCTTCTCTCCCGTGTAATAACCAAGAGAAGACTATATATATATATAAAGAAGGGCTTACACCGACGCAAGTATGCGGCACATGCTATATATATACATAAAGAAGAGCTTACACCGACGCAAGTATGCGGCACATGCAGACAGACATAGCTGGCATCTTTTTTGCGTTTTACAATAAAAACTGTAGCCCGGTTTCATTGTCATCAGGACTTGCGACTTCTCATGGACAGATAGAGCACGTTACAGAATCGGAGATCGATCTATCAGATGGCGTGACGAGAGATATCTGAATAGATAGATGTCCCACATCCCATATGTCATATTCAAGTTTAATTTTTTAGATGAATCTTCACTGTACGTAAATGAAGATTTTTCTTTAAAGAAAAAAAAAATAGACTTGAAACTGATGGATGGGACGAGTGTCCCATCATCGAGTCGGTCTCATATGTGTAGAGTTGGACATCAATTCATTGAGCTGCTGATCTTTAGTCATCTCTTTGGAGTCTTCGACGAAATTGAGGGTGGAAGAATCAGCCGCGCGTTGTGTACGTGCTGATCGTCGAGGTCATGCGACACCACATGAAAATACGTACGTACGTACGTACGTACGACATGTTACCGTGTTCTGTGATGTTTTGCGTTTAATAAATCAGATGAACCCTTGAAAAGACTTGGCATTCGATGCCAACTAGAGCCGCGTGATTCACGGCCTACTTCCGTTAAAACTACCTGTATACGTTGGTGTCTTTGAGACAAAAAAAGGTTCACTAACAGTACTTTCTCTAAGCGTATATGTGTTGATGTGCATACTTCAAAGCGACGTGATAAGTTGCGGTTCAAATTGATTTGCTTTTATATTGAATGGTGAGAAGAAAATGTTAATTAAAACGGCGACTATGTGATGACAAATCAAATGACTAATTTTGAAGGAGAATTAATTATGATTTTGCGACCTACTTTCGTTCAGCTCAACTCATGTCGCGCCCTTTGTCGTACGCAGAGCCACTTGCGCTCTTATTAAGCGCACGCACTCGTGTGGGCACGATAAAATTTAATCTATAACTTTCGAGGACTCAGATCAATTTTGGAATGACTATCATTTTAGGTCGGATTACAATCATAAAATTTGGTCTAAATCTGTCCCAACACCCACACTGCTATTTGTATTTTTTAGATCATAAGCCGCTCTAACTTATCTTGATTAGGGTCTAATCTGGGTTACAATGTTTTGACCTTAAAGAGACGTATAAATTTAGGATGTCTTCTATGAGGTATTGTCTCCGCTATGTCCGGGGACAGTTAAGATTTTGTTCTTTTTTATTAATAAAAGGGTCGTAAAGACTGGTCTTGCTTATAAACACATGTCCATCTTTGTAGTTTCTAATAGGGGATCTTTTGAGCCTCCTTATTAGGCCTCCACACTAGCCCCCCTATCAAAAGTGGACATTGTGATTATTGGGTAGGGGTTCTCACAGACGGCGTCAATGAAGACGTATAAATTTGGGGAGTCTCATTCGAGAGATTATCTACGCTATGTCCGGAGACGGGTAAAATTTTATCTTTTTTTGTTGGTAAAAGAGTCCTCAAAGGAGAAGACTTTGGTGTTACGTATAAGTATATGTCCATCTTTATAATTTTCGATACGACCTCTACAGACCTAAACCCGGGTCGACTCATATTAGGGTCGACTAAACTTCACTAGCGTCTCATTGTGGTTTGACTGACCCTAATCCAATCCAACCCGACTCATTGCCACCTATATATATGTATATGTGTGTGTTCTTTTGGTCCGGCTGGATCTCCGATCATCTCTCTGGTGTCATCAGAGTCCGACGAGCAAACGTGACGCACATACAGAACACACACACACACACACACACACAGCGCTTCTGCTTCACCCAGCTTGGAAATCCCTTCCCTTTCTCTCCAGTAGGGGGATCTTTGATTGCTTCTGTTTCTTTTGCCGACAGCAACAAATCCACGGGAGATGAGGGGTCAACCATTGAGAAGGGAAGAAATTAGACGTCGTGGGATCAACGAACGCAAGTGCCCTCACCATCTCGATCACATGGGGAAGCTGCAGCTATTTCTAATCCCAGTGCCGCATGCAGCTCACATGGGCAGGTCCAGCGGTGCCACCCTGGATTAACTGTTACCCTTATCTTGTATTTACCAATAAAAACAAAAATAAAATTAAGCCATGGAAATAGAAAATTTTAATTGATATTCATGGATATGATTGAAAACCCACGAGAAAGAATGGATTAGCATACCATTCATTGGCTGACAAATATATAATATCCTTATATGTGATGTACAACCTGAAAGACCAACAACGCCCGATTAATCGAAGGATCGATCCATTTGGAGATGAAGACAAGGGCAATAATTAAGAAATTAATTAAAGGAGTTGATAAAAAAACAGAAATTAGAGGATGGTTGGAACATGGGGACAACATGCATCCATGCAGTGTTAACATGGGGACAAAACTGCATCCAGCTCATAGTAAACGTCTCTGTGTGGCTCGTCAAATATCTTGCACACATGACTTTGAAATCGTCATCTTTTTGAAATGAGAGAGATGTTTCTTATGAACTCACGTGAGAGGATGGCGCATCTGGTTCCGGTGTCTTGGCGTCAAACAGAGCCCGGGGGGGGGGGGGGGAGTGCCTCGCGGGGCAACGTATCCGCCGACATGTCATGCATGGTGGGGCAACTCGCATCACATGCCGTCCACACTGGCTGGTTGCCCATCGACTTTTACCTTTTTTTATTGTATTTTTTGTGCCAAAGGAGTCCAAAGCTATGTTTTGGCCCCACTTTGATAATTAAAAGTAAGTTAACTCAATTAGATTAGATTATCTAGGAGTTAATTCACTTTTAATTTGATATATATTAGGTTGGAGTTAATCAACCTTTTGAGGTGGATTTTGAATTCTAGATTAAATCCGAGTTAATCATATTTTTAACCTAGTTATTTTGTTCCACCTACTAAAATAAAAAAGTGTCAACTCAGGGATAAAAATCAGACTAACTCCTACTTAACCCGCTATCTAACGGATCGAACAGAATTGCCCCTGTCCATCAAGGTTTCATTCCACAGAAATATATTCCAAGGAATTAAAAGCTGAGTTTATTTTAGTGCAACAAAGAAAAATGATCCTAGTACGTAAATGACCCTAGCTAGCTAGAACTTGTAGTGAATATTGTAAAAACATATTTAATAGTTAATATTCCATCTTAAATTGGCATTTATTTGTATACCCTTTTGCATGTGATCAGCTAAGTGTCATGCATGCATATATATCCCAGCTGATTCACTTCCATAATTAGATATTCATGGGATATAATTTCGTCTCTTTCTTTATTTTTTCTTTTAGAGATAGCAGTAAGTATCTACCCCCAATCCACATGCACTTCCCAAATCTAATGGGTTGTACAGTGGAGGGGCGCCGGATTAATGTTGTGGAGGCAGGGGACGATGCTCGATCAGGGCACAGGGTCCAACCCTTCTTCGGGTAGGTGAAGAGCTGATGGGGGGGGAGGAAGGAGGGGCTCTCAAGAACTCCCACCTCCCCCCACTCCTCCATGTCGTGGAGCGTACAAGGGAGGAGGCTGAAGACGACAGATCCACCCCCCCAGCCTCTCTATGTATCTCTCGCTCAATAATATAAAGGACATTTTAGATATTTTGTAACTCTAATTAACTATTAAATAAGGTTAACTAGAAGAGTGTGATAGTTGGGTGATGGAAGCTAAGAGCGAGGATGCACGTAGCTAGCTAGGCATGACTTTTTTTTAAAATCATAATGTAGGCATCACTTGAATGATCACTTAATCTGTGTAAAAATGATACACATATCGGATGCAAATCCTTTTGCTCCGCTTAATTTGATCGGGGGATAAGTAGGAGTTAACCTGTTTTTCATCTTTGAATTAACACTTTTTTACTTTGATAGGTGGAATAAGATAACTAGACTAAAAATATGGTTAACTTTGATTTAATCTGGAATTCAAAACCCACCTCAAATGGTTGGTTAACTCTAACCCAATGCATATCAAACTAAACGTGGATTAACTCCGAAACAATCTAATCTAGTTGAGTTAACTTACTTTTAATCTATCCCCCAATCAAAGTGGAGTTTTGAGAGTGAATGTTAATCTCAATCACATCCAAACCATGTGATGGGCAGAGAAAATAAATGAAGAAAAATGGTCTTTGACAAGTATTAATTTACAAAGATTCAAATAAACAGAAATGACAAAAAAAACCCCTCTTCTTATATATAATCTCCCCAGACATATTCAGAACTTTGATCCAATAATTATGTTTTGTACTCTTTTCGCTCCGGCATCAAAGTTAGGGCCTTGCAGATGTCTTAAAATGGATGTCCATAAACGAGAGCATGCATGCATGCATGTATACACTGTTGATCACTTCGGGAAGAAACAAGGGTGAGACCGTAAGGGGTAGAGGGAGAGATCCTTGAAGTCCTCCTATGGGTAGAGGGAGAGAGATCTTTGGGTTGGCTTGGGGGAGGGGAGGGTGTTACCTGAAGAATTCACAAGGTGGGGAAGGGGAAGGTCCAAACCGATGCCCAGGAGGCAAGAACAAAAGAATTGGGAGAGGGGAAGTGGGGGTACATGGTGTGTCCCCTATCTGCCTATCTACTTTACTATACTAGTACTGTTTAATCGTTGTCGGCGGGGGTCCACGTACGTACGTCTTTCTCTCTCTCTCACACAGCCAGCTGCCTCTGCTGCTGTTGTTGTTGGTGGGCGGAGGAGGGCTCCTCCTCGGAGAAGAAGAAGCAGTGGAGCCTGAGGGGAGAAGCAGGGCACTCCAAGCACATCTCCCTCTGCAGGAGGGTGCAGTAGGACTGGAAGGCGGCGGGCGTCACGTTCAGCCGGAAGCCCAGCCCGAACAGGAAGTCCCTCTCCAGGAAGTTCATCTCCAGCGTGCTGATGCCCCCCACCTTGGCGAAGTAGGCGTTGTTGTAGCACCTGCATATGCAACCAGTAACACCAGAAATTAAGACCCAGCACACGTACGGTTCACGTCAACAACCCGGCGATTAACTCCTTCGGTCGATATGCATGGTTCTCGTAAAAAACAGTAACATCTTCTATCACAAGTAATTAGAATTTAGAACCATCCATAGAAACAAGACCCTCCATCCTAACTAAACCTCTCGGGTGAAGCAGACCCTGCAGACCCCTGTGCGTGCGGGCAAGGAACGATGAACTGTCCCCACCACCACCCACGGTCAGCGACACCAATGATCATCTAGCTTGTGTGCTGTGCTGTCCAAAGATGAACACTTAGCCCCTCTTTGGGAAAAGTCACATTTTCTATTTTTTAACTTGACAGAGTAATAAAATTAATCCGATTATTACTAGAGATAACTCTCATGTATCTTGATTCAACTGATTCAACAAAATTAGTGGAACAATTTATCTCTCCATTTAACTCATTGTCTATCAAAATAAATGAGACTAAACTTCTAAATACATTAACTCACGATGGATATACCTCCATTTGTCTGCCAGCGAAAGAGTACACATCTTTTCTTTTACACACATTGAGAAGGAAAGGGCAGAATGGAAAGCAACTCCCGCCCACTCCCTCCCCCAATTAAAGGAAGAAGCCCACAAGTGAGATTCCAAGGGAGGACAACCCACATTTATACCTGCACCATTATTGTGGCTAGTAGAGCAAGTATGGTGAAACAACGTGGGAAGGAATACCTTCCAAGACACCCCACCCCACCCCACATCTTAGTTGGCAAGACCACAGACGGAACCAAAAACAAAAAACAAAGGTGGTGTGGGGGTGGGGAACGAAGGGTAGGGGTAAAAGCTGGTAGTTGTGTTGTGTTGTGTTGTGTGTGTAATTGATGCATGGTTGGCGTGTGCCAGCAGAACAACCCATGGAGGAGAGAGGTTGATAGAAGGAAGAGATAAACCCACCGCCGGGGAAAGAAATCACAAAAGGGAGTGCTCAGGCCTCGCCGAAACACTTCCAAAAAGAGAAGGGAACAAAAGAATGGAGATTGGGGAATCACGCCACATGAGAAAAAAAGTGATCAAGGTGGGGTGGGGAGGAGGGAATTCCCAGGCAGAGTACTCCTGCTGAACTCTGCAGAAAACAGAGAAAAAGGGAAGGGAACGCCAATCTTGTTGCGGGAAAGCTAGAAAGGATTAGTGCTGGATGCGGGCGAGGGGGCGGTGTCCAACACGGTTCATACCCTTCCCCTGTAGCGAGAACACGAGCAGCGCTTCTCCTCGTCTGCAAACCAGGAGGAGCACATAAGCTTCAGGATTCGACAACATCTGAAATCACCCTGATTTCTGGTCACCAGTGGGAGAAGAAATCTGAGGAAGGCGAAGACGGGGCTCATCGTGAAGCCCATGAACAGATTGACCAAATTCACCCCTCCCAATCTGCTCAAATTGAAACCAAGACCCCGCCTTGGGGAAAACCCAAATGGGAAAACCAAGAAAGATATTATCCAAGAATCCCCCAAGAAATTGACTCATCAAGAAGACGACGACGAAGAAGAAGAAGAAGAAATTCAAAGGAGAGCAAAAAATAATCCAGGAGCGGATGGATTAGTTGCTTTAGAGGGAGGGAGGGAGGGATGATGACTCACACGTCGTCCATGAACTTGGCGGCGACCATGACGCTGGTGATGAGGAGGCGGTGGACGGTAAGGGAGTTGAGGGCGACGAGGGGCTGCCGCTGCGAGAAGCGGTCGAGGTAGATGTAGGCGACGACGTAACAGGAGGGGCTGCAGTTGGCGTAGGTGAAGATTCGCTCCAGGTAGCTCCGCACCGTGATGGCCGGCTTCGTCATCCCGTGGAACACCGTCACCTTCTGCAGCTGCTGCTGCTGGTGTTGGTGACGGGGGGACAGACCGAGCCCCCCCGCGCCGCCGCGCACCAGGGCGTCGTTGGACTCCGCCACCCGCTGCAGCAGGGAGGAGAGGAACCCCACGAACCTGGGCATCATGTGGGGGCCATTCTCCAGGTCCGCCATGGCCAAGTGCTCTCCCACTCTCCTCCCTCCACCTCCTCCTCTCTCTCTCTCTCTCTCTCTCTCTCTCTCTGTGTATCCAAGCTGTGGCATCCGCTGTGGGGGTGAGCACAAGAGGAACATATATACCAAGACTCGGAGGAGTTCGTTAAAATCCGGAGGATGTCTCGTTCGAAATGGTAGAAATAATTTTCTTGGTTTTTTTTCACAGATGTCCTCGTAAAGATCTTGAATTGTAGGCCTACCAAGAAGTGGAACGTCATGCCCGTTGAGACCATGTTTGAGGGTATGCTTCTCAACTCAAAAAAAAAAGCATACGATTTGTTTTAAACTCTTTAACTAAAGATCGAAATGTGCAGATACACATCATGAGGCTCGGGGACTTCTTTTTTATAGAAGATAAAGCTAACTTATGCGGTGAGGTTACTGTAATGGTCGTGCCAATTTAAGGGTATCCTGGTCATCCGAATTTGTGCTGTGCAAAAGGGTCAAGTGATGCAGGGTGAACACCGGGGAGAGACTTACACTTGTCCAGTGGTTCAATTCAATCGTCACATAAGGATTTCTTTGTTTCTCAGTTAGGATACGGTGTTCGACCTTCCGGAGTCGAACACGTTTTGTCGGGTCGAATAAGATCCGTTGTGTGTGAGACATGATTTGCCGACCCGGTGCGGATCGTCCCGACCCGCACGACCCGACCCGACCCAAGTCGTTTGCGGGACGACTGGGCCGTGGGTCGTCACCGGGTCACCCCATTAATTTAATAATATATTATATATATAAAGTGTACTTTTCTATTTTATTCTATTATATATATAGTCTTTTTTATTTAGATATGGGACGGGACAGACCGAGTCGGGAGTGATCCGACCCGACCCAGACCGAGACCGGGTCGGCCGAGTCACGCAGGTCGACAAACCTTGGTGTGAGGGAAGGGTGTGAGCCTCACCTTAGATTCTCTCTCATCATTTAAAAATTCACTCGACAGTTAGAATATCAAACCGTGCCTAAATGATTTTATCTCAAGGGCCATGGCTTCAAAATTTAACCCACGAAAAAGAGTAAATATACTCTCATACTGTACTTCTCACAAGGATATAGGTCTAAAAAGATATATGTACGAGATCAAAATCCATTTTTTTTGGCTATAAATGCAGAAACTACTGGGTTTAGTGTAAGATTTTGGGTCATGGGAAATGGGTGGAATGGGGAAGAGGATAGGTGCTATGATTGGGGTCCATGGGGATTTTGGGTGGGAGTGGGGGGGGGGGAAGGTTTGGTCATTTGTGTGCCGTCATGTTTAATGGAAAGGAGTGATGTGCATGTTGGTCACCACACCCATGCATCATCTAATTAAGGTGCCCTAGCTCATCATTGATTAACAACAGATATTTGCAGGGCTAAGGTGGTTTCAATTGCCTACTTTAATTTGGGAGAGCTCCTAATGCTTCCATGTTAGAGTAAGTACAGTTAAGTTAGAGAGACAGAGAGAGAGGGGGGGTTGGTTGTGTGTTGGTTACTTGGGTGGCCAACTCCTCTCTCTGTCCCTCACTTTAAAAATTTTCTTGACAACTAAGGAAATATGATATGGGAGGAGTTGTGGGTTGGGGGTGGGGTGGGGTGCTGTCTTCCTTAGCTTGCTGTGGGGTTGTGGAAACAGGAAGAAAAAGGACAGGCTTTACAGCAGATATAGTGTGTGGCTCAAATCTAAGGAGGTGGAGGGGGGAAGAGGTCCCCCCCCCCCCCCTCACCTCTTGCCTTGCTGGCAAAGCACAGGAGCCAGGTGTGTCCTTGGAGTACTCCAAGTGACCGCTGCTTGGCGTTCTTCTCTTGTGTGTATGGATGCCAAGGGGAATGAAGGAGGCAATGCATCCACAGAAACTTACTGGTCATGTGGTATATACCCTCATGTTAGAGCATTGCCGACAGTTTGAAATTTGGTGAAAGGTAATAATTCTTAAGGAGTCTAATGAGCTAGGTCTATAGCCCATTGCCCATTCCAATTTTTTTTTTTAAAAAAAATTGAAAATGAGACAGAAAACCACACCAGCAGGGAAGTCACTGGGGCACCCCTGCATATGCCATCCATGTTGGATAGGGATCACTGAAGGGCAACAGCCTGGTTTTTCTTTCTCTTTTTTCTTTTCAAAAGAGGGTTCTCATGGTATCACCCTCATTTTATTACTGAACAACAAAAAAAGGTTGTTAAGAATATACTTTTGCAAGAATTTTCAATCTAAATTTAGAACCCCATGATGTCTTCATAACTAGAAACTGTACTTTCTCTACTAGATCTCGCCAAATTCGGAAAAAAAAAACCATTCCAGAAGAAGATTTGCTTATTAAAAAAAGACAGTTTTAGTTCAATTTCCCTTAAAAACCAATTGCACTAATTAGTTATCTCTTGAACTAGTTGAGTAGTCCAGTTGGTTCTTCACCTCGTGGGGAATCACGAGGTCCCCAGTTCAAATCTTGGCTCTTTCGTTACTTGAGAGAATCCAAGGCAGTGGATGACCCAGTAAAAAAAATAGTTATCTCTTATAATTTCACATTATTAAAAGTTGAAAGACAACAAAAGTTAATGCCAACAATATTTATCAGTATCCACTAAAATCTTGTTAAAACAAATCCCATTTCTGTCTCTGTTTATTTACCCACTGAATGTGTACCCTATAATTAATGTGCGTATACATACATGCATACATATACATATATAATTTTTCACATAGAAAATTATTATAATTAAGGCAGAATATCTATGAATATCAGAACTCGAACCATTATCGATCGTCATCTGTACTGTCCCAAAAAAGGCTTTGCCATGTAGAGGCTTGGAAGGGAAGAACTCTATATACTTCGCCGTATTGCATGTTGATGTTGGTTATCTGTTGGACCCCATATATATCATTTGATGAGAGAAAATGTGCTTTCTTTTTATATTATTGTGTGGAAAGCTATGCTATGCTATGCTAGGGATTTGTGGTCTCTTTTGTTTTTTGAAAAAATTATCCCATGTCTTTAAAATCTTACAAAGTTATTTCTGTATCCCTATCTTTATCCCATTTACCGTAATACTTCTGAAATTCTTGAGGAAAGATTCATTGCCCCCCTATCCATCCCTATCCTTGCAACATAAACTTACCCCTGCGTCGAGCCAGGTTCACTAGAACTGGGCTTCAGAGACAAGGTTGGGTCGGGCTTTAAGCAGGCCACGGAGAACAGCCCTGCGTCGAGCCATGTTCACTAGAATTGGCATTCTCTCCCGGGCCGGGCCCGACTTTTAGTGACTGGGTTGGGGCTAGGCTTGGTCAGGGCCGACCCATTGGCATCCATAATCAAATGGACTGATCGAAAATGCAACGGTGAAAATCTATTGCCACAAGGAGATTAGGACAAGTGATGATGTGATGTATTTTCGACATTTTTTTATGTTGGTTTGCCTCCTCTTGACAAGTGAATCATTAATACATGAAATAAAAGGTTCTTTGGCTTTAGGTGCCCAAGATTGTTTTGAGAGCGATTGAGGATTTGGGAGATAATTAAGGCAAAATAGTCAGGCGTCGAAAGATTATAAGTTTAGAATTATAACCTGAGTAAGATTAATGATATTGGTTTACTCACATTTATAAACTTGCTAAACACAAACACAATGAATGGGTTGTTTAAGGTCACTTTCCCACGTTTGAGATTAAAATTAAGCATTGAGTTGTAGATGAAATAAAGGAAAAGGAAGGCGGGGTGACCTCACGTGGGCGTTCACGGCCAGCAATACAATGATAGATGACTTGCCCGCATCCAACCTCACATGTGAGAGAGATGAGCTGGACTTGTATCCTCTCTCTCTCTCTCTCTCTCTCTCTCAAGTGATCGAGTGATGGTCCACCACCACCTCTTCCTTCTCTTTAGGGTCTTGCACATAAATATATATATAGAGAAAGACCTTTACAGCCGTTCGTATTCAATTTTATACCTTCGATATCATCATATTATCCTAACATTGATGGGGAAGATGCGCGTATCCCCCACTGTAGGTCACCATATCCACATGACACGGCAAGAAGAAGCTATCACTATATAGTAAGGGCCGGTTTGATATCCGAATTGTTGGGGATTTGTTAAACGATGAGAGAGAATTAGGGGTGGGACTCACACTCTCCCCTCACACACATGGCATTAATCGACCCCGGATACGGTGTTCAACCCCAAGGAGTTGAACACTGTATCTCGCTCGAGAAACAGAGAGGGCCTTAAGGAAATGAAACAATCCTCTCTCTCTCTCTCTCATAACACATCTCATGTACCCAATAACAAAGAATATGCCATTCCCGACAGACTCAAGCCATCGATGCCTCTCTCAGTCCAAAAATTTCATACTCTCTCTCTCTCTCTCTCTCTCTCTCTCTCTCTCTCTCTCTCTCTCTCTCTCTCTCTCTCTCTCTCTCTCTCTCTCTCTCTCTCTCTCTCTGTGTGTGTGTGTGTGTGTGTGTGTGTGAGTGTCATGTGCCCAATTAATTATAGCAAAAGGGTATGTGTGACAGACCCCTCAAGCCATTAATTTGATGTCTCTCTCTCTCTCACTCTGAAAATTGGCCTTCTGTCATGTGCTTAGTAGCAGCAAAAGAGTTGAAGTACTGTCACTCCCGTAGTGCAATATGCATGGATGCATGTGTTGAGTAACAGCTGCATGTCCACCCCCCAACAGTACCCAGCGGCGCCGGATCGACTTGTGCTTTGTATCATGCATGTGGATATATATTAGTGGCTGGCCGGCACAGGGTGTGATGCATGCGTTAGTTGTAACCCCATTGCTAAAATCCGTTATATATTAATCTTCATCACACACGGAGCTCCAAGAAAGCATTATTTCATACGTTCGATCCGATTAATTAATCTCCAAATTAACTTACTGATTCTTCCACTGTACGTCGGTTGTAGGATCGACGTTACATGCATGAAACGTTACATTGTTAATTTTACTTAATTTAGGGGTGTTGTTATATTTTTCTGACTCATCTTTAATTTGCACTATATATATATATATATCTCATATATTAATTACCACCTGTACTAAATATGACATAGTCTGAATTGAAAAATCACAGTTAACACCTACGGGTGGGTATTTGGGATACGAGAAGTATATATATATTTTACGAAAGGTGTAGCATTAATTAATTCCTCTCACCTTAAAATTAATCTTTGGTTATAATATTAGGTTTCTTATGAGTAAATTAATGAGTTACTTATCGCCTCATTAATTATTTCCAATCTAGCTATCAGAGTTACAAGAGAGCAATTCAAGTTGTATTTCCGTGGCACTGATTATGCTTTTGGATTTGTATCATCAACTTTGAAGATGAGCATAAGGATGGAGCTATATATAGTCAGCTATATATATATATAGCCCAGGTTTAATATATTGACGTTGAGATAATAATATATAGAAATATATGGGAGTAGGTATATGATTTATGATTTTCCTGAATTGTTGTTCCCACCACCTCGTCTCATCGATCGTTAATGTTATAGTCTGGGGATTGAGAATTAAAAGTGCTTGAAATAGGGGGAAATTCGAAGTTGAGAGATAAGCGTTTGAAGAGATTTTAGGCACAAGGTTCATTAATGATAAGTTTGACGACTTAAATAGGGTATACGTACGTTTGAAGAGAGTCCCATTTTGTCTTCTCCTGTAATAAAAATCTGAAAATTAGGAAATACAAGCAAGCTAATTATCAGAAGGCAAAGTGAGAGCGACTTATAATTTGTGTACAGTTTTGGTTGAAAGCTTGAAAGAGTAACAACACAATTGAAGATTAATTAAGATACTTGAAAAACAAGATTAGCCAAAATGCCTGCCGTCCCTGTCTCTCTCTCTCTCTCTCTGAAAGGAAGCATTATCGTCACAGTAGGGCTTCTGACATGTATATAGATGATTCTTTAATTTGTTAATTGGTTTAGTTTTAATTCTTGAGAAAAGCCCACATCGATCCACATTTGCGGAGTGAGGACAAGTGTGTGTGTGTGTGTGTGTGAGAGAGAGAGAGAGCATATATGCCCTTGCAATTGTTCCTACTGTATGCAACAAAAATCCAAGATGCCGCGAGCGAGAGAGAGAGATCCATGCAGGATGCCCATGCTATGTTGTTCCTACAGAGTGTGCAACAAAAATCCAAGATCGATGCCCCGGCTCAGCCAGTTCATCCGAGAACACACCCAGACAGTGCGAGCATTTTTCTTCAAAGAGCAGCATCCAAGGAGAGGGTGACACAAAGGAAATTCAGAGAATGCAGAGACCCGAAAGTAGCGACAGGGAAAACAAAGCAAACAAGGAGAAGGCGGAGGAACGTGCGTGTCAACCCTCCTCCAGACCCAACGAAAAGATAGAGAGAAGAGATTCCACGACAAAAGCAAATGTAACATAAAAGCTAGCTAGCTAGAGTTAGTTCCACGTTTGAGCAAGCACCTGAACAATCCATGTCATCCACAAGAAAGGACATCCAGACATATACTGTGAACGGGCCTGGACCTGCTGTGAATGGGCCAGGCACCTTGTATACGTACGTGGTGGCCCGCGAGCTGGATGCGCGGCAAGATGAACCCCCGGATGTGCATCAGGAGCCTACAGTTTTGGAGGATAAATCTCGTAAGAATCTTGGTAATAATTAGGTGTATTTATAGTTAGGACTCTCTACTGTGTAATTTATCTTTCTATTGTCTCTTGAGAGAGAGAGAGAGAGAGAGAGAGTAGGGCTCCAACAGATGTGTTGTATGTTGAGAGTCAAAGCACTGTTCCCTTTTGAGAGTCCTGGGTGCGCCCAGATGTAAATTATATACTCAATATAAGAACAGTGACCTGCGCTCTCTGCACAGCTAGAGCAGAGCGCGTGGGATTTCTTCCTCCAGTGTGGGTGCTTGGTATTTTCTTACAGATACGAACTACCGCTGGGAATGTAGAAGTGGAAGGCGGCCAGCTTGCCCTGTAACCTTCTCGTTTACAGTTGCCAAAGAGACCGAATGCACATATATATACCATTGAAACGCAAAGGCAAACTGGGCCCTACCCACATGGCCAGTATGCACTCAAAGAAATGGAACTCACTTAAAACTCTCTCGTGTCAACCATGCACATGCATGCCTCTCATGTGGGAGACTGGCAGACAGAAATCCCAAAAATCTCTGCACTTGCTGCTGGAATCCGGTCGCTTAATTGGAAAGCTTAAAACTTGCTGCGACATGATGCTAATGGCCAGCTCACAGAATTCCAGTTTTTTTAATTCCCCCCCCCCCCCCCTTTTGCAGTGCTCAGAAGTTCACCAACATGAGCATCTTCTTGGAGCCAATCATGGAGATAACATGGATACACTCTTAGGAAGCAGAGTGCAACCACTGTTCTCATGAACGTGGTGATCATCATATGCAACCAAAAGGGTAGGGCACGTCGCGTACATGCATTGTACCCATTCCTCCTCTTCTCCCCTTGTCCCTTTTGCAAGCCCTCCAGCATATGCGCAGATCAGCTGTTTGTATACCCAACTCTGGTCGAGGAATCTCACCGTTCTTAACTAATACCTATCGGCTTTGGCCTGAACTGATGTGCTCAAAAGCTTGTTTCATCTCCATCGTGTTGTGCACTCCGTATCTGCACACATTATGGTCCAGGTGTTCGACCTATGCATGTCCAGTGATTCATGTTAGATAATAAGACATCAACATCAACATGGGAATGTAAGTGCATGCATTCATAGGGAAGCCTTTGCCTCCCATTATCTGAAGACACAGGAACCACATGGATGGACTCCACAAGCATTTCAAGAGCATCACAACTACATTTATCATTTAAAGTCTGATGGTCCTTGGGGGAAAAAAATTCCTCACGATTCAAAACGCAACGTACTTCAGACCAGATCCAGCTGAATTAGGCAGTGTTATCAAGTGTCGAATCTAGCTCATGGGCAGTTCCAGTTGTCCCTTCATGCATCCGAAAGGCAAATAAACGGCAAGATAAAAGGGCAAAAAATGGAGCCCGCAGAGGAAGCAGCTATAAGAAATGAAATTGTCAATTCCACACAAAGTCACTAAAAATAGGCAACGTGCAATCAATATAAATATAGAGAGCTCAATAGAGAAAATTCGACTATTATTCATTATGTTGTATTAATAAAGAACAGAAAATTGAAGCTTCTACCAGAATGCACGCAAAGAACAAGAAGCATAAGCAGAGGAAGTCTGGAAATTGTGAACTGCCCTGGGTTATCACGGAAATTTATTGTAAAAGATCATGTCATTCCTCAGATAAATCTATATCCCTTCAGCATATATGCATGTGTGTATATGTTATGCATCCTAATCATCACTGTTTAGTGATCAAAATAGCCTTGTTTTACTCTCTCTCTCTCTCTCTCTCTCTCTCTCTCTACACACACACACATGTCAAGGTGACAGAGAGATTCAAATTGTACACAGGGAGCCTAATCACTCTAGGCGATAAGGCGTCTGCTCAGGCATCGCTTAGACGACAACTTGACACCTCTTTAAAAATTTTAAAACAATATACATCCTCAATAGGCAAACTAAGAATAAAATACATAAAAAAATATATATTCTAATATTAGAAATTAAAGAAATATTGAATTACAGATGTAAATGGCAGGAAAGTATTGAATTGCAATGAGATAATAAACTTGAATAAGAGAAAAATCAATAATGACAAACAAAGTCAATAACAAATAATACAAGAGAACGGACAATTTAGTATTCAAACATAAATTAAAAACAAACAAGCAATAACATATTTAAAAGTAGGCAGCCACCTTGTCATTGTCACCTAGGCAAGCGCCTTGCTCACCTTTCTAAGGTGCAGAAAAGCCGGCTGATGCCTTGGCCCCATGCATACAAGTCCCTGGTTGCCTAGGACTCTCTCACCGCAGCCAATGACAAGTGGATTATTCGATACAATTCAATGTTACGAGAGTCATATTTCCCTCCTCACACGTGTGAGAGGGAGTGAGCGTGGGCTTCCATCTCCCCCTCCTCGACTCCTTCCACTCTTTCCCCCGCTGTGGATGAGGTCCATCCCCCTTCACCAACTCGACTTGCACTCCCCCGTCCCCCCTTGGGCAATGACTGTGCACCATTGTCCCCAGCTGTCTCTAGTAAAAATGTGATTGGAGGCTTTTGTGCATTTTTCTTCTTCCAAGTAGTAGCTGAATATCTGAGTATCCTTCTTAATATTTTGATTTTTTTCAATGACTATATATACGTAGTATCGGTGTATCCTTCTTACGCAGGTGATGCTTTGTATAAACAAAAGTCCAATCATAAAGAAAAACCCAATGGACCATTATGAGATATTTTATGCATGTTCATCGTAAAAGCCCAAGGTAACATGATCGAGGGAGGGAATGCTACCGGGCCATGACGAGATGGACTCCATTTGAGACATCGAAAAGAACAACACTTTGTGGCATCGAAAAGACGTGAGGATTTACTAACAACAGTAGGTCATAGTGGCATGCCGGATCCTCACAACCCAATGGGATTGCTATGATTCGGCGGGGCAGGGGCCACGTGGCAGTCCCGCAAGGTGCCTGTACACATGCACCCTTAGCGACTAGATGCAGGGCGACGATTACACTTCTCGAGAGATATCCACTTGACTTAGATCTTGTCTTTGATGACGTTGCCTCGTGAATTGGTGAGAGAGGTTGAGCGTATCTCCTGGTGCTCATGAATCTCACATGCATGGCTCTCGTGAGGACCCAAGGGTGGGGGTTCCACGGTATGTATCTAGGCCTTCTGATGGCCTGGACTTGAGGCTCGGGATCGAGCTACCGCTCTAGGCCTCTAGATGGGATCTAGGGTAACCTATCACTCCAGATCTCTTGAGACTGGGGCCGAGCTACCTCTCGAGATCTCTAGGAGCGTCCCAAGGCCGAGTCAGCGCTCTAGACCTCCTGGAATGGCTCGGGATCGAGCTAGTGCTCTATGCCTCCACATGACATCTGGGGTCGAGCTATCACTCTAGACCTCCTAAGGAAGAGGCCAAGCTACCTCCCGAGGTCTTCGGGAGTGACCCGAGACCGAGACCTCTTGGAATGGCCTAGGGTCGAGTTAGCGCTCTGGACCTTCGAATGGTGTCCGGGGTTGAGCTACTGCTCTAGACCTCTTGAGGACGGGGCCAAGCTATCTCTTGAGGTCTCCGGGAGCGACTGGGACCAAGTTAGCGCTTGAGACCTCCTGAAATGGCTCAAAATCGGGCTAACGCTCTAAGCCACCGGATAACGTCTGGGGTCGAACTACTATTCCAGACCTCCTAGCTAAGGACGAGTCCGAGTTATCTCTCGAGATCTCTTGGAGTAAGCAGGGGCCGCGTCGGTGCTCCAAGCCTCCCAAAATAGCTGTCACCTTCTTCGTGGTTTCTAGCTTAACACAAGGGTACGGTGCTCGAGCTTCCACGTCCATGTTACGGTAGTGGGCCAGTCAGTTGTTGGCCCCTTAACAATATTAGGCCACGTTGGCTGGTTAGCGTTATTGGGCCTCACGACGTTCGTTGGATTGCAGGGCTTATGGGGAAAACCCTAGGGCTATCAATGGGTCGGGTCGGGGCGATAAGCCCGTGGATTTGTCCCAATTTCGGGTCGGGCCGCTAGGCCTTTTTCGGCCCGCAGACTAAGCCCACGGGGTGGGCCCGGGCTGAGTTTAGCCCGCGGGTTAGCCCGACCAGTTCTTCCTTTTTTCCCTCTAAAAATTTATTTTATTTAATTAAAAATAAAATGAATTATGTTATTTAATTAAAAATAAAAACTCTATTTTTAAATAAATTACCATTTAAAATTCTAATAAATCTAGGGAGATTATAAGTCTTATATTCTTATATATATTTATTATTATTATTATTTTCATTTAATTTATCAAGTCAGACTTGTGAAGAAGTCAGGTCCAACTTGACCCGACTTGGCTTGGCCCGGCCCGACATTGCTCACGCTTGCACTCGAGTTAAGTTTTAAAATTGATGAGTCAGACTCGAGTTAAGCCGACCAAAGTCTAACCGAATCCCGACCCATCGACGGCCTTAGGAAACCCCCTCCACGACATCCTTTTAAGGCTTTAACTAATCCTCTTCACGAGGAGCTGGCTATTGACAACGGTGCCATGGCCAATTGGACAACATGGTACCTACAAATTTCAACTATGTCACACAAGAGTCACAGTCCTCTGTTAACTTCGTTCTTAAAATTACTTAAATTTCTTTACAAAATAATTTACATTTAGACGACGATATAACCTTACAGGTTCTAAATTTTGGGTAATATAGATATAAGTTTTGAATAATTTAAAATTTACTTAGAAAGTGCATTTGCATTTAAATTAGTTTTAAAAAACCATAGAGTGATTTTCGTCCATCACAGATCTCCGTCCCTCAGTTTTAAAGCTCGGTGCGTAGCGGCTCTCCTGTTTCTTCCCTGGTCGTGGGGGCTCCTTCCCTTCGCGGTTTCATCCGGCGGGGGGGAGCTCCCTCCGGGAACTCCCCCCCGGCTCCGTCTCCTCTATAGGAGGTCCCTTCCAGGTGAGTCCCGTCGGGTCTTTGCTGGGTTTTGTCAGGAGGGTTCTACCCCACCTGGATCGGTCAGGAAGATCGGAGTTTCTCCGTTCTCCCTGGAATCCCCCCCCTTCTT
The DNA here is from genome assembly GCA_022559845.1 of Amorphophallus konjac. Taxonomy (NCBI): domain Eukaryota; kingdom Viridiplantae; phylum Streptophyta; class Magnoliopsida; order Alismatales; family Araceae; genus Amorphophallus; species Amorphophallus konjac. The sequence continues at coordinate 27,859,764 of CM040118.1, forward strand.
TCTCACCCCCCCCTCCGGTCGCCCCTCCGCCCCCCTACTCCCAGTTCTTCCCTTCGTTCACCCTTTCCCCCTCTTTGTCCCTGCCCCTTTCTGTCGGACCCTACCCCTTCGCCCCCGCCCTGCTCTTCCACCTCCCCTCCTCGCCGTCGCCCCCCCCCCCCCGCCTCATGTTCCGCCCCTCAACCCCCTTCCCCTCCCCTCCTCGCCGCCTCCCGAGCCACTCCCGTCCTCCTCTCGCCGTCCTGTTCACCCCCTATCCTACCCCGAACCCCCACTCTCCTATTCCCCCACTCTCCCCTCCACTGTAGCCCCGCCCCATCCCCGGCTGTCCCTCTACCCCTTCGTTTTTGGGCCACCCACTCCCCCTGTCCCCTCGACCTCCGTCGCTCTTCTCCCTCCGTCTCCGCCCCCTCCTTCTTCAGCCCTCGTTCTTTCCGGTTCCCCGCTCTCTGGTTTCTGTCCGCCTCCCCCCCTCCCTTTTCCCCCCCTGTGACCATCTCTCTCGAAGATGGGCGACTGCTCGAGATCCCGGGGTTGTTTGGGTCTGTTCTGTGTTGCAGGTTTCGGGCTTCCTCCCTCAATCTCAAAAGGGCTCGGAGACTCTGCGCTTATCCCCCGTGCACCCCTCGTAGTGTCGGCCTCCCGAGCTACCTTGTTTCACCGCCATCAGATAGTGCGGTCCGGCAGCCTTGCGCTCCTCGAGGATGATCCCCGTTCCCTCCATCAACGGCAGCCTCATCCTCGTTCTCTTCAAGTCTCCCCATTTCTGAGGGATTACTTTGTACTAGTCTGTTCACTGTTTACTTCCCTGTCCCTTCGTCTGGTGGTCGTTGTTAAGGGCCGGTTGTGGCTGTGCTTGTTCGTTGGGTTGCCTGTGCCCTTCGTTTTTATCTTCTGCTTGCTTTAAATGAATGAATATCTTATGCTTCCAAAAAAAATCATTTTATTAAAGACAATAAAGTGACAGTTACTTTAATCCCATCAATCCTGAGGTTACATGATCTATGTGCCCATAAAATAACCATTGATGTACATCATCGCATATCCAATATATATATATATATTATATATGCGTCGACCGAAATTAAAATATCTTATAATCAGACATTTTGGAAATGTACTATCTAGAATAATCTAGATGGTGCCCATCGCTTACAAAAGTGAGGTCACAACCACGATCCAATGTCCTCTCACTGTTATAAATTTATAACTTTAGAAATAGATTTGGCTGCGGAGTAGCGTCTGACAACTTAACATCATTTTTCTGAAGTTCGGTAAATTAGATTATTCGAATTGATGCGAAAACGATTGAAATTGTTGGATAATTTTGATGGTTTTAGATTGAAAATTCGATCTGGTTACAAAGAATACCATGTAAAATCATCTAAACATGATTTTTCTACAAAATTTTGACAGAAAAGTAATATACCCACTAAAAATAACATATGTACACAACATGATTTTAGACAGTAATCTACTTACTAATATATTTTCAGAATTGATTATTTTATAAATTTATATTTAACAATGATTTATTTACAAAAACCCCAATTAAATTTATCATAAGCCCACTTGACTTTACCATAAATTAAAATCTCCCCATAAATGTGTTTTCCATAAATCAACCCACGTCCAAACAGGGCCTAAGTCAGTGGACCACAGCACCCATCTAGCATCCAAATTCCGAAAATATAGTTACATTTGAGATCTTTTACATATATATATATATATCCTTCCCATGATACATTACACAGTTGCTAGCCAAGAACATGCGATGCACCGGACAACTATTGAGAAATGAGAATTAGCTGTGATAAAAGAAATAAAAATTTCAAAATTAAAAAGAAGAAAGAAAGAAAGAAAGACGACAACAACAAACACCGAAGATACATCATAACCTTATTAAAAAACTAAACACAAAATCTGTCCGGCGTCTCGAGGTAATAATTCCATCGAGGAAATAGGACAAACCAGAAACACGTGAGAGACCACAGATCTCCCTCCAAATCTAATCAGTTAACGGACACCTAATATAAGTTCATAGGAAAAATAGTTCTTCCACTGTTCTCTAGAACCAGTCCCTGCCACATTGGGAAGCACTCAATAGAGATCGCTCTCCTTGTGGGTATGGATGACACAGTCCGAAGTTGGGTAAGAGACGCAGGTCAGGACGTACCCCTTCTCCATCTGGGTATCATCGAGGAACGATCCATCCGACTGATCGACGGAACCAGAGACCATGAAACCGGCGCATGTCGAGCACGCCCCGGCACGGCAAGAGTAGGGGAGTTCCACACCGGCAGTCTCCGCCGAGTCCAGGATGTATGCATCGTCCGGGGCCTCGAACTCGCTCTCCTGTCCCTCTGGACCGATGAGCTTCACCCTGTACACCGCCATGGCTGTTGTCCGGAAGCATTTGGATGACTTAAGACCAAATGCGTTTGACGTGCTTTTGACGGGTCTGAGGGACGAAGGGGAGTTGAACGGAGCAGAGTTGATTCGGCTTCTCATGTCGGGCTTCAATGCACATGCTGCTGGGCGTATCGCGACTGGAAGGGACATGGTCGACATTTCGAGTTACCTGCAGTAGGGGGGGGGGAGCAGAAAAGATGATGGATGAAGAATGAAGTGCAATGCAGTTTGCATGTTGCACGCGCGTTTAAATACACTAAACAGATTTCTTCGGGAGTGGAAGACTATGTAAAACAAACACTATCTAAAAATGGCGCATTCAAAAGAAAAAACCCAATTGATGAGCACAGAAAAGTACACCAGCGAATGGGCAGCCGCCAAAACTACCAAATTTGACCGTGACAATTATGGACAAAATCATTACCTTGGTTTTGGCATTTCTATGAGGAATGCAAGAATGCAACTTAGTTCCTTGTAACACGCTCTTGATGAGCACAATTTCACAGACAAGGGAGTATAACATCCGACGCTATCAGCAAATCAAAGAACAGAAGCACCCATCGGGAACCCACGTGGCTCTCTCTCTATATGTTAACGTTCTCTCCCAATACCACGGATACAGAAGGAGAGTTCATGGTAATTCTCTATTTTCTCCTGCTACAGATGATGGATGAAGAATGAAGTGCAATGCAGTTTGCATGTTGCACGCGCGTTTAAATACACTAAACAGATTTCTTCGGGAGTGGAAGACTATGTAAAACAAACACTATCTAAAAATGGCGCATTCAAAAGAAAAAACCCAATTGATGAGCACAGAAAAGTACACCAGCGAATGGGCAGCCGCCAAAACTACCAAATTTGACCGTGACAATTATGGACAAAATCATTACCTTGGTTTTGGCATTTCTTTGAGGAATGCAAGAATGCAACTTAGTTCCTTGCAACACGCTCTTGATGAGCACAATTTCACAGACAAGGGAGTATAACATCCGACGCTATCAGCAAAGCAAAGAACAGAAGCACCCATCGGGAACCCACGTGGCTCTCTCTCTATATGTTAACGTTCTCTCCCAATACCACGGATACAGAAGGAGAGTTCATGGTAATTCTCTATTTTCTCCTGCTACAGATGCTAGCCAGAGGAACGAGGGAAGGAGATCTGCCCACAGCAATTGCACCAAATGAATATGGTGATGAGACAATCAATCCTGATGACCTCCAACCGTATAGAACTTCAACCAAATGAAGACTGCATAGCCTTAACATTAACATGCTCAGTCAACGGTAGCGCTCAATGCTGAATCTGTGGAGATGACTTGATCTCAAGGTGTGACCCGAGAGCTCAACACAATCCGACCTGACATTGGGCCAGGTTGAACACGTTCAACTATAACTCGACACAAGCTGTGAATCATTGGTTTCAACCTGGCCTAAGATTCCGACTGACCAATGCAAAGCTTGTAGCCTAATACTTTTTCAAGATTTAAACAATACTCTGTCAAGGTGCCAATGGAACTAAAGGAGTGCTTGGAGCACCTTGGTTGCTTAGCACTTGGGCATCTGCCTAAGTAGCATTCGTTTTGGGTACCCCCCCCCCCCCCCCCCGCAAACAGCGGTCGCCAAAAAGTTCCTTCTCCATATCTCTCCTTCTCACCACCTCTTCTATGTGTCCACTTCAGGGTTCCCAGAACTGCACCATTTTATCAGATTTCCATCAGAATACAGGACTTGGATTCCATTACCATGTTTTCAGAACTACTATGAACACAACCGACCACCCACTTTCATTCCCTCTCTGCAGCATTTGAATTCCACAATTACAAATATGGAGCCTCCGTAACCATCTTCCCGTTGATTTCCTGTTGTTTTCTTTCATTTGCTTCCCATCCCTAAACTTCCTTGCTAACAGTAGATGGATCTTTCTAAAGGTCCTCAACCCTAAACCATCTTTTGATGGCAACCACCCAAACCTTCTCCAGTCAAAGAAGAGAAGGGACTTTTCGTTTTATCACTTCTGTACATTTCTTGTTTCCTTTCTCAACCATAAAACATGCATCAATTTCCTATTCTGACTCCAATGAGGAATACCATGCACTCTGCTCTGATACAATTCTGTTCAAAAACTTCATAACTCAATGAAAAGTTGGACCATTTAAGAGAAAAGGTAGAAAGATTAGATATGTATGCATCTTTTATATTTCTATTTTATAATATTTTAATTCTAAATATTGTAACTTGTTTGCAAAATTACTACCAATACTTGGATTCACATCCGTATCCTGTCCAATCCCGGTAGCTTATAGGACATAGATATCTCCTTTTGAATCCCATACTTCCATTTGTTTTGTCATAGATGTCTCCTACTCCTAAGGATAAAGATGGCTTGCTGGGTGACTGGTTGGGTTTGGACCAGGCTAAGCCAAGTCTGATCCTGGCCTGTGCCTAGAAAGACGAGCCAACCCAAACTGAGCACCAACGTGGCAAATTGAGCTGCCCAAATCCCACATCCATCCAGATAAGCTGTCATCTCTTCTAGGCCCTAACCACGCAGAAAATCCAAGATTCCCTCTAAAAGTTGAAACATTCTGAAGTACAAATGTAGGTTTCCCATGTCAGAAAAAGGCAACAAATTCACATAGGCAGACCACTTGATATGGAAATTTTATTAAATTTCTTTTCATTATATCAAAGCTTGCTGGGCCAAAAGGCTAAAGCAAGGTTATAGGATAGATATACCAGGCCGAAGTCTGTCCCACAGAGATGGAAGCCAAGCAAACCTAACATGAAGCAGGCCAGGATGCAACCAGCCAGACCCATTATCCATAGACAACCCTATCGCTAACTCTTGCATCTATTCATGATGTTAAAGCATCTTCTAATTCTAAGCAACTTGCTTGGAGCAGTCTTGGCCAGGATCAATCCAAATCATGTTCCAGGGTCAACAATCCTTTAGCCAACAACAGTGAAATATCTGTTGGTTAACATATCTGACACTAATATAATTCGCTCCATTATAATATTTTTTTTTTAGCAAATGAATAGGCTATGTACTAAAGAAATTTAAGGATGGGAAGAAATATGTTTCCTTGGACTTTCTGTTACAATGGATCCTTGAATAAAAATGACCAGAAATTCAGCCCTATGATTGCACAGTCATTTGTCACATTATCCAATGGCAAATGGTATCTTCATGGCTAAGACTGAAAAACGTTTATTTTGGCCCCTTTATTCCATTGCTAATCAAAGCACATAATACTGAAGAACATTTCAAATATTAAAAAGAAAAAAGAAAATGATATTGAAGATGAACAACGATCTCCTAAAAGTAGTGCACAACTAATTGAACAATTTCTAAAGACAACTTTGGATTTTCCACATATAGGTAGGAAATATCAGAGTATGGTCAAGGAAATAATTCTTAAACACAATCTTTTGCAATTGACAGTACAACTGGCCAAATACCATACTACATTTCCACCTAATCGTGAAAGACATTGTACCAATCCATAAATGAAGGATTGATAAAAGATTCATATCCTTGAAAAATAGTCAAGTTTTGGGGCAAATTAAACATTTTATGCTGACATTGAATTGGTTGATCAAAAGAAATAATTTAAAAGAAAACTTGGGAACTATTAATACAGTTTAACTTTAAAAAGTTAACGGTTTCCAATACTGTAAACAATTACATTGAGCAAGCAAAAGGTATAAATGTCATATCACAGCATCATTACAAATTAAATCTCAACCAATGGCATAGAACAGGTTACTTAGAACTGGTGCCAGTTGCATGAAGCTGAGCATCTAAACAGCCAACTCAATATGCTAGGGCTATCAGTCATTAAAGCCAAATATATGCTTATTTCATGCTTTATTAAAAAATCTCATGTTAAATGGATGTTTGCACAAAGTTATGCATCACATCAATCTAACCAAATCAACCAACATTTTCCAATTCAAACCCATTTCAATACCAGTTAAGGCACTTCCCTGCTCCAACTTCTACACCTTGCACAGTTGTACATATCACAGATGTGGACATGGTACTGGAATTGGATTCGAATGGCTGAGACAATGAACAAGGAAAAAATATATTGACCTATCAATAGACATCAGACGTGATATCAGTATGCACTCAGTAAAGGTTTACTACATAACAGAGCCTGAGAAACAAGAAATTTCCAAGCTCAAATTCAAGATCTATATATGTTGACTGATACTTAATTTTGTATGTCGATCACCTCCGCCCCTCTACAATAGTCATTTCCTTGCCCAATTGGCAGAGCTCCACTCTTGCATTTGGGATAAAAATCACATCCCCAAAGTTACAAACAACGACACACACCTATATATTGCTTATGAAGAAAAAGATAAAACTAAATAACATACTACATTTCTTTTAACCTCTACTTGTGCATCCAAAGTCATGCTTTCCTAAAAGCTTGAAAAGAATACTTGAGAACATCATAACCATATAAGAATGGTAGTATCTCATCATTGGCTTCAATCCACTCAGCCATTTGGAGGGAAAATAATGAGGAGTCTCAGAGAGGAGTTCAAGCCATTTACCGGCATTCCGAAATGGGCAGTGAACTTCTTGCAAAATTCTCCCTCCCCCCAAAATGAAATAACATATTGCAAGATTGGCATATCCAAAGTCAGAAATAGGTTCTGAGTACTTCCTGATTAGTCCACGATTTATGAGGCTGGATAAAATTTGATTTTATAGACGAATTTCTTGTTTTCCATGGCAGGTTTCTTTGCAGCTGTACTTTAGATTTAGCTTATTTGCAGTGTTTTAAGGTGTGTTTCTGGTGATTGAGCTATATTCTTTGCTATGCAGTCCGAGGCGACCAAGGGGTCGTCTCAGGCCTCAAACGCCTAGGCGATAGCCTAGGCATTTGAGACGATATTTTATTAAAATAATATATATATTGAAATTTATTAAAATAACATATATAATTCAAATATATAAATATATGTCTAAATATCACAAAAAATACATGCATAAAATCCATAAACTTCCTAAATTTATTCATTCCTAAAATCAAACAATTTTAAATAAAATTAACAACAAATATAAATAACTTTAAACAAAAAAATCAACAAATTTAAACAAACTATTCAAATTACTGTTTAAGCTCCTTGTAGCCCGGAGTAATCCAAAACGAATGTTTCAGTGTTCCCCTGGAGCATACCGGCAAGATAATACGATTAGAAAGAGAAAGAGAGAGACAGAGAGAGGCAGAGAGTGACAGAGAGAGTGAGAGTGAGACATCAAGAGAGGGGGCTCGGCCCCTGTGTTTGTCTGTGACTGTGAAACAGAGAGAGAGTGAGAGAGACAATGTATGTGTGTGTGTGTGTGTGTGTGTGTGAGAGAGAGAGAGAGAGAGAGCTGCGTGTATGTGTGTGAGAGAGTGAGACACAGACGGTGGAACAGAGATAGAGAGAGAGCGATACATAGAGAGAGAGCGATAGAGACAGAGATTGAGAGGGTGAAAGAGAGAGAGACACAGACAGAGAGTGAGAGAGGGGCTCGGCCCCTCCTGTCTATGTGACAGAGATAGAGAGAGAGTGAAACGGAGGGTCAAAGAGGGGCTCGGCCCCTCTGTGTGTGTGTCTGTGAGTGAGTGTGTGTGTGTGAGAGAGAGAGAGAGAGAGAGGAGACGGGAGAGGTCGATCGAGGAGAGAGAAGAGATGGGGGGGGTACGCGAGAGGGGGAGACGGGAAAAGACCTGCCGCTCGCCGAAGCGCTGCTCGCCGCCGTCAGCCGCAGGAGTCGCTCGCTGATGCCGTTCGCACGAGACAGGGCGCGAGACTAGGGCTACGATCGGTGAGAGAGAAGAGAAAGGAGATAGAGAGGAGGTTTTCATCGGGGCTCGGCCGCGGTCCATATCGTCACATTCTGGGTTTTCATTTATACAATTAATTGGTGTGGCATCTTACCTTTCCCCTCATCCCTCATCACATTCTTCAGACTTTCTCGTCAATCTAGCCATTCCCACCCTCATCAACAGTGGGAATGCAAAACAAAAATCAAACAATGGCATCCTTCACACTACCTTATCAGTCATTCCCACCCTCGTAAACCTCTCCCATCCCAGCCCGAAAGGTTCAAAAAAGGAAATAAAAGCGCCATCAACAGCACAACCAACCAACCAGAACAAAAAAAAAAAAACAGAAATGAAATAGAGATCGAACTGAATCAGAATCAAAAGCAGCAACAGAGAAAGAACGATATAAAGCCATAATATCACATCAGAAGAACATAAGACGGCGCCCGAGCACAACACAAGCAAAAGACCACACCCTACTTGGATGGCCGACGAAGCGAGATCTTGGAGATCTGGTGGGCTCTGCCTCCTTCTCCCTCTCCTTCCTCCTCCCGCGAGCAGCGGAGAAGCCGAGGAAGAGCTCGATCACCCCAGTTGAAGGAGGAGAAACCAAAACCCCTCTCTTGTGCGCTGTGACGGGTGACGAGAGCGACGTTGTGTCGCCTGTGCTTTTATGTGCGAGAGAGAGAGAGAGAGCGAGTGAGAGGTGACGTGGCTTTTTCTTTTCATGCAGTGGCGATTGGGCCCTTTCTTTTTTCGTGGGCGGATTCGCCATAAAAAGAAAGAAAAGAAAACACTAAAAAAACGATGTTCCGAATCTTAAAAATAAATTTTTAATCAACACTTTGTTAAAACTGGGACTGTACGGAAATCCATGCTCCATGTAAAAGCGTTTGTTCTTGCTATCAATTTCCATTAGGAAACTACTATTAAAAAAAATCAAAATATCCAAACTAATGATCATAAAGGAGAAAGAGCGCTTCGTAAATTTGATGAAAATTTACATACAGACATAACTGATATTAAATTGAAACACATAAATACAAATTTTAGATAGATTCTCATATGATCTTAGTTATGATAAGGTCCCGATGTAAAAATTCCTCAAAAATATATTTTGTGAAGAATTACTATGTGATTATTTTTTAACCTTTCTTGAATTATCTATTTTAAGAATCAAACAACGAGGAGTGTCAAACTTGGGGTTATAGTTGGATCTCTACTGTATACAAGTTGTAAGATGACACGGTCAAAATAAGAAAGATAAATAGAATAACAAGAAAATTACAATATTATTATCCATTTTTTTTGAAGCCTCGGGATCTAATTTTGAAAAAAAAAAGGTCATTTTATAACATTTTTTGTCACCCTCTTCCTACCCCTATCAAAATATATCTGATTAGTAGATCGCATGGCTCATGTTAAGGCTACCTTGGTGACAAATACATTTCACAAGAGCTCTTTAACCAAATGATCCAACAGCTTTTAATAAACATGATCAAAAGTATGATTAAAATATTATAATAATATTTTATTTAATAATAGTATTTTTAACACCTGTGCCAAAATCGACACAACAATATAGTGTCGACATGACCAGGGTCATTGGTAAAAGGTGAAAAAGATAAATTCGGGAACACTATAATGCAACACTTGATTAGGTATGACTGTAGCATATCGATTGAATCGAGACCAGAAATATATTCGATTACTTTTTTGATTAGCTTTAACAAAATTGGTGGATAAATAGTTGAGCAAGTATGACGTCATCCTTTTTGTTAACTTAAAATAAAATGTCGGATGGGTTCCAATGACCGGGTTCGATAACCAAATAAGGTCCCAATTAGGGTGCCTGGTTCGGCCTTCGTGCCAAAACCACGCTTTAATATGTCATTATGGTGCCCGAGGAGAATAGGAGTAGGGCGGCTTAACCAAGTGTAAGCCGTTCGAGGTAAGACCCCTCGAATGACATACTCGGGGTGAAATGGCATAAAAAATTCAAAATTTGACCGTTGGAGTCAGATGATGTACCCGAGCTCGGGGTAGGGCGACGTATCCTAACTCGTTATCAAACTCACAGGGTCACTCTATTTAAGGGGGAGTGACTTATTCACGCGATGAGAGGCGATTAAGTCGTCTCACCCCGATTAGTGAGGGTTCATCGCGCAAATAAATCATCTCACCTCGATTAACGAGGGATGGATGTGAAGACTCACAATTTTCTCTCACATCAATTACTTATTCTACCTATCTTAATCCGTAAACAAAGAGACTCATAGGCCGACTTTGATAACAGAGTAGGGTAAGATAGCAAGGTAGGATGTCAAGTGAGAGAGAGCGATGTGAACCCCACTGCTCCTCTCACACACAAAGCATGTAATCAAAGTCGGTTAACGCATTTGACTCGTTGAGGTCGAATGTGCTAACCTCACCCAAATTTCAAAGTGGCTCATAAAGAATTTATTTATCTAACATAAGATTGTAGTGTGCTATCCGATATATATATATAAACTTTTTAAAGTTATTGAGTTTAAATAGCTGACATTGAATATGAACCCTTTTTGCTAACATTGTTATTGCGCTTTGGGTGGAGAAATCTATGGATTCGAGTGTTGATGAAGCATATATTTACCATGAGAGGACCTAAAAGAGTAGTATTTGTTGCACATCACGCTGTACCGTTTGTGTCTAGTCATTTTAGAAATTAATTTATGAATCATGTGAGCCATATATATTCTTCTTTAATATGTTTTTTTCTTTTGTCTTCCTAACTTTATCATTTTATCTGAATTAATAATGAACATATTTACTAGATGAATTGGCATAATTGCACACTATAGTGTGTGCAGTAAATATTGCTTGACTACACTAAACTGATGAAATTAGCTTAGGCCAAAATTGGCTGAAACTAGAACAATTCGAGAGGGTGAGACAATAATGGCTTAGTTGAACCGTCTTCTAACGATCCCAAGAATAATTTACTAGTTCATAAGTAGTGACGACAAAAAAATTTAATTTTCTAATTATTTATCTTTACCGGGGACTTAAAAGGGAGGATAAGAACATGCATTTTTTTTACATTTTCATGATTAAAAAAGATACTATCCATATTTGTTATATAGCCATTTAGGTATCTTTTTTATGCATTCATGTTCATTTATTTCCTTCTTATATCTGACTAGTTTGAAAATGTTTACATGTTCACTTGAATTTTATGCCTCTCATTAAGTCTCAAATAAAATAATCATACTATCATGTGCTGATCCTCAAGAGCATAGGGTGGTGAGGATTAGATGCTTGTTGTCATTGGAGAGTTATGTCACCTTTGTCCAATTTGTAGTGAAAGATGGTCATCTTTTTCAATTTCCCCAATTTTATTAGAATGAGGATATAGGTCTCCTTTGCTTTTCTAATTGAATTTCATAAATTTCATCTAAAATGTTATGAAATTGTTTTTTATACATTTTATATATTAGACAAAAACTAGTTGCAATAATATCGATCCTTAAGAGCTCAGATGCTATATAGGTATATGCATACTATCTTTAGATTATAGACAGAACTATTTTTTTTAAAGGAACATAATAGAGGCATAGGCAATACATGGTGTCATTTAATAATTTAAATGCTACTATTGATTTCATTAAAATTATAAAATAAAATGGAAATAAGAATGTATTATTAGAAAGATGAGACGAAGCTAGTCAACTTTCATAAAAGGATAATAACGAATATAGAATTTCTATTGAATGCAATAATCAACTCAACTTATTTGAGAGAAAACCAACTAGCTTCAGGAGATTGAGTTGTGTCTCGGTGGTTCATCACTTTCTCTCGCGATGGAGAGTTCGTGAGTTTGATTCTACTCATCGACGTGCAGAGTAAGATCATCCACCCTCAGATTATTCACACACGTCATCCGGTTGATTAGTGGGATCACTTGCCACCGAATTATTAAAAATTTTGGAGTGTCAATTTCAAAGTTCGATTTCTCATTCCCCTCCATGTATCTCCTCCGATCTCAAATCACTGAGCAATGTTATCAAAAAAGGAAAAATAACTTAAAGATCAGGTGACATTTCATGCACACTAACAACTTCCACTTAATTTCACTCAAGTTTCGTCCTCATCTACTAACGTCTCTATATAACTTCAACCGTGGTTTGATGTCGAGCATGAGCTCATGTCTCAAGAAAAATCTCTTGAGGTGATGTGGTTACGTCAGGTTGTGGTGAGTAGAAACTTTTCATTTTCGACGGGTGGACCAGTTGTAAAAGAAAAATGGTAAAAATAATATATTTTCTTAACACTTAATTTCACCCATTCAGAATGTTAAAAAAAAAATTTGACCGGTCCCTTCTTAAAATTGAGATTATACAAAAATCCATCCTCTATGTGAAATGTACGTTCTTACCATCAATATCACTAGGAAACTACTAAAAAATTAAAATCTTCTAACTAATGATAATGAGGAAGAAAGAACGTTCCATAAATTTGATGGAAATTTAAGTATAAACATACTTATATTAAATTGATACACATAAATACAAATTTATGATAAATTTTCATATAATTTGTGTTTTAATAAAGGTTCAATGTAAAAAATCTTATAGTAGTGCTCTTCATTTTTTTTGTCACCCTCTTTCTACCCTTATCAAAATATGTCTGATTATGAACTCGGATGACTTATGTTAAAGCTTGATCACAAAGACATCTCATTCAGCTTTTTAGTCAAGTGATAATTGCAACACTATAGTGTGTGCAGCAAATATTACTTAATTAAAATAAACTGATCAAATTAGCTTAGTCCAAGATTGGCTAAAACTGGAGCAACTCAATAGGGTGGGCCAGAAATGACTTAGCTGAACCTTCTTCTAATGATCCCAAGAACAATTTACTAATTCATAAATAGAGATGACAATAAAATATTCAATTATCTGATTATTTATTTTTACTTGAGACTTAAAAGGAAGGATAAGAACATGTTTTTTTTACATTTTCATGATTAAGAAAAGATATTATCCATATTTGAATGCTGAACGATAGAGATATTGATATAGGCATTTAGGTATTTTTTTATGTATTCATAGTCATTTATTTAGTAATTTGAAAATGCTTACATGTTTGCAAAATAAGACGTTAATAATTCGGATACCAGCGCATTAACCATCTTATTCTGTTTGTTTGCGTAGATCTACTATTCTGACCTGTTTCTGAATTAAGGCCCAAAATTCAAGTTAAACATGTTCAAGTAAAAAGGTGAAATAAGTTAACACTCGTTCTATCAAAATAACATTATCTATTTTTTTGGTATAACCTAATCCAAGTTATGATATCTCCATTAACCTATTCCGCGAGCAAACATGTCATATGTGAAATGTTTGGTCTTGCTGTCCCTATCATTAGAAAACTACTAAAGATTTAAAATCTCCTAAGTAATGATAACGAGGAAGAAAGAACATTCCATAAATTTGATGGAAATTTATGTACAGACATAAGTTATATTAAATTGTAACACATACGGATACAAATTTAGAATAGATTTCCGTATAATTTTTGTTCTAATAAAGGTTCAATGTAAAAAGTCCTCAAATTTTTTGCTTATGAATAATTACTATGTGATTATTTTTTTAACCTTTTTTGGATTATCTACTTTGAGAAATAAACAATAAGAAGTGTCAAATTTGGGAGGACACCTGGATCTTAATTGTGCACATTTTTTAGAATGAGATGGTCAAAATAAGAAAGATAATTAGAATAACAAAAATAATAATAAAGATGAATTGAATAACAAAAAAATATTCTTATAGTAGTGTTCTTCATTTTTTATTGGAACCTCGACATCTAATTTTTAAAAATATCATTGTATAATATTTTTCCTCACCATATTTCTACCCTAGTTAGAATATGTCTGATTAGTAGATCGAAGGACTCGTGTTAAAGTTACCTTGACATAACTTATTTGCCAACAAAGACATTTCATACTAGTTTTTTAATAAAACTGATCCAACAAAATAGCTATAATTAAAAGTATGATGAAAATATTATAATAAGATTGTTTAATTTTACAAAAAATAATATTTCATTTTTGTGTCAAAACTAGTACAACATCATAGTGTCAACATGATCAGGGTCCTCGGTAAAAGATAGAAAAATAAAGAATTGAGAACTCCTATAATGCAGCGCTTGGTTAGGTACGAATGTAGTTAGTGCATATTTAGTGAATCAAGACACTTAGTTTAGTGATTAAATCTAATGAAATCGGTGGATAAACAGGTAAGCAGGCATTTTGCTAACTCACTGGTTTTCTCGTTGAATCTAACCAACCTCAAGAGGCTTGGACAATGGCTATGATGATTCCAGTAGGAAGTTGGTGTGTCGTTTAAGAATGTTGTCAGGTTGGGCAGCTGTGATAGAATTTCACTCAATGCTTAATTTGGATCTACTCACCAAATATGGTAATAAATGAAAAAATGATGATGATGGTGACGATGATAATCATTATTAGCTCGTTAGTTTCTCCCCCATACTCACAAAGATCTATCTTAATGTGCCATTATCCTAAAGAACGGAGAAGATTATAAGGCACCAGGGATGGAACAAAATAAACATGAGATTGGACCATATGGTGACAAAGTTTCTTTTTTAGATGTTGGGAAATCTGACACAGCAATACTCAGATCTACAAAGAGTGTGAAAGATCTGAGTTCGAACCCAGCAAACACCCAACTCGACACACATATCGTTCCTAGATACTCTTAATATGATCTTAAGGTGACAAGAGGGAGCAGATTCCTTGTCAGCAGCGGAGAGGGAGAGAGAATATCTTCTAAACGAGTAAATTATTTTAGGGGCCAACTATTACATCAAGAATATCATGTCTTTTAACCAGGGTTTATCGTCCTGACCCGCACAACTCGACTCGACCCAGACTGTGGGCCGGACGCCCAGGTCATGGGTCGTCACCGAGTCGCCTCATTATTTTAATATTATATTATATTTTATATAGAACGTGTCTTTTTCTATTTTATTCTATTAGTTTATATGTATTATATATATGAAAAGTTTTTTTTAGAGCGAGACGGACCGAGATGGACCGAGAAGGAACCGACCCGACCCAGATCTTGACCGGGACGAGCGAGTCAGTCGAGACGACAAACCCTGCTTTTAACAGATTTAGGTAAAGATGCTTCTAAATCAAGGAGTCATTTAACCCATTTTTTGTAATTTTTTTCTTGTTTAAGAGTTAATTTTCTGATTTTGTTCTCACTTTTCAGTTCTAAATTTTCCGTGGTTAAAACAGCAAATTTAACTCTCCTAGTATCTAATTTGGCATTTAGATTACTTCTATCTACCATGGGAGTTCACAAAACATGCATTGACAATTTCAACCTCGTTAAAGTTTCTTGAGGGGAAGATGTGAATCTTGCTGCCTCAATTCTTTAGTTTTGTCTTCATTTGTGATGATACATATATATATATATATATATATATATATATATATATATATATATATATATATATATATATATATATATATATATATATATTGATTTGATGAGGAGTTTGGGTTTCAACTTCCAATTTCTTTGGTTCGAGGTGAGCTTTCTTTGGTGGCTTGATCTTCTACTATTACCTCTGGACCTACATGGTTATGGTGTTATCCAGATTTTTCCCAAGACACTTTGCTAAGAGTAGCATATGGAAACATGATTCAGTAGATTAGAGGGGAATATATGTAAAACTCTCAAAAAATTACTCGTTTACAAGAAACGAGCTTCATAATTAGAACAATTTGGGTTTAAAAAGGATAAAATCACATTTTACACTGACCACTAAACGACTGAAGAAAATTTGGATAGTGAGGCCCAAATATAAAGAATTCTCATTTGTAATTCAAGAAGAGAAGAACAAGCAGGGATGAAGGATATGAAATATCTGAAAATAAGATGGTAAATGGGTCATCTATGCACAGAAATTATCATTAGAAACAAGAAATCAGATAGCTTGTTCACGACAGTTTGATTTTCTTCTTCAAAAAATTTTTTTTTATGGAAACGTAGTTGATGTTCGTTTTAGGTCATGGGAAAATCGCTAGTTAAATGCAAGGTCGTAGATATGATCTCTTTATTTTTATTTTTTTTGGGGGGGGGGAATTATAACTTAGCTTTAATAATCACATGTAACTTAATATAAAATACATAATTTATGGTGATATAATTGGCACAATACTTTATCTATTTTCTAGATAATCAACAATAAGTTTTTAACAAACTGCAACTATTTGAAGGCTAGTTTTCAGAACAGAATATTACTGCTATATTACTGCCGCCACTACATTTTAATATGCCGATTTCATAACAGATTATATATAATATAAGTAATAAAAATATTTAAAAAACCTTATTTTACAAAACTGTTGACTTAAGAGTTACCTCTAGCTCGCAGAATCCAGACTCCAGTGCTACCAATGGCACCTTCTGTCACATCTTAGAATTTACAACCTTACTGAAACTTCCCATCAGTTAAACCTAGGATTTTGACAATTGATGATAAACTTGCAAGAAAAGATGGAAATGATCCCTAACCATGCAACAGAGATTAGCTCATGCAACAGAAGTTTTATGACCTAAACATCAATAGATCTTCCGAATGGTCCAAACAGAGACAGTTTCTGCATGCCTGACGGCTGGAAAGAAGAGCTTGAAATGTATGAGTTATGGACATATGGATCCGAAACAATCAAGGGTTTGCCAAGCAAATCTTGAAGAAAAACTTCACAAAAACTATGGCACATTCCAGAGGATTTGTCTGCGGACAAACACAGAAAGACAACTGGAGTCGGTGCACAACCTGTGCCTGGAGGTGCTCAGGCCAAACACATTGTTTCAAAGAAACACCTACCTGATTCCCTGACAAGCAGAAGCCCTGCCATGTGAACTTGAGGATCAGAAGTGTGTACAGAATAATAGATCAACCCTGACTTTGCACAATGGGAATCAAGAGTTACTGATCAAACACTCAAGGATTTTCCACATCCGCATTACCACTGTTCATACATACATTACAACTTTCATCCTTTTCCCAGTAAACGGAGACTCCTGTGCGCTTTGAGCTATTTTACAAGTTTTGTAATCCTATACAAAAATGAAACCAGCCAACACCAGTCCTAAGCAAGCCTGTGAAAATCCATGACTCGGTTGGAATATTAAAGATAGGGCAGTTTTGGCAACATTTGCAAAACAGACCATACTACTCACCACTAAAATAGAGAATTTCAAGAGTCACAGGTTGAAAGGTTAAGAGTGCACTCAAACATTCCAGTGCTTAGGCTGCTGGGAACTGGACCTGGAAGTTGGGTTATATGAGGTACTCTCAATCCCACTCTCCGCTGACAGGCTGTTCAGGATAGCATTTTGTTTCCAAGTCTCTGACAAAAGCTCTGCCTCTGGAAATGATGCATTAGAACGAACATCCAACAACAAATCTTGATCTGAACTCTCATCATTGAACTGAAAGGAATTCAACATGGAAGTCCTATCTGGAGGAGAAGCAAAGAAACTTCTTGGACTGAAGAAAGAGACGTCATTCTCCATGTACTCGCTGGCCTCATTTAGAGATGTTGTGCCAAGATTGCTGGAGTTCTGTGGAGGAGATTTAAAAGAATGTTGACTCATAACCCCCAACTTGAATGGCCTTTTGGGGCTCTTTGCCATGGCTTTCTTCTCTGAAATTGAAGTATAACAAAAAAATGATTGGTGACAGAAGCACATTTCATCATCAGAATATTCAGCTAAGCAGATATATAGGTTAATGCATACGATCTCATAATTTCATGTCCATAATTTAATGTTTTATTTCTTATTTCATCATGGAAATAGAAATGGTACGTTCCTGTAAATTAGTCTCGACCATCAGCTACAAATTTAAAAATTCAAATTCAGAAGAAACCTGTTGGGGACAATAGAGGACTAGATGTATGTAAGAAATAAGTGTTTACATGGTTGACCTGGTGGAATAGCTAGAAGATGGACATCATTTCAAGTTGATGTGTGAAAGAACTTAGGCAAAGGGTAGACTTGCTGTAGGTACATGCCACATGGCAGAAACGCACCAGTCACAAGGAGGTTAGGAGATAGCCATCAAATGGCAAATAATCATTCACCCAATGATAAATCCTTTGATAGAGTGTGGCATGATAAAGATACACCTCCGATGATGATCAAGACCATGGTGTGCATATCATAATGTAACCACTAAATCTCTAAGAATATTTCCTCACTTTGTCACTTCTAAAATTCACAGACTAATTTATTCAACTACTTAAACCAACAGCTTCACCAGAACTTTCTGCCCATAAAAGAAATTATTCAGCTCAGAGAGGCAGACTGCACCACCAAATGAAAGACGTGTGCTGATAAAGATACAGCTTCCCTTGTCATTTAAACATGGTATCAGATGGTTTCCTCTCAAGGAAATTGCCAACATTAGGTTTTTATTGGCTAAAATGCCAATAATAAGTTTGACCTTGCACTGGTGATAGTATGCTCCTAAGTAAGGAGCCATGCCAATTACTGAAAATAAGAGGTTAATGGTGCATAAGATTTTTCCTTTTTTTTAAAAGTTCCTTCTACCCAAGCACATAGAGCTGAGAAAACTTGGTACAGGTAAGAAAGGCCAACTCCAAAGCAAAGAGAAGATTTGCAAGGTCGGTCTCATTGCATCTTATACCACAAGCATTCCATATAGAAAAAGATCCCTACTGGGCAGATCATCTCCAGCTTTAGTCTCAGGTGACGTCCTTTTATAACGCACACTGAAGTGCTTCCGCTATCTAAATCAGGAAAATAAGACTGCTGTCTCGTGTATATTCTCTTCCACAGAGAGGTTTTTTTTGACTAATAATTCCAGTGGCATAACTATCGTGATTGATTGCATTGCCAGAAGGTGAAAGCTCCAAGCAACTAAAGATTCTCCCCTAAGAGTTCTATTTGTCATATTTTTAACTAGCAGTCAAGGGAAGGATCCCCCCCCCCCCCAAAAGGTCATTGGATGACAAAAGCACTCTCATGTCAACTTTGGAGATCAAGAATAAACCTTGATTGGTGCTGAGTGAACCCCATGGAGGACAAAGCACCTGTAAACCACGCTCATCATGTGTTTCTTTGAACACAACATCACATCTTCACTTCAACATCTACGTCTCCACTTCTTTTAGTAACTGCCCACACCCCATCCCAAAAATTCAACAGAACATGAGGACCTTTCACCATTGGATTGTTGACACTAGTTTTCCTACATGATTCAGTGCAACCAGAAATCCATTCCGGGACTACTTCCAAACTGTTTTCTATATTACAAGCAATTGCACTGCTATTTTCCAGCTTTTTGATAGAAGGGTCCACCTTAATCATGGATTCCCTACATTCTAAATTTAGTACCTGATATTTTATTGGCTATGATGATTAATGGTTTTCGATGCGACATCTAATGACACTCTTTTGGTCTCCCTTCCCTGCACTGTCCTCCAGGGTACTTGGTCAACTATTCAATTCCATACGTGCTTCAGAGGTCTCCATCAAGATAGCAAGTCATCAACTCTTTGTGCATCAGTAGTCCAGTAAATCAAAGATAGGTTGTTGTCGGAGATCAAGTAATTCTAGGACAGATTCTTATGGTACTAGTTTTAGGGACAAGCTTTTTCTGCTGATTTATGCATATTCTCTGCTTCTCACCTATGTTTGTTGACTTGTTCTATATACAGAGATTGTTTCCATAACCCAGACTCCTTTGGTAGAACTGTTAATCAGGATTGTTGAACAGAGTAAAAAAGCATTGTGCATTAATGTTTCTAAAAACGTGACACAAATTCTTGAGCCACGGACAGACATAACATGATCATATGTATAAACATTATAGACTTTTGAGAGACAACCACATCTACGACGTTAATTACTCAATGTCTCTGTACATCATACATGGTTTGCCTTTCTAGTCCGTTATCTGAAGATTCAGATAATGTTGATTATTAATCAGTAACAAGCTACACAGCAGTTCTATTTATCCATACATTGTGCAAGGATTATTTTGTTTTGTTATCTTAGAGGCTACCACCAAACATATACATTTGCAAAGGGGACCTATAGAACTAGAGCTCAGAAAATGCTACTGGGCTCTGTATGCCTTGCTTGTGTCTCTTCTGGATATTGACAATGACAAAATCTTCAACTAAAATCACATAGCTTAGACATCTATTTTTGCTTCAACGGCGTTGAGCCCATTATTTTTCTTGAGCTAATCAAGATAAATAAAAATTAAATCGGTCCGATAACGATCGGTAAAATAGCATAAAGCTAACACCATTGCTCTTGTGCCAATCAAGATAAATAAAAATTAAATCAGTCCGATAACAATCGGTAAAATAGCATAAAGCTAGCACCATTGCTCCAGCGGGATGTTTACGAACTCTAGGAACCATGTTGGATGTCTCGTCATTTTCTCAAATTAATCGAGATATTTAGAATTAATTCAGTCCGATGACGACCAATAAATGGCACAAAGCCTAGCGTCGTCATAATTCCGAACAAATTTCAAACCCCGAATGCCCGGCATTAAAGGAAAATCCCTCGCAGCAAGGAAACAATTAGACGAGAATCTTCTTCCCACCTGTAGGGTGTCCGGGATGTGTCGGCGAGACGGTCCAGCATGATGGAAAGTTCCTCCATCGACAAGCGGCGCAGACGGAGCAAGAAAGACAAACACAAAGCACAAAGGAGAAGTCGCTTTCTCCCCTCCACAAGGCAAATAACAAAAACCAAGGGAAAAAATGGGGGTCTTTTATAGAGACCTCTAGCCTAGTAGGACTGGGTGCCCGGTCCCACGGGACCTATCCGGTTCCACGGGCCAACTGGCCCCGGATAGATTCCCAAGGGAACCTATCCGGACCGGACAGGCCCTCAAAGGGACCTATCCGGTCCTAAGTGGCCCCTAACTTCGTTAAATACCCATGTGGTCCCCACTTGGATGGACGAATTCGAGAGACATCCCAGCACACTTGGAGGCACCGCTCGGAGCGCTTGAAACAATTGTTCTTTGGTTTTTGTGAAGGCCTGCATAAGGGTATGATTTATAAATACTCTTGGGTTTTGCATTTATATCCTTTAGGTGGCTTTATGATGTAACTTTCTATATAATTTGGCATTAAAATAATGTAATTTTCAGAAGTAATCAAAAAATACAAAAAAATACCCTCAAAATTACAAGAAAAATCCCACAATGTCCTATAATTGCATAAATACCCTGCAAGTTTCAAAAATTGTAGATATGTCTCATATTTTGTAGAAAAATCCTGTAAAGTCTACAATTCGTCGACAAAATCCTATATTTACATAACAATCTTATATTTATGCAGATATCTTTTATTCTTTTCAAGAATTGTAAAAATACTCTGGCTTCCGATTAGATGTGTGAATGCCATTCCTCGACATAGGTTAATTGCACACGTCCCCCAAAACTTAAATTGCTATCACACTCAAAGCCAGTACCAAATTGCCCATATACCGTCAACTAGTGACAAATCACAAATAAACCCTAGGAGGAATTGAATTGCAAATATACCCTTGTCCCTACTGAATTACATTTAAGTCTCTAAAAAGTGTCAAATTGTGACATAATCGTCTAGCCACTGTCCAAATCCTTGCTTAAATTTTAAACATACCCCTACTCTCATACGTTTATAGGTCTACAATGTCCTAAATCAAATTACATGTTTACCCACGTCATGGTATAAGTACCCGTATCCTTTCAAAGGTGTTTACTGTTGTTGTTGCGAATTTGCCCTCGATACCATAGCCGATCTTGTGGAAGACAATAGCTCTTCTTTGGCAGTCAAACAAACATGTTCAGACTTTATGCCAATATAAATTAATACTGACCGAGCTCAGTGGGGAAAGATCTAGCACCCGAACCCTAATCGTCTAATAAACCCAATTTCACGGAATTAATAATGCATATGCTATTTAAATAACTAACAAATATGCATTCATGTTCAACAAATGAACATAATTTCTTTTAAAATTTTTCTGTGATTTAATAGACTAACACGTCCGATGGGACATTTCTCGCCGGGTGGGACATTTCCCGCCTTTCTTCTTTCTAACAAAGGAGATCTAAACCTGTCCTAAGGTTTTGATGCCTCATTTTCTTTTACAAGACGAGAAGAAGAGGACGCTTGAGTTGCGCTAAGCGACCAACAACAACAACAAACAACAGGACAATGGCAATGGTTACTTATGGATCCCAGGTCATTGCCAATCATGCCAGGTTCAGATACCTAACAACTCCCTTAGTGTTCGGCAACTTTCCGACTATCGTCGGCTCGCCTACTTGGGCGTCGTTCCGGTGACTGACAAGCCGATCACACCTACACTTGTCGAAGGCACCAAGCCTTCAGTCTCAACTGTCGACCAAGTTTTCTCGATCAATCATGTCAGCATCAACGTTGCTCCTGCTCAACAGGGATAGCGCCTGCAGTGGCCATATCTCACTCCAGTAAAACTATGATTGTCGAAAATCTT
Organism: Amorphophallus konjac; assembly: GCA_022559845.1. Lineage (NCBI taxonomy): Eukaryota > Viridiplantae > Streptophyta > Magnoliopsida > Alismatales > Araceae > Amorphophallus > Amorphophallus konjac. Next base: position 27,882,586 of record CM040118.1, read on the forward strand.
CGTGTCAAACTCAATAGAGGCGAGCCAATCATGCCTCGAGACAAGCACGTCCCAACCATTCCAACTTCAAACCGTTTCACCGTTCTTAGGAGAACACGAGAGGGCAAGACGAATTTAAAGAAGTCTAGCGTCCTAGTAGCAAACCGGGGGCAATTACGCCGGAGCAACACCAAAGCTCCCAAATCCAAGTCAAGGGGCAACCCAACAAAGGAGCGTCAGCTCCATATGAAAAAAAATCTGGATCATCAAAAAGGAGGCCCAAGCTATCAGGCGGGCTAGGATAGGAAGGCTTATCCGCATGTCGGATCAACAACAAGCTCTAAGTTTGACAAGTCAGCACCAAGCCGAGGTCTCGACACCTCCAAAGACCAAAGTTACACACCCACGCGATCAGAAGTGTAGAGGGGTCTACAAGCAGACCCAGCCCACTTCTCTGTTCGTTGAATCAGTCCAAATGTAGGAGGCACACTCTACTCAAACTCCTACATCTCGACTATTTTTGACACATACTAGGGGTCGTACCTCGACCAGAAAGGCAGCCACCCAAAAAAGAGATGGTCCAGGTGACGAATGGCGCCGTCAGGGAGTTCACCTGCCACACTTTCTCTACTGGTAAACTACCACAAGATATTTCAAAGAATCTGAATGAACCACTTCAAACCCTGAGTAAATATAGGCTTGTTTTCCGACCATTAACTCAGATGAACCGAACAGCTGTCGTCGTCAGGACATCTCAGCCAAGACAGGGACAACCAGGCGAAAATCAAAATGAAGTCCACAATGTCTAGAGTGATGATGATCCAGAACATGATGATAAGCTCAGAGACAACATCCGAGCTACCATACTGGGAGATCTTCAGCATGAAAACCAAGAATTGAGGAATATCCTATAACAACTCTTGAGAGAGAGGGAGGTTCAACCGTAGCCTCCGGCGGTACCCGTAGTGGTCGAGCGGCCATCTCAAGTCATTCCCACCACGGTCAATATCTCAACTACAACAGTAAAAGCACTAGCAGTAGCGGAGTTTGAAGCTCCACATAATAAAACAAATGTACGATCATCGGGCGCGCCAGCAATAAAACGCTTAATGGCCTAAAGATAGATGATCGAAAGGATCGTGGAACAAAAGTTCGCCCAACATGACAAGGGTGTGGCCACAGTTGACTTATACAGTGTGCCATATCCTTTACACCATCAGTTCAAGAAGCTTGCTTCCACCAAATTGCCCTAAAGTCTCGAAACTACAAAAAGTTCAATGGGCAAGGCTCTCCGCATGAACATTTGGTCTATTACATAATGGTCATGGGTGAGATGGCATTGGAGGAGTCGTACCTCCTCTGCTTTTTCGCCACGTCCTTAACGAAAACCACTTTTCAATTGTACTCCAGACTAAAATCCAATTCAGTGGCCAGTTGGCCGATATGTAGAAGAAATTTCTCAACCGGTTTCAAAAGGCCGAGCGCAAAGTCTCTTGCGAAACTTAGCTCCCTCAGATAGAAAAAAGGTGAAACAACATTGAACTTTATCAAAAGATGCAGGGACCGGTTGATCTCAACATTTTGACCCGACAGAGTACCGGAGTCAACCGGACCTCAACATGAGATGTGACAACTCTCCAACTCTTGAAGACACAATCACTATATGCCACAAAGACTTGGCGACAGAAGTTAGGGAAAAACTTTAGGGGTAAACATCAAAGGCTTTGATCAGTTAAATATTGTGGTAGTGGAGATCGAAATGTTCTTCGTTGACCATCCCAGCTACACCCCTACTAAAAGCAAGTCCTCCAAGGATCGCCCTGCTAGCGTTAGGGAGATGAATGCATTGGACTTCTCCCCAACAAATGGAAATAAGGAAGAGGGAAATCAAATAGTAATGGCAAAAAGTCTGGAGGCAAGGGACCAGCTATTCCATTAGTAGAGCACATGAAAATGCCTTACTCCTTCAAAAAGAAACGTACAAAGAAGTTCTTTGAGCTTTGCATGAAAGAGAAGCTTATAGGTTTGCCAGAGCCACAAAACCTGTAGAGGCCGAAAAAAAAGACGAACCAAGATGTTCATGCGAGATGTTGGGTCATACCATTGAAGACTGTTACATTTTCAAAAATGTAGCTGAAAGCTGATCCAAGATGGCCTGATTAACATGCTAGGCCATCTGATCGACCCTCCACAACCTCATGCCTAGAATCAACCGAACCAATCGGTCAATGTAATTCATATGGCGACAACCTCCTTGACACCCGATGCATCAGAGGCTAGACTATCAAACTAACAATTCGAGGCTAGCTCAGGATCTATTCTTCCCCAGATGCATGAATGTCTAGCAGTTCGAAGAAGTGTCTGAAAGATAGAAAGGGAGATTAGGCGACTACAACAAGAACAATAGGAGCTACTACCGTTCCTAAAGCATGTTAATGAACAGCTGGCAAAGTCTCCCTTTGGACCATTTGCCAAAGGACCCACCCTGACACATACAAAATGCAGAAGGACCAACAGGCACCCAGATGCCACTAAGGTCCAGAGGATGGCTATCCGAAGAATCATCGGACTAATCTACTGACGAGGAACGAGAGAAGTCATATTCTTTCCCTTGTCATAAAATTTTGGAGACCTTCCATATATGTTGTCAAGAAGGATTGATAGACCTCCCGACGTCAGAAAATGATGAAATGACAAACACTATGCATCAACATGGCTATTGTCTGTACCACCGGTCAATAGGCCATGTCATCCATGATTGTCAGGCCTTTAAAGATACCATGGAAAATCTAATCAATCAGAAGGTGATAAATATGGGTGACCATTTAATAAATCCTCCACAACCTCATGTTTAGAAAAGGTCAAGCTTTTTCGTCAACGTAATACACGCATCAACCTCTCGCACATCATTTGAGCCACAGGCAAAAGAAATCAGCCTTGGTCAAGACCAGCTTAAATCGTGGCGACCTAATTACTTGGCATCCTTTTGGGCCGGAAAGAAATCCCCGATGTGCGACCCACCAAGAAGTCATTTCAAAATAAGTAGGGAGCGTCCTCGGCACTGCGCTTCTTCCACACATTTGATTAAAGAAGACTAGGAGGTCCAAGGGTGCATCGAGTCTTGTTCAATAAGAAAAATTAATACTGAAAGCCCTTTGTCAATGACAAGTTATTACAAAGAAGTTGTCGAGGATTTGTGCCAGGAATCCTCGACCAAGCCTTCTGCCCATCCGGGCGAGTCAAGCGCTTCAACAAGACGCTTAGACCCTCTGACCTTCCCGCGGAGAGGAAGGGAGTCACATCCTAAAAAGCACTCCACAAGAGGCCAAAAGGATGAGATCATGCAGAGAAGTTGCAAGGATAGCTCCAAACAAAACCAACAAGGTAAACCCACGGGAGAAAACTTCGAGCAAAACCACAAAGGCAAAGCTAAGGTGGGAGAACCCAAGGCTAAGTCTCGATCCAGCACTAAACAAATCAAGTCACAAACTGAAGAAAAGCCCAAGGTGCCGCAAAAGCCTCGAGACTTCAGCCTAGGCTTGGCCGAATATCAAGAATTGCCATCCAAAATAATCAAGCAAGCAATCAACGTCACCTTCCAAGCACCACCAAAAAAAACTGATTGGGTTAAGGTCACTCCCAAGAGAAACCGAAACCAAAGCCCTCCAAGGTATTGGCCCAAAGCAGAAAGTAGAATCCCGAGGGTAAACCATCCCCACCTCCAAGGCCAGCCGTCCTTTCTCCACAAGATGCGGCACACACCAAGAAACAAGAGAAGAATAGAAAGAAGAATCTGAAAAAAAAATGAAAAAACAAGCTGAACAGGCTGCAATGGAAGCCCCCAAGAAAAACTCCTTTACAATAGCTACAAAAATTCATAGATGAGTTGGAGGAATACATCCCTTCTCATCCCACCAGAATTGTCACGTTGGACAAATATATCCCCTGGGAGAGACTCGGCACAAGACTCGATTGAGAAATTGGCTCCAAGAAATGATCCAACAGATGAAAGAGGGCGAAAAGCATAGAAGGCAATTTCGGCCGAAACGTTTCAGTTTCGGACCGGTCCGAAACGACACCACAGAGTGGGTTTCGGCCGAAACCAAATGTAATCCTTTAAAAAAATAATATTAAATTGGTTTCGGACCGAAACTGGTTTCGGTTTCGGACCCGGCCGAAACCAAAACCGATACCGGCACAGCCATCCTTGGCGAAAAGCTCTTGATCCCTAAAGAACTCCTTATTTTACAAGGATGACGAGATCATTGTGGAACCACTGAAGGAGATGCTGCAAAACTTTTCATACAACATGGTGGCAATCCCACCACCTAACAGTATAAATTCTCCTCGAGAAGAAATTGTGGAGGGTCGTCCCAAGTGCAAAGCTGCTCTAACGACTTACCAACGTCGTCCGACAGGAAATAGCTGGGGCCGTGGCAGAGGACGAGGTCATGGTCATTGGAAGAAATCCAACTCTCGACCAAGTCATCATATTTCGGTTAGAAAAAGTCAAGTCCCATCTCGGAAGTTGAAGTGCGAGGTATTCCCTTTGAATTTGATCCCTCTAATGAGTAAGAGGCACCAGTCAATTCGCCAATGCAAGATAAATCTGTAAAACAAGCCAGTCCTCTGGAAAAGACGAACCTACAGATCCAAATGGTCCTTCGGGGAAGGACAAACCTAATGTGTTGTCGCTACCCTCAGAAGAATCTTTGGCACCGTTGTTCCAAGAAAAGGCGGACGACCAGAATGAGGCCAACCAACCCTCCAAAAAGAAAAGGTCTGATAGACAACAGAAGATTTTGGCAGAGCGCATCCCTCTGTTTGAGAACACTTGTGCTCAGGCAGACCACAAAATTATGCAACATATGAAGCAGTTCCCGACCACCGTTACTATATGGGAGGCCATCTCTTGGAGTAAAGAATTAAGGGAGGCCCTGATAAAAATACTCCAAGATCCTAAAACTTATGAAGCCCATGCGGTAGAACCGTAAGCCCAAGCTTATGAGGCATTTGCAACAAACATCACGTTCACAGAGAAAGAAATGTTACTATCATCCCCGTGTCATAATCGCCCTTATACATGCGGGGGACGATCAATGGGCATGATATAAACCAAATTTTCATAGACGCCGGTGAGGCCATCAATATCATGCCTCTAAGACTTTCAAGTCTTTATATCTGATACCCTACCTGTAAAAGGTAAATGTTGTCAAGATCTCGGGGTTTAATCAGAATTCTGACGAAGCTCTTGGCCGGCTTGATCTGCAACTCGTCATGGGTGACTTCGCCACCAAAGTGACGTTCTACATCATCAATGCTGACACATCTTACAAGATGTTGTTAGGAAAACCCTGGTTGTATAAAAATTGGGTTGTTCCTTCAACTTTACACCAATGCATAAAGTACATAAAGGGAGGGGAGCAACATACTGCCTTTGCAGATCAGGCCCCATTCTGCCGAATGAGTGCAACTTGGTGGATGCCTCATTGTATTTTAGAAAACCTACCATAGCAACCCCGAGAAAATAAATAATAAAGGAAAGCAAAAGGTGAATTTTGAAGATGGAGAAATACAACCTTTCACTGTCAACAAGGACTTGGCAAAGTTGCACATGCTAGGTCTTAAAGTTGATGTTAAACTGACTCGACCTAAGCTAACCTCATCAGTCGGGCCATCAACAAAAGCATCTCCTTGCCGCCTAAATGCATATAGCTCTCATTCCAAAAGTAGAAACATAAGGTGGAGCAATTGAAAACTTTCAATCTCCTACCAGCGAAAGAAAAGAAATAGGAAGAATAAGAAAGATAAACCAATCATCTTCTATAAAGGAGATATGGTCCCACAAGGCCCTCCAGAATATGATTTTGGTTGGATTATCCTAACTGACAATGCACCGGAATTAGTACAAGAAATAGACGATATCCCAAGATACATGAAGGAAATGTGCAAAACGCAACAATTCCTCAAATTCAAGACCCTGCATGGAATGCATATTTCCGTCAGCTATGGTATCCATCGTAGGTCCGCGAGCCGCCTCCCTTCTCCAACAAGGACAAGAGAAGGCTTGGGTACGATCAAGAGGGAGACTTCCAAGTCTATTGTGCAGTTAATGCAATAGGGTTGGTACCTCCTCCCAATAGCCAAACAGAAGTAGATCCTAAAATTGATGGCTTTGAAAAGAGAGGCGAAGAAGTCCCAACACCAGTCACACCGGCAACCACGGATGAACACCCTCTTACTGAAGGGAACCCAACTCGACTAGTTGACCATCAGCAAAATGAAGAAAGCCCTTTAAGTCTAAACCCCTAAGGAGAAAATTTTGAAGAATTCGAGGTCTATAAAACCAACACTAATGACGAGGGGGACTTCACCATTAAGGAGGTCCAGACCTTCAATATCTAGAAAAACATCAGAGCCAACACCATCAACAATACTGCCAAGAGGTGGAGAGAAGCTCATTCCTGCCCCCACTTCTAAAGGACCTGAGTCAAACCAAACAAAAACCATTTCACCCATAAGAGACCAGAAATGAGCTCTAAAAAAGAGAGGAGGCCGATCACTCACTAGATGCTCTAGTCTTGACAGGGCTCGCCTCTTTGGTTCGAGGACGTGAGACTGGTCGGACATCCTCTCCATCATCTTCAGCTCTTTGTCTCTTGGAAGAGGTTGCATGCTCTTCAGGTGTCACATCTGGAGAGTACTCCATGGGGAAGACCTCACCATCACGACCAGTGGGGACATCCATTGCAAAGGGAGAGAAAGGGGCAGCTTTTTAGAACAAGAGACAGCATAAAAAAAGAAGAAAAACATACAAGAAAGAGGTGAATAAAGCAAAGTTTTCACCTGAGGATCCTAAAGGTCTTAATGGCTGCAAAATGATCTGGTCATGCTTCAATCTAAGGACATGAGCAGCCTTCTTCGCAACATCCAGAATATCATTCTACGTATTAGCCACCTCTATATAGGAAATATATTCTACTGGGCCTACCAAGCCAATTGCATTTATGATATGGGCCCTCCATTCTGCAATTGCATTGTCCATGAAAGTCCATTCAGCCATCGACTTTGATAGCTGGGCCCTTTTCTTGAAATCACAGCAGATGCGAAAATGTTCCCACCATGAATATGCCTTCGGGGAACCGAAAGTAACGCCCTAACGAGAAGAAGAGGCTATTGAAGTTTTGAACGCTGCACCATGTAAAAGCTTGAAGGACCCGGTGTATGGGTTCCGATCAGGAGGGAGTTGAACGACCCCCTTCCCTCCAAGCATTTTCAATCTTATTTATGGCCTTGGCAGCCCCAAAAAATGTGATTTGACAAACTCAGGATCAAGAAATAAAGGTGGCATGTCCTTCCTCAAACGTCTCTCCTCAACTGATCTCAAAATATCGACATGCTTCCTAAAGACATTGTTGTTTTTGAACCACCATCGTGTATAATAAATATCAAAACAGCCTCTACGCATTTCCGGTAGGATGGGGTACTCATTCTTTACGCCTCGATAGAAGCAATCCCACCACGCTGCTGAAACTAAATGCACATCCCTATGTTTATATTGCTTAAGGGCCAATGGAAACTCGGAATTGGGTGGGATGGCATGGTCGTATCTAAAGTTCCAAGCGACCCATATGGATAATAAAGTTCAAGAACAGCGGTGCTGGATCGATGATAAACAAGAACATTGGGACATGTACAAAACACCCATTCAACAAAGCAAATGGTGCGGGTTCTGCATGAGAAGATAACTTGCAGACGGCCTTGTCTCCTTGCTCAAGAAAAAGGCAAAAAAGGTAGGAGTAGTGATCAAGAGCCAAACCATCATTTCCCCTGGTGGGAACAAAAGACAAAGTCCGGCGGGCACCAATCAACTATGTGAACATATCTTGATTCGGGTGGCCGCAAAAAGTAAAGGGGCACCATAGGATTGTCGAATGTCGACCTCTGAGAAAATTCTGAAAGTAGTAATCCAACTCATGCACTCAAATAATGAGTAAGCATCAAAATGGTCGTCTCGAGGTGACGAATGATTAGTCAAGGCCCCAAAGGAGTGATATATGTTAGCAAGGGCTGTAGGAGCAATGGCAACCCTCTGCCTACAAGCCATAAGACATGCTGGATAGATAACTTCAGCTCTGAGAATACCCTCATCGCCATGAGGAATCAAGAAAGTAGCTAACCAATAAGCCAGTTATGCAGCCAAGTATGTGAGGGGCGATGCCCCCGGTGAGTTCCATCATTTTTCGGGAGCAAGTAGGTGGAACAGATGCTAGCGTTATTTTATTATCACCACTTTGTACTAATCCCAAGGCACCTCAGGCTGAGCAAATTCTTCGTAAAAGCAGTAAGGTGCATTATAAAAATGTCGGATCTAGGCATTCAGAGTTACTTTGGATGTGTGAGCAATCTTGTCTTTGCCCACTTGGGTCAAATCTCTCCAAGTCTTCATCAAGTACACGTAACAATATGCCACGTGATATCTCCCAACGTCATTGGTATGACTGCGGTGCAGATCATCAAGACACACCTCGTCATAAGTACGATCACAGACGGGAAGCCTGAAAATCCTGTGAAAAGCCCAAAGGTCCAGAGATGTTTCATCCTATACTATGACAAATGTATTCCAGCGACGGTTAAATCTTTCCGCCAAGCCCTACAAAAGAGTTCTGTGACAGGGATAAAAATATAGTGCAACTGTCACTGCATGACAGATCTACGCCTTGTCCAATACTACCTTGTAAACACGAAGGACAACCATCAGCCATTCTATCTCCCCTTAATGATAGTTGTGGGAGGGAATGATGGACCATTTTCCATACCAACTAGGGGCCATGAGCGTCAATATTCTCTTAAGCAAGCAGTCGTGGTCGTATCCATCATCTGTAAATTGAACCCCTGCTGGTGTCAAAGTCATGTCATCAACTACAGAATCTGTGGGTTTATGATGGCCGTACAAATCCCAGAAGGCCGGCGACAAAGGTGCAACATGGATCTCGAAGTGCTCATAATTGCTGAAGAAGCCCAGACTTTTCTGATCGGGACACTGTGCTTGCCGCACAAAATCTTCTATATGAACGAGTACAAGTATCCCACATGCTATCTTGTCCTAGCAATATGGCTCACTCGAGACGACACCTCTCATCTAGTAGGAGTGGATCCTCGGCCTGCATGTGCGGAGGGATAAAACTCTGAATAAAAAGATGTCGGTCCAGCGAATAGTGTGATGGGTAACCTCATGACCGGGGGATAAAACTCTGAATAAAAAGATGTCGGTCCAACGAATAGTGTGATGGGTAACCTCGTGACCGGGCGTACATGTAAATGCCATTCTTCTAGGAACTTCTTGATATATCAAGAATGCCCTCCTCAAAGCCCGTCTCCTCAATCGGCCCCTCTGCAAGCCAGAATAGATCAGGGTCCACAAGTCAAAGTTATACGCCGTAATTGTGTGCAAAGGAAACGGCGACATAGGATTGTCAGTCCGCTTGACATAAGGATTCTCAGAGCCTCTAATCTTCAATCTCTTGGCGTAGCCTCTGTCTCCACCGTAGCGAGCCATGACAAAAGGTCTACGGCAAAAATAAAACAAAAAAAGAAAGTTAGAAAATTCTAGCAAAAAATGTCAACAAATCAATAGAAGAAAGTGCAAGAAATCTTGTCATGTCAAAAAGACTTGGGGAAGCAAGAAAACTGCAGAGAGCACGGAACGCACGCCCCCACCTCCGGCTTTAACGGACATCTTGTGGGAGGCATTTGTTGAGCCCATTATTTTTCTTTGGCCAATCAAGATAAATAAAATTAAATCAGTCCAATAATGGTCAGTCAAATAGCATAAAGCTAGCATCGTTGCTCCAGCGAGCCGTTTATGAACTCCGAGATCTCCGTCAGATGTCCCATCATTTTCTCAAATTAATCGAGATATTTAGAATTAATTCAGTCCGATGATGACTGATAAATAGCACAAAGCCTAGCGTTGTCCTAATTTCGGACAAATTCCAAACCCTGAGAACTCCTGTCGGATGCCCGACATTAAAGGAAAATCCCTCGGAGCAAGGAAACAATTAGACAAAAATCTTTGTCCCACCTGCGGGGTGTGTCAGTAAGACAGTCCAACATAATGCAAGCTTCCTCTCTCGACAAACAACGCGAACGGTGCAAAAAAGAAAAGCACAAAACACAAAGGAGAAGTCGCTTTCTACCCTCTATGTAGCAAAGCACAAAAACCAAACGAAAAAAAATGGAGGCCTTTTATAGAGGCCGCCCTCCCTCTTCCCATTCCCAACCTATAGTAAGACCAGGTAGGTCCCTCCGAGACATCCCAACGCTTGACGAACAAATTTCAAAAGACATCCCAGCATACTTGGAGGCACCGCTCGGAGCGCTTTGAGCAATTGTTCTTTGGTTTTTGCAAAGGCCCGCATAGCGTTATGAGTTATAAATTGACGCGGGACGAACGAGATGGGCCCCTTTTTGCTCCCTCAATGCCTCCTTATTTTTCTGCTTTTTTATCTCCTTTTTTTTTGGCTCTACTATAGCATAGGAGAAAAGAGAGGGGGAGGGAGAAAGAGAGAGAGAACAGAGCTCCGATAGGTGGTTGTGATTGGTGGGGCCGACATGGTTAGCTTCTACTGAAGCTGGAGGGGGCAAGGGGAAGAGGGGACGCGTCGCCTGACCCAACCGGTGGCAGCGGGGGTGCCGTCGACTGGCGTAGGGGCCGCCGACGACCGCGGCGGTGCGGGACGACCAAAGGGGGGGAGGGCGAACGCGCTGGGGGAAGAGACTAAGATGGCGGCGGTGAAAGCTGGGTTGTTGCTGCTGTTATTGCAGGCGGCGGAGGGAGGAGGGCGGCAGGAGGGGAGGCCGATGAAAGTGCTGACGGGAGAAGATGAAGGAGCGGTGGAGGTGTGGTTGGCTGGCGAACTGGCGAGGGAGCAAGGCCGGCGGTATTCTGCGAGGTCGGTGACGGCCGTGACCGGACGCAGTGTCGTCAAGGCCCACAAGACCCACTAGTAGGGGTAGCGCAGGGGTCCTGCACAACGGTTGAGCACGGCGGGGCTCTGGAGGGCACGCCGCTGATGGCGGCCGACATGCGGTAATTGTCGCTGCTGAGGCCACGAGAGTGCAAGGACTATTGGCGCGACGACGCGATCCGGCCAAAGGGGCTGCGTGGGGATCCCTTGCTGCAGTGGGTTCGCAAGTGGGCCGATGCCCCTTGTTTGTGTTTTACATAGAGGAGGAAGAAGGGGTTGAACATGAAGAAGAATGAGTAGAGGAAGAAGACGACGTGAGAGAGGAGGAATGACAGGAGAGGGGCTTCACACCCTAGGGCTTCTCGCCCCACAGGATTCCCTTCATGGGAGGAAAGCCATCAACGACCAATGCAATTTTTTTCCTTCAATTGTTCATCATCCAAAATTAAGGTTACAGTAAAGTTTTTATAGGGGACCAAGACCCCTTACAAAATTGACCCTATAAAACTAAAATTACGTAAATACCTAAATAACTCTAGAAGAGGCCCAAACATGAGAGGGCCATTAGACTCCAAACCTAATAGAAAAAGAAAGTCCAAGAAAAGATAACATAGCTTTTTTTTTACTCCAAACTAGACTCAATTAAAATGAAAATACAGAACAAAAATAAAAATGATTCGATCCGTTTATGAACATCCATATAAATATTGACAACGTACGACACGCCAATCAAACGCACTGTCCGACATCACGAGTCTTGCTCCTCAACAATCATGAGTCCCAGTTCCTGTCAATCTCCTCCAATTCAAAAAAATTCATCCTCGAATTTTGAAGTGTTGAAGTAAGACGAAGACAAACACAATAGGACAAACATAGAACTCCGTGCAGAGAGTCATATCAAGAATCTTGAAATGTAACTCAACATGCGCCCCATAAAAATCTAACCATACCATATCAACAAGAGATAGCTCCACAAGTAACTCGACGTCGGGTGGAGCAACTGTCAAAGCAACCTCAAACACAGTGTCATCAATCAAGTCTAACCCGAACATAATAAATAAATCTTAATCCCAAATGTCATCAGGAACGGCTATCAAAATACTCTCAAAGGATGAGTCAACGATTAGTACAGAATCATCTATCAAATCCAACCGGGAATCAACAAATAAACTCTGATCCCACACGTCCTACAACACAAACCATGCTCGCTTCTCTTCTTCATACTCCTCGGCCAATGCAGAGTGGACTTAATAAATCACATCCTGAACCGATGGTTTGACACTGGTAGAAATATAATTGGACTTTGGAAAACGAAAGTTAACCCTCAAATGTGGTGGCTAGAGAATGCAAATAGATTGGTCAGGGTCCATGGTAGCCCATCACTCTACCATCCAATCTCGTCCCAAATTGATGTAAGAACCCGATGGAGTAATAGCGCACCATGCTCCATCAAAATAACGAATTGTTTTCAACAGGGTGCCACCTACAAACTGATGGAACTCCACAAAGGCTCGGTCACCCTCAACAACAGTGTCACTAGTTTTCAATAATAAATCAATAATAGACTGAGAAACATAATTATTTCGACACTGCTCATCTAAGATTACTCTTGTTCGCTTTTCATTCGGCAAAGATACAATAAAAGTAAATTGAATTTGGACGAGTGTAAAGATTACCTAGGACCCCAATTTGATAGAACAAAGTGGTTCCCAAACCTCTGATACCAAATTGACGTGAGAGGAACGAGATGGGCCCCTCCTTGCTTGCTCAATGCCTCCTTAGTTTTCTGTTTAGTTTCTCTCCTGTTTTTTTTTTGGGCTCTGCTACAGTATAGAAGAAAAGAGAGGGGGGAGAGAGAGAGGGAGAACAGGGCTCTAGTGGGTGGTTGTGATTGGCAGGGCTTATGTTGAAGCTGGAGGGGGCAGGCGGAAGAGGATGTGTCGCTTGATCCAACCGGTGGCAACGGGGCCATCGTCGGCTGGCGCAAGGCCGTCGGCGGCCGCGGCGGTGTGGCACGACCAGAGGGGGGGGAGGGCGAACAAGCTAGGGGAAGAGAATAGGACGACAGCGCTGAAGGCTAGGGCTGCTGCTACTGTTGTTGTTGCCGGTGGCGGAGAAAGGTGGGTGGCGGAAGCAGGGGAGGCCGGTGACAGTGGTGGCGGGAGGAAGATGGAGAAGGAGCAGTAGAGGCGTGATTGGCTGAGCGGCGAACTGGCGAGGAAGCAAGGCCGGTAGTGTTCTACTAGGTCGATGACGGTCGTGACCGGACGCAGTGCCACCGAGGGCCCCAGGAGTCAATGGTAGGGGCAGCGCAGGGGTCCTGCACGGCGGTTGAGCACAGTGGGGCTCCGGAGGGCCCGTCGCTGATGGCAGCCTGCAGGTAGTGTGGCACGACCAGTGGGGGGGGGAGGGGCAAACGTGCTGGGAGAAGAGAATAGAACAACAATGGTGAAGGCTAGGGATGCTGCTACTGCTGTTGTTGCCGGCGGCGGAGGGAGGTGGGCGGCCGAGAGAGAAGGGAGGCTGGTGACGGTGGTGGTGAAAGGAAGATGGAGGAGCGGTGGAGGCGTGGTTGGTTGGCCAGCGAAATGGCAAGGAAACGAGGTCGACAGTGCTCTGGGAGGTCGGTGACGGCCGTGACCGGATGCCGTGCCGCCAAGGGCCCAGGAGCCACTGGTAGGGGCAACACAGGGGTCCTGTGCGGCGGTTAAGCACGACGGGACTTTGTAGGGCAGGTCGCTGATGGCGACCGGCAGGCGATGACCGTCACCGGTGAGGCCATGAGGGTGCAGGGGCCGTTGGCGCGGCGACGCGATCTGGCCAAAGGGGCTACGTGGGGCTCCCTTGCTACGGTGGGTTCGCGGGTGGGCCGATGCCCCTTGTTTGCGTTTTACGTAAAGGAAGAAAGAGTTGAGTAGGAAGAAGAATGAATAGAGAAAGAAGAAGACGTGGGAGAGGAGGAATGACGAGAGAGGGGCTTCACGCCCTAGGGCTTCACACCCCACAAGATTCCCTTCACGGGAGGAGAGCCATCAGCGGCCTATGCAATTTTTTTTCTTCAACTGTTCATCATCCAAAATTAGGGTTACAGTGAAGTTTTTATAGGGGACCAAGGCCCCTTACAAAATTGACCTCGTAAAAGCAAAAATTACGTAAATATCTAAATAACTCTAGAAGAGGCCCAAACATGAGAGGCCCATTAGACTCCGAACCAAATAGAAAAACAAAACCCAAGAAAAGATAACAGACCTTTTTTTTACTCCAAATTAAACTCAATTAAAATGAAAATATATAACAAAAATAAAAATGACTTGATACATCTATGAACATCCACATAAATATCACCAACGTACGACACGCCAATCAAGCTCATTGTCTGACATCATAAATCTCGCTCTACGTCTATCACGAGTCTCTCTTCCCGTCATAAATACCCTTCGGTTTTACATTTATGCCCTTTAGGGGCTTTATGATGTAATTTTCTATATAATTTGCGATAAAATAATGTAATTTTCTGAATTAATCAAAAAATAAGAAAATACCTGTAAAATTACAAGAAAAACCATGCAATGTCCTGTCATTGCAGAAATACCCTGCAAGTTTCAAAAATTGTAGATATGTCCCATGCGGAAAAGTCCTATAAAGTCTACAATTAGTCTACAAAGTCCTATATTTGTAAAAAGTCTTATATTTATGCAGATATCTTTTATTCTTTTCAAGAATTGCAAAAATACTCTGACTTCTGGTTAGCTGTTTGAATGCCGTTCTTCGACATGGGTTAATTGCACACATATCCTCCGAGACAAATTGCTATCACACTCAGAGCCAGTTTTGCCCATATGCCCTCAACTAGTGACAAATTACGAATAAGTCTTGGGAGGTATTGAATTGCAAACATACCTTTGTCCCTACATAATTACATTTAAGTCCCGAGATAGTGCCAAATTGTGACATAATTTTCTAGCCACTGCCCAAATCCTTTTGCTTAAATGTTAGACCTGCCCCTATTCTCATATTACATGTTTACCCTCGTCATGGTAGAAGTACCCTTATCCTTTCAAAGGTGTTTACCGTTGATGCAGAGTTGCCCTCCGTACCATAATCAATATTGTGGAGGACAATAGTTCTTCTTTGGTAGTGTCAAATAAAGGTGTTCGGATTTTATGTCGATGTAAATTAACATTGACCGAGGTCAGTGAAGAAAGATCCAGCACCCGCACTCTAATCGTCTGATAAACCCAAATTCACGGAATTAATAATGTGCATGCTATTTAAATAGCCAAATAATATGCATTCATGTTCAACAAATGAACATAATTCCTTTTAAAAATTTTCCGTGATTCAAGAAACTGCCATTACTAGGTATCATAAAGTCTATGCAGCATAGATGCGTCAACTAGTTTCCAGAAAATAACATTGACTTAGGAATGCCATATCAGATCTTGGCATCAGCTCGGAAGGCCAAAGAGAACTCAGAGTGAGAGGAAATAATGGGCAAAGACAACGCTGCTTCTACACTGTTTAGGGACGAAACTTCAAAATTTTGTGCATTTAGCCATTCAATAAGTTTAAAAAAACACAAAAATAATAAGAACAGTGCAACATGCATTTAAACATACAAAAATTACTCACTCAGATCTTAAATAGCAACTCAGCACGTTGAGAGCCTTTCCCCCTCTATTGTCATCCTTCCTCCAACTGCATTCTCATCCCCTCCTCCTCCTGTTCTCATACTCCCCCCCCCCCCCCCCGCCTCTGTCTCACTCATTCTTGATCTAGGCGAGAATTCTGAGAGATCTCAAATATACTCAGAAGAGATGGCAAGCCATGATTTTTTCTTTTTGTGATGACCAGGGGAAACCCACCCCCGCCACTAATCTCAGTGCTTTAGACCTACAAACTCTACCGCTTGCGCATCATGGGGTCTGCCAGCTGGGGCAAGGGGTGGGCTGGGTAAAAACCACAAAAGGTGCTGCCCAAACCAAGCCAAGGAACCACCTATGGGTGCAGATACTGTGGCGAAGACATGACCACACTTTGCCGCCAAGGGGATTCGAACCTACAACCTCCCTGTTACCAACAATGCGCGGAATCGTTCAAGCCACTCCTTGGGTCAATGACAAGCTATGACATTGACAAACTCTAAATGAGATAATTGAATTATGATGACGAGGATAATGAATCTAGAAGCACATTTGATGTGGTTAGCAAAACTCTTTGCAATTTTATGAAATGTTTATATTGCAAGTACCCCCAGCTTTTCAAACCAATAATCCTACGCACGTTCACACTTTCAGAATCAAACATGACTGCCATATGGCTGCATCTAATTACCATTCCAAAGTTCCAGTGTGTCCATTTCACATGAAGTATCATATATTGAAACCTTGAGATCAGCTATAATGCATTTGTCCTTAAAGATGGAGTACAATGCATGTTTTTTTTAGAAGTGGATAGTACTAAATTTGTATTAATTGAAAAAAGAGAGTGGATGTACAAGTAAAGTCAGTCAGCTCCCAAAAAATCCCTATACAAAAAACTCCACACTGAGACGGTGTACACCTTGCTATCCCACCAACAAAAGGAAAAGAGAGGATTTGTGAGACTCCACTTTACATAAATGCTTAAACCAATCACTCACTCTTTCACATACAAATGAGACAAGTCTATCCTCAATTCTTGCTTCACCTCTAAAGATTCTGTTGTTTCTTTCACCCCACAATGCCCATAATGTACCATGAAGGATGAGCCACCAATAATTCTATCTCCTTTGGGTTCCACCTCTCGTGCCACTTGAGGAGGAGATGGTGCACACTCTCAAACAGTCCTAAGGTGTGGTGGATCCTATCGCCAATCTTTGCCTCCATAAAGAAAGAGCATCTAGTGAAAAGGTGGTTTATATCTTCCTCCACCTCCCCACAAAAGCAGCATAAAGTCAGTATATCCTGCAAGAAGCAGACATTCCTATCACATGTGGGCATCCGGCCATATGATATCGTCCATATCAACAGCTTCACTTTTAGCGGACTTTTGAGGGCCCAAATATGCGAAGTAAAGTGGTGGCGCATTCCCCCATTTGATATGAGTATGCAGACCTGACTGAAAAAACCTCTCCTCCCATCTCCACCACCACCTCTTGGCTCTGCTCTCCAATAGCTTGTAATCTAGGAGGAATAGCAGGAGATCCTCCACCTGGTCCATCTCCTCGTGCATAAGGTTCCTCCTGAAAGTGGGCATCCATGTACCCCCAGATAGCTGTGTCAAAAGAATGGGGCCACAGTTGCCAATGGTGCGGTCGAAATAGCGGGAAGGAATCTTCTAGGGTGAAGTCCCTGCACCACATGTCCTTCTAAAACAGGCACCTCTGTCCATTGCCCAAACAAACCCGAACACTCACTCTGATGATATCCTTGCATTGACGGATGCCTCTCCAAATCGGTGAGACATTGTGCAGAAATGCCTATGTCAAGTCCCAATCTTCGACCCTGCTACAATATCTCTGCCTAATAAGTTTTAGCTATAACTAGCTATCTTCGGCTCCGAGCCTCCGCGACCTACATGGTAGTGCCGGGTAGAAGTCTTTTATGTTCTCCTCTATCGCTGCTCTTGTAGACTCGACCCCACGAATAGTCATGCCAACCCCTGCCATTGTCTCCACTGTCATGCTAGAAGAATTTGACTTGAATGGACTCTAGCTTCCTGGCCATAATTTTGAGAATCCTGAAAATGGAGAGATAGTATATAGAAGATTGTCAAGTACTAATTTGCATAGCACCATTCTCTCCTAGTATGAGAGAAGTCTCGCCTTCCAACCTATAAGCCTAGACTCGTACCTCTGCACCACCACATGTCCATCACTACAATGTAGGGCCCCTAAGGGCAGTGGTAGGCCATAGTAGGAGAAAGAAAAGTCTCATATATGACAGCCCAATATAAATGATGCTCTTCTGAGTGATCTCTCCTCCATGTTAACCCCAACTATACGGCTTTTGCTGAAATTCACCTTCAGTCCACTAATTTTCTGCAGCAGCTCCAGCATCAACCTAACAATATCATAGAAGGCAGTTTCGGCCGAAACCGAAACGTTTCAGTTTCGGGCCGGTCCGAAACGACACCACAGAGTGGATTTCGGCCGAAACCAAATGCAATCCTTAAAAAAAAAAATAGTATTAAATTGGTTTCGGACCGAAACCAAAACCGAAACCGAAACTGGTTTCGATTTCGAACCCGGCCGAAACCGAAACCGAAACCGATACCGGCATAGCCATCCTTGAACAATATACAGCTGGCTCTCCCCATCTGCTAGGGAAGAGATTGGTGTCATCAACGTATTACAGATGGCTGACGCCAACACTGTGATGCCCTGTTTGGAAGCCTCTAATAAGACCTGTCATTTCAACCCTCATCCACATCCCACTCAAAATTTGTACAACTAGGATAAATAAGAGAGAAGACATAAGATCTCCCTGGTGGAACCCTCTACCACTATCGAAAGATGCGGTGGGTTGCCCATTAACATGGACTGAAAAGGAATATGAGGAAATACACGCCCGGAACCATCTCTGATCAAATCCCATCTTAGCCAAAGTTTGTAGTAGGCAATGCCGATTGGCATTGTCATATGCCTTCTCAAAATCCAACTTCAACACCACCCCCCTCTTCCCCTAGGCCTTCATGGCAAACAGACACTCATGAACAACTAGAAAGTTTTCTTATATATGCCTTCCGCCGGTGAAAGCCCCTTGTTGTCCGTGTTATCCATGTTGCTCCTGAATCTTCCTTACTTATAGCTTTGCTCCTCAATATAGTTTACGAATTTGTTCCCTGGATCCAAGAAGAGGATTCAAATAGCACATATATAACCGTAAGTCAAGGGCATGGATATCTTGGTCAAAGAGCACATAAAAACTTAAGTGGGATGACAGTTTATACATGCCATTGTACTTCATGAAATCAGAAATAGAAAAGCTTTCCTCGTCATAAAAGACCTCTGAGAATCACATATATACGAACCCTTCAAAAAAAGGATTTCCTCATAAATCCCCTAAGGAATTATGGAAATTTTCCAGACACTTTATATGAAGAGACCATAGGATTGCATTTCATGCCAGTGTGTCCACATTGGCATTGAATTGGATTGAAAGCTGACTGATAAGGCCACGACATCAATTTGCAATTCATGCAAGGGTTTTCACATATATAAATTCAACTCCCATGAAGCTCAGTTGACACTTGGAACCTGCCT
Source organism: Amorphophallus konjac (assembly GCA_022559845.1). Lineage (NCBI taxonomy): Eukaryota > Viridiplantae > Streptophyta > Magnoliopsida > Alismatales > Araceae > Amorphophallus > Amorphophallus konjac. The sequence goes on from CM040118.1 coordinate 27,901,780, forward strand.
CAGTGAGGTCACTTGTTCAACTCCAACCTTCCACAACCAAATGCATTGTGCATGGACTTTGCCCTGGCTCAGTTTGGCTACTCACCGAGGGGTCTTTCGTTCCATCACCTAGAAGGGACACAGAGGGTTTGCCCTGAACATGGTGTTTTACAAATACAAAATACCTTACAGGTTCATAAGCCAAAGGCCCAAAGGAAAAAATGATAATCAGCAAGTTCAATCATGTGACCAAGGATGAGTGAATATACAAATTTTAAAGATCTCCTTGGACATCAAGGAAATCCAAGTCGGATATTCACCTTTTCCCTTTCAATCTAGAACCATGACAAATATGTGCAGATTATGCATTTGTCAGTCTACCTGTGCAAATTGGCAACCATAATCTAGACTCCAAGCAACCAAACAAACATGTATATCAAATCAGTGACAACGACCTGTGTTCAGTTAACGAAGATTTCCTAAATTATCCATGTTACAATAAATAAGTTTCTAGCATCTTCATAATAATTTAGAAACTTTGAAACAAGTATGTGAGCCAAGAGTAGGCATTGAAACAAGTCAACTGTCCATAACATCATTCAGGTAAAAAAAAAATATGAGGAAGGTGTGAAAAATGCATTCTGTCAGACCATTAATCATATTGTGGTCTCTTGCCTAACAGAAAACAGAGCTTGTTTCATGTAGCTTGCTCCTTTTACAAAGCCATGACTACAACATCTGCTCTTGATAATCCAAGGAAGATGAGCAGGCAATCCAGAACACCTGTAATTATGAGGATTACAGAGCTCTTTATTATCTCCCACCCCAACCCCCACCCCAAAAAGAGAGAAGAAAACACAAAGTGACTCAGATTACAGTAATAAATTGTTCTCTTGGTAGTCAAAGTCCACTTAGGAATAATATAGTCAACGCACACATATTGACAAAAAAGTTAATAGGGTGTTTGGTTGCTCTTTTTTACCTTTTTTTTCTCTCAATTTTAAAAAAAAGAGAAGGCGATCTTATAACCCTGTTTGGTATGCCTCTCCTAAATTTTAGGGAGACAGTCTACTCCCGTGTAAATCTTCCTCGAAAAAGAAACAACTCCCAACCAATTTTTTTTAAAAAAACGCAATCTCTCGTCTCTCGTTCTCCCCCCCCCCCCCGTGCGTCCCCTCCCCTCTCCCCCTCCCCCGGCCGTTCCCCGCCCTCGGCCGTTCCCCCTCCCTCCCCGTCAGGTCCCCCCCCCCCGCGACCTCCCCCTCCCTCCCCGGCGGATCCCCCTTCTCCCCCTCCCTCCCCGGCGGATCCCCCCTCTCCCTCCCCCGCGGCCCCCTCTCCCTCCCCGGCGCCTGCTGCTCGTCCCTCACCGGAGCCGACAGAGACGGGGGTGGCGAGGAAGGAGGGCTTCTCGTCCCCCGCCATGATCACCACGACCCTCTGCTCCGGTGGGGGTGGGGTGACCTTGGCCGCGCCAGCGTCGTCGGGCTTGCCGCCCTGCTCTCCAGGTCGCCGCCGCCTCCTTCCTCGAGGTAGCCGGAGAGCCTCCAGTAGGAGCACGCCAGAAGGAGGAGGGCGAATGTAGGGCACCGGCGACCCCACGTCGAGTGCTGCTGCGCCGCCGGCTGGTGCTGCGCCGTCGTGGCCGTCAGGGAGCCGAGGAAGGTGGCGGTCCTCATCATACCCTGCGCAGGGCAGCAAAGAGAGAAGAAGAGGAGGAGGTGTGGGTGAGAAGAGGAGCGCAGGAGGGAAGGAAATAAATGGAATGGGGAAGGAGATGGGGAGGGCTCCCGGGGTACCAGTCATACCCGTTCTCACCGGCTCCCCCCCCTGCGCAGCCCCCTCCCCCTACCTCCGGTTCCCCCCCTCCGGCTCCGGCTTCCCCCTGCGCAGCCGCCTCCTCTCCCTCCGGCTCCCCCCCTCCAAGATGGCCAAACAATTTTATATAAATTTTAAAAATTATATCACTTTTACCAAACATATGTTATCATTTTTTATCAATTTTAAAATTTAAGTTAAAAATTAACACAACATAATTTTTAAGATAGAAAGAATTCTAAAAAAAAAATTACTCCCAAACACCCCATAAGTTATTTTTATCCAGAATTGTGTACTTTCAAAACCCTTCAAGAAAATAGATCGATAGTGTGGTTTTTTGTTAAAGGTTCCAATCAGTCCCCATGAAAGAATTGCATGCACACAGAAGTTAACTAATATAATGCCATTAATTTACAGGCACAATAATCTTGAAAATTTTCAAAACACCCAAACCTAAGGAGATGTCTCTGAAAACATATCCAATACATTGAAATGAACTACCTACAATAAAATTAGAAATAGTACACAGTAACTGGTGTTAATGTCAAGGAAGAAAAGCAAACCATCCGTAGCAAGATACGACAAAGAGGGTGCAAAAGGTAGTATCTCAATATCTGGTGACAGAAGAATTGTTAGTTGTAGTATAATTATTTTCCAACATAGGAAAGCTCACATGACTATGGTGGCAAAGACTTTTTTTAAATCCCAGGGAATAAGAAGCTTTGCAAAGTTCCCTAACTCATCCTTATAATCTACCAAAGGCACACAGTACATGGCCACAATCCCTCCATCAAGAATATGTTACACATGGAACACTGGTTTGTCCTGTGTACTTCTTGCTACTTGCAGCAGTCAGCAGTGTGCATCATCCATAGGATGCATCATGATATATCAACACAGGACAAACTTATAATCCTCCACTCAGAAATGAGTAGCCATACTAAAAGAATTGAGTATGTTTCCTACATAATCCTCCAAGCTAGTTCAAATGTCTGGATAAGTTCGAGGAACGCCATACTGGACTATCATTTTTTCTCATAAGTAATTGTGGTTTGTACCACAAAGTTTAGTATGAAATAAATAAAGTACAAACCTAAGCTGAGAGGAGAGGTTCCTCTCACTCACTAGGTAAAAAAGGAACTCAAAAAGATAGCAAAAGAAACCATACACCTCCTTGCTCCACCTGTCACAGGGATATGCATGATACATCAACAATTATACAACGGTGACAAAGCCTCAAGCAAATTGTCTCTAAGTAGCCTTCCATTGAAAATAAGCCTTCTCACTCACCATCATTCCCCTCATGCATCATAAATTCATGATACATCGGTGCAGCATAAAGGTTTTGATCCCAGGGTCCTCTGCTCAGAGATGTGTGCACATAAACAATCAAGTAAGACACTCTTAAAACCATCCTCTGATCTTAGTTCAAATTTCCGAAAGGACCATCATACTGTCACTACATAGCATGCGGGCATGGAGAAATGAAATCCAATAGCAACCTTCATAAGCCATCTTTTAATAGACGTGGCCAGGTGAATAATCTATGGCTGAGCTATAACCTTTTCCAGTTGAGATTCAATTATTTTCTTGTTAACTCTTGGACATAAGTCTATCTACGATAGCTTTCAAAGGAATTACAACATATTTTAACCTATTTTATCATGCCTTGGACAGAGCAATTCATGAACATCATGAAGCACTGCAGTTGAGTTCTTAACTGCCTTTCTTTTTACAAGGACAGAAAAGCATCTATGGTAGCCCCAAGGAAATGAAGATGCAAAATTTGACCACACAGACATGAACTCTTGGTGAATGCCCCAACAAGTAGACATGAAAGAGAGTAGAGAAATGCAAGTCATTCACTCCAAAAAGGGAGATCAAGACTAAATAAGAAACAAATAGACAAATGTACAATGTGAAACATATTCTCTAATAGACATTAAAGAATACCCACAAGAAGTCTTATGCTCTACCACAAAGCAGAAGCTTAAAAGCTACAAACCTGGAAGGTTCTGGTTCTGCCTGTCATGAGGCCTCCTGAGAGGCAATGCACAAGAAGGACCAAGAAAATTTTGTCCAGTCCTGAATCCCTCTCTACCTATAACTTCACCATTTTTTGTGACCTAAAGAACGCCAAATAGATCATTCAGTGATTCAAAATCATGAAATTATAACCAAAACCCTAATATATAAATATATATATATATATGTGTGTGTGTATAGGTTAAAAATAAATCCTTATCTTGTCAGGCCACATGATTGGACACGAATAGGCATAAAGAAAGCCTTGTTCTAGTCACTTTATAAATCAAGTAGTATAATTATGGTTACATCATACCTTAACCTTCACGTAATGCTCCACCCATTTAGATTTTGCCAAGTTTACTAATACAAGCTTCTTTAAACTCCTACACTCGTCCATGTTCATTCCGGAACAGCTCATATCAAAAATTCCTTCCACAAGCATCTGCTTGAAGGAGGATATGTTTTCTATAAATTGAGGGCTATGGAACATGCTTTTGAGGCTGTGCATCAAATGATCATGAATCAGAATATGAAAGTTTGTAGCTCATAGAAACAAGATAAAAATCCAAACAAAAAACAAATCAAATGAAATTGTCTCCCAAAAGAGTTCTGGACACTAGTACTACCTTTCAGGAGGTCTAGCAGCATCCATAGGAGGCAGATATTTCATCAACTGTTGCTGCTCTTCATGCGACAGATGCCTCATAAATACATCAAAATTAATGATCTCCTACTCAAACAATAACTGATATTAGAACAGCTACCATACCATTTCAAGGACAACAACGTACAAGGGCAAACAATTATGCTGGCCTTTAGTTGACATGAGGATCTGACAGTTTAAGTTTCTTGCTAAAACCTATTCAAGTCACCACCAGAATATGGAATACAGATATATAATCAGCAATCATACCGTTAAATCTACATAACTAAGAGGTGAATCTCTACTTCTCAGAATCTGCAACTTCTCTTGGGACACCTTATCCCTGCAAAAGACATGAAATTTGTTTTAGGCCATGGGAACTAGATACAAACAAAGATAAAATATCTAAAGGACCAATGATAAACCCAAAGATAAAAAACACAATGAAGTCAGCCTGGTGAATGATGCCCATTTGCCACTTCCTGCACAGAACCTTGTGTCTAATAGATTTCAATCTGAAGTCTACACAAAGGGTCTAGGAATAAAGATGGGCAGGGTAAGCACCTTTTTAAATTCTCTTGAGCCATTAGAGTTCTCTGAACTTTTTCATCACCTAGATTTTTACAACTAGGCTCTTTGCTTAGGATATTTACATTGAGGGATGAAAATCCAGAATATGCCTCATTAGCTGTGGATGGTTTATTATCTATTGGAAGTGAACTTGCTTCTGATTCCTCTTCCAGAACTGCTGTATTCAGCTGTCTAATAAGAACACCTCCATTGCCAATCTCAACAGAACCCATTGGAGTTTCAGTTTCATAAAGTAAATCCTCTTCCAGTGAACCTGAAAAATTTGATGACTGTTGATGTAAAATAGAGTAAAGATCCCTTGTGAGCTTTTCAACAGGAGATGGTTTAGGACGATTGACGCATGTTCTTTTCCGAGAAGGTACGAGTGAATCCCAAAAGTTGCACTGTACTGACCCTAAAATAATGAATAAAGAAAAAGTATTAGAATTTAACTCCTACCCTACCAATAATAATGAAAACGGATTGGAACCCTCTAACAGGACTCAAGGAGGTTAATGCCTGAAATGAGCCATTATGTTAGACCATTCATCAAAACAACAATAGTAATACAAATGGATGTAAAATATTTGTAAGAGAGTGTGTGATTGGCCTAAGCATCTATGTAAAATGATTAATGGAGTCCCATAACTCCTCTCTTTTCCTTTTGTTGGGGAATACCAAGGGGCATACCATCTCGGTGTGCAGTTTTTGTATAGAGATTTTTGGGAGCTGACTGATTATACTTGTATATCCCACTTTCATTTTCAATTAATACAAATGTGATACTATCCACTTCTCAAAAAAACAACAATAGTAACACAGATATATGACCAAATCAGTGTACAATCATAAAATAGAAACTTAATGATATGACCAAATTACTGGTGTCCAATCATTCCATTTGATAATGTCCGAAGATGACAATTTTTCCAGCAACAAAATTTCCATTTTCGCTTGTCTTTCCTTATCCCATAGTGAATCTCGATCTCACATTCTACAGAAGGAGAACCTTGGTAGATCTTATGAATCCTACAATAAGGTGTTTAATAGCATTGGCAACATATTTTATTGGCTAGACATTAAGCTCAAACTTGGAAAGAGGGGAAAAAATGTCAAAATGCATGGTCAACAGAAAATAGTCAAGCAAAAAAATGAAAACATAAAAACATGTCGTATGGCAAACAAGAGTGTCAGCCAGTGACTTTTCCAAGCTCGAATTTTTAAAAAGTTTTAGCCAAAATTCTTGTCTGCGAGTATCAAGAAGCAACTCCCACTATTGCAAAATTTTTGGTGATGAGACTTGATCGTTTGTGCCATCTGTTTTTAGTTCAGGATTGCACCCTGAAAACATAATGATAAAGCATGCAAAGATGTAGTGGAAACTTAGACCATTCTTAACACATCAAAAAGTATAAGCTGATGGCAGCACCTACCCATGACAATTTACTTTAGTTTACACTTCGGCTGATAGTTGCCTTCGACAAGAACAGATATCCCTACGGTGTTATCCTCTCCACCCTATGCCTACAGAGTTTACAAAGTCTACTCGACAGTTGCCTCCCCTTGTTGAATAAATTCAAACTGCATGAGCAATACAACAAATTTCGTATGTCAACTGCCCTCAGGTGATTTTTGACAGGTTCTTTCTTGTTCACAAACACCTTGACAAGAAATATGTCACCGTCATAATACCTAGACGAACATTAAACAAGGGACAGCCAGTAAAATACTGGGAAAAAGAATAACGTGCAAACCCTTGGATCCTACATTAGATCTAGGATAATCAGATCATAGGGTGAGAACTTTGAAACCTAGTTATACACAAGGCACCAGCTATCCCCATCTATGGGGACCAATGTCAGGCACTTTATCAGTGTTGATTTCTGTCCCTATACAAAGCATGCCCCATTACTATTGCCATTTCCCATGAACTTTTGGATCATCAGAGTGCTTACATTTGAAACAATTCTGTATTCCAAGCAAGGAATGCTGTATCAGATCCCACGCGTGTTGGAAAGAAGAGAAATCGGGAATGGCAGCTTGATCATGATAAGCTTATAGTTTTTAATGTAAACTTAATTTCATTCGTCCCAATAGGATAAAACAAAAACAGTAATGATCAGAACTATGCTCCACCATACACCCAAAAAAAAGTAAAAAGGAGAGAGACCCTCAGCAGTGATGAATTCAAATCTTAGGGATCACCAACCATGAAGTTTCATGCACAAGAACGATTAGTCTTAAAATGAATAAGCAAATTAAAATTGTCTAAGAATGGATAACCAAATTTAAAATATCAAGACAGACTAAAAATTCAAAGTGAACCAGCTGGTCCAAGTGCGATAACCGTGACCATTTTGTGTTCGTTGGGTGTTTTGTGAATTTCGGTTCAGAAGATGGAGAGACTGAGAATCCCAAGAGATCTTGAGAGATTCTCAGGAGATTACAAACCATGCTTCCAAATACTATTGCTAGCTTCAATGTGGAGAACATCAGTTTAGTTGCAAACCCTCAAATATAGATTGGCATTATGAAAAATTATGGAACATAAATAATCAGATCCAGAAGCAAAAAAGGTGATCGGCATGGCACTAGAAATGAAGTAGATGACGGACCAGAGAAATCAAACAATATGGAATGTATGCAAGGCACAAAATGTATATCTAGAAATACATACGCCGGAGTTACCAAAATGGGATAGTAAAATGGGAAAGGAAGTGTGAAGCAAAAGAAGAAATGTTTTGTCAGGCAATATTTTGAATTACAAATTAAGGTGAAACGAGAAATGAACACGAGAAACAAGAAGCAAAACTCAAAATTCTTTAAAGTGTGATTTCACAATAACTACGACATAGGCAACATATTCATAGAGCATGGAAACTGGAAGATGTCACCTAAAGGGTTCGTTCACTGTCATTTGTTAAGAATTCAAAGAAATACATAAAAGATTTGTTAGCTGTCATTCATTCATAATTTGACTCTAAGGGCAAACAGACAAGATTTGCAAGTGATGAACATACAACTTATCACAATAAGTAGGAAGATAAAATGATCGCATAAAGAGCATATCAAAGAAGCTTACATGTGGCGATCAAACTAACATAATAGACAAAAAGATGCAAGAGTTTTCTACACCTAGATTTTTTTTTCGAGGGGCTCTGCCGCAGTGGCAGAGCCGCTTCAGGTAAATGGAACAAACCCCTCCCCACCCAGGATCGAAACTGGGTGGTGCCCCTTCCACCCCCCCCCCCAACCCCTACTCAGTACCATCTGAGCCAAAAATTTTAGAATTTAAACACAACAAAGTGACCAAATGCAGGGGGAAAGGAACAAAAATCATGGGAAAAAGATATTGCAAGACTTCAAGAAACAAAAATAGCAATTTATTCTCCAAGCACTTATAGGAATAGAAGGAATACATATACATATGTATATGTATATTAGGTTCGTAAAGATTCCACCATTTAAGGAGAAAAAATGAATACATTTCCAAAAGTAAGCTGTCTAAGAAACAGTTGGGTGTTCCAATAAATAAAATCATGGCTTTGAACCATCGGGCATAGAAATCATTATGTTCCTTCAAATGTAGCCAAGAATAGAATAGTCGACGGTTTCTCCGGGATATCTATAATGGCTGCAATTAGTATGTAGAATCAGATCCTCTACCAAAGATGACGTAGACGAGTAATGAATCTGATGCAGTAATAAGAATAGAAAATGCAAAATATTAATGACTCGAGAAGAGACACGGGATACTAGGGGATGAACTGCATCTGGATCAGTCAATGGAAACCAGAAACTGAGCTATCTCAGAATGCAAAACGTGGACTAATGGTGAAGAAGCATGTTATATAAGCAAACCATTCAAAAGACCACGCGTTTCTTCGTTAAATCAAAAACCAAGCAAAGAGAGGGAAAACGAGAGAAGTTTCGCACAGGTGAAGGCCATGCTTTCTAAGTCTAGTAGAGAGTTTGATTACCTGTCAAATCACTAACATCCATGCCACCAAAATGTGAACAGCTCTCTGAGTAAGATATTGCAGATCCAGAACTAGATCTGTTGCTGGTATCCTCTTCAAAAACTTTGTGAAAGTTCTGATCAGAGATAGCCATTTCATGCTCTTGTTCGGCCTCAATATTACAATTAGTCTGCTTTCTTTTGAGCAACTTTGGCTCATTGGGTTTGATCTTAGGAACTCTATGTTCTTTTAGATCGATATTTTCACGAGCGTGAAGGGGGGTATAGTTTGTAAGTGTTCCCTTTGTCCTCCACCTTGAACCACAAGCATTGCATAAAACTGGCTTCTCTGGTGGTCCATTTCGCCAAAGTGGAGTGCCTGCACCATGTCTTGACACTTAGTACTCTGAACAACATTCTGAGACACTGAAGCAGATGAATTGAATGGTAAAAAGCTTCCTACGAAAAGTAAAAGGCACTCTAGAACCATAAACTTTAGCATATTAATTTCATGATCAAAGGTAAATATCAAAGAAAGCAGCTAGTGACCCCATTGAGCACAACAATTACAAGGTGAAATTCCAGGGTCAACAACGTTAGCATTCTTGACATTCCAGGACTAGAGAACTCGAATGAGGGATCGTATGATCAATAGCATCATCAGCTATTGCCATAAGATTGCATGTCTAGGAGGAAAAATACATTTAAAGGATTTATGTTCAGCACCAGTTCGGCCCAGTTCAGACAAGCACACGAACCACTTAACACTGCACACTTCTATTCCAACAACAATAGTCTTCCAATAACGAGAACTTCCGGAATGTTCCAAAGTTGCAGACTCAGAAGTGAACTACATCAATCACCATAAGCTACTACTGAAGGTGCTTAGGATCTCTGCCATAAAAGTGATGAATTCAACGAAGAGAACGCTTCAGCAGAGTCCACTGACCAATGAATTACATAAGCAAAAGAGAAACAAAAGAAAGAAGGGGCCATTGATCAATAAACCATAAAAAGTCCAAGTCTTCTGCTTTTGGGTGTTCGACTTTGCAAATCAGAGAAACACGTAAATTAATTTAAAAATAAAACAAATCAAGGATGACAAGGAGGAGTAGGCGAAACGGCGGATGAAGCATATAAAGAGGGAGCGGTTGCCACCCCAAAGAACAACCAGAAAGACATGGGTCTCTTCCTCCAAAAGGAGCATATCATCAGCCATCAGGAGTGAAGGAAACCCATACAAGAGCAACCCAAACAAAGATTGAAGGATCACAAACGCCACAGAAGAAGAAAAAAAGACCATGAAATAATTGCTCACTTGTAATTCCACAATGATAGCAAGGTCCCTGCTTGCCCATGCCTCTCCCCCTTTCACTCACTCTTCAGAGAAATTAACCAAAAAATATGCAAATATATAAACGAGGAAAAGGCACCGCAGGCGTTTGGTCGACCTTCCCTTTTACACAGCCAAAAGGAAGAAAAAAAAAGAAAACCAAATAAATTTATGAACAAAATTTTAATATAATCTCTCTTCTCTCTGGAGCCCCTCTCAGTTAATGGGCATGCAGAACGCACAGAGCTTCAGCAGATGGGAAACCAGCAAGACCCAAGACAGAGGGATTCGGCCCCTCTCTGACCAGCGAGAGGAGAGGGATAGAGACTATAGAGAGAGAAGGGTATAGAGAGAGAGAGAGAGAGAGAATGATAGGAAGAAGAAGAAGAAGAAACACCCCCTCCCCCCCACCCCTCACCCCCAAAAAAAATCGCCTTTTTTTTCCTCCCCCCCTCAGTGTTTAAAATGGGTGCCGAAGCAGGAATCCGTAAAACCCAATGTGATGGAGGAGGAGACCGCTGAAGGAATCGAATTAATGGTGGGTGACGACCGATGTTAAAAGCAAGGAGGAAGGAGGTGGGATTTGAGGAGGCCCGAGGACGAAGGAGAAAAGGAAAGGGTGGGATTGGGAGGTGAAATGGAGGAGGAAGACCGGGAGAAGGTTGCTTTTTTAATTTTTCTTGTGTGTGTCTTGTAATATTTATACATATGACCCCACCCACACACCCCCCCCCCCCCCACACACACCACTGGTAGGTCAGGTCTGCCAATTCTATTAACAAAAGATCTCATATTAAAATTTATCTCTCAACTTTATTGGGGGGTGGGGGGGCACATCTTTAGCAATAATGTTCACAACAGTTACAAACACATTTGCTGTCTAATTCGGGAGATTTTTCCTTTCCTTTCCTCCCTCCCACGAGCAATTGATGTGTTTTATTTATTAAGTCCTTATCCCTTTTCTTAATTTACTTCTTTATTTTTATTTATTAAGTCCGGGGAGGGGGTGCCAGGGGTTGCGGGAGGTGAGCGAATGAGAGGAGAGGAATAGAGGAATATTACATATGATATCCAGTTGTTGACCCCGGACTCCCCCCCCTCTTGCAGGTAGTTCCCAGATGCCAAACGGAAGAAGGAACAGAGGAAGGAAGGAAGGAAAGGAAAAGGCAGAAGAAGACAGCGGACCTTTTGTTTTTTTTTCTTTTTTGCCCCTCCTGATGTGCTTCGATTTATCGTCTCTTAATACTTATATATGGAGCTATATATATATATATACATATATATATATATATATGATCGTACGAGAATAAGTAAATTTAAATATGATGATAGATAGATGCTCTCGCACACAAGGATTAACGCGTGAAAATGTACCCGCTTTTTTTCTGCCCCCTATCATTTGTGTGAGCACGAGGCCACTTGAGTGGGGGTGTAGAAAAAAAAATAGATTCTCAGGGGGAAATCTTTAATAAATTAAATAGAATGGCTGAAAATAAGGTCGACGCCTCCCTCCACCGGTTGCACCCTCTTTACTTCTACCGGCCGCACCGCACCTTCCCCAACTCCAAGTTCCAACCACACCCCACCCCAGCCCCCCACCTCACCTGCGTGGTTGCCCACACCTCCCACCGTCCGCCCATGCTCATTTTTTCTTTGATGATAAGAAATCTAATTTAATGGGAGCGGTTGGATTTAAACCCCAATCTCTCTCACTCTACCTACATCGACGCTCATTTTTCTTTTATGACAATAAATCTAGTTTAATGGGAGTCGTCGCACTTAAACTCAGATCTCTCACACCTCGTATACGTAGGTATGAGTATCATTATTTTAGATTCTCAATCATAAAAAAATTTAACTAACTCAATAATACTCAGATCTACACAAAATATGAGAGACTTGGGTTCAAAGATGTCCATCGCCGGTGACGGTGTGGACACCCTCCCCTTTTGCAAGGGGGAGGTCCTGGGTTCAATACTCGATTTTCACTTCCCTCTCCCCGTATAAAATTAAAAAAAATAAATTTACCTATCCAAAAAAAAAAGACTTGGGTTCAAAGATGATCATGTTGTGCTCTCATCCAAAGTAGTCTGATGGGCCATGACCGTCTTCACCCTGGGGGGGAGGGAGGGAGTGGGGATGTGTGGTTTAATGGGCCTTTGTTGGGGAATGGACAGGGTGGTTCATTGAAATCTTGCCACGTCCTTTGATATAGAAGAATTCAATTTCAACAATGGCATTAGCCATTTTATTATTTGCATCATATTTTTTTCTCTGATATGCTTTTGTACAAAGTCTTTACTATAGTTAATCACCAAGGCATTGCATTCCAAGACGCTAACAAAATTGGACACTTTGGACAGCCATCCAATCCAATTCTGTGTTGGATATATGTGAAATGTTTGTGATCAGATTTTTGTCAAGTTACTCGTAATAAACAGCCACTTGATATCCAACTCAGTTTGAGTAAATGCAGCGGCAAAAGATGTTAGATTCTCTGATCTTTACTTTCACATGGGATGTCATGTGTGCATCTGACTGTCACCCAAAGCCAATGAGGCCATAGCACTTGGTCTCATCAGGATAGCAAACTCAATCTGGAGAATCTTCGGTCTGACTTCTTTCACGACATCTAATTTGGTTTTGTTGCTCTTTTACTTGACACACGTGTCGTGCTCCGATGGTACGATACAATATCACATCGTAATATATCATCACACGATGTTTTTTCCCCTTCTCCCACTCTCTCTAGAATGTCATCGGCTTTCGGACTTCCAGGCTTCTTCTGGAGTGCATTCTTTTTTTTTAATTAGATCTCATTAGCTGGTTGAGTAGGTGTATTGCTTGTTCTTCCTTGTTCATTTTTACCTCTATAGTGCAATATTCAATATATATAATCAAAGTGCATATTATCATTTCTTTATTATCAGTCAAGTACTCTGTCCTTGACTGGATGTCATATGAGGTTTTCTTCCTTCTTCTCATGAGAACTTAACCTTGGTGTAAGGAATCTAGATCTACGTATCATAAACATCATTAGGTCTTATTTTGGAATGCACACATGGACATCTACATCAAATGTTTAAAATATTTAAAATTAGCTTACACTTAACCACATTTATAATGAGTTTCAACAACATGAAATACGATTCTTGACCAGTATTTCATAATACATGAGTGACAAGTAGAGAGAGATTAATAACATCCTAGCTCGTCTGTGCACATACATTAATGAACATGATTCTCATATCAAATACATTATGCAAGCTTTTGTTGTTAATATTTGAATATGATCTAAAATAAAGAGAAAACTCGCGGTGATAAGTTGTGCAAGGAAATTTGGATTCCATTTATGAAATAAAAATTACAATCAAGAATGATGTACATACATTAATGAACATGATTCTCATATCAAATACATGCAAGCTTTTGTTGTTAATATTTGAATATGATCTAAAATAAGCAGAAAACTCGCGGTGATAAGTTGTGCAAGGAAATTTGGATTCCATTTATGAAATAAAAATTACAATCAAGAATGATGTATACTCTCTCTCTCTAGAGAGAGGGTGGGGAGGGAGGGGAGGGGAGGGGTTAAGATCATCGTCATCGTCAAAGATTTATCTCATTTATTTAGGCTATTTTGATAATATAATAAGGTGAGTTAGAATGAGTTATTCATGATTGAGTTATTCATGTTTGAGATCCAAAATACATCACTTGGGGTCGGATAGAGTTAAGGATCTTAATCCGAGGTTAACTCATTACATCTCTCTTATAAGAATATCCTACCAGATCTCGAGTAGAATAAGTATTAAAATAAAAATATGAAAACTCACAAATAACTTATCCCAGACCCACCCACGTCGACTTACCATAATCTATTATCAAAGTGGCCATTAAGATTTGCAATATGAACCATGTCCTTCCAATGAACCTATCCTCTTTTTTTGCTTGAGTTAATCTCTCCAATTAAATTTGATTTTGTAACAAGATCTGTAACGGTAATTAAGATAAGTTTCTAAAAGTATTTTAAAGAAATATGAATTCTTCACATGCCAGTTGGTGTTGCTAGATATATATATGCGTGAAAGAGATTGAATGTAGGGCATTAATAACATTAGACCTTCTGTCTAAAAATGCTGAACTTGATCAGCTTCATTCAGTCTAATGATAACATAATTACCTATATTATTTATGCCAAGTGTGTACTAATTAAAGGCCAAGTCCTTTTTTAAATATGTAGTCAAGGTACAAAATCTTCAAGTGTGAGTTATATATAGAATCCTTGGTGTTGCTATAGGGGTTTAGATATATGAAAGGGAAACCTAAGCGATTGGTAGGTTGCAAGGGCCAGAATGGTGAAGTGTCAAATTCACCAAATCACCATATATAGATAGACAACTGCCTACCTTTGGGAGCCAAGTATTGGTCATGAACAATGATAAATAGCGAGTTGTGATATGTAACGGGTGACCACTTTGCTTTCGATGGTGGAATGTACCCCTCACATGTGTGTGGCCCCAAAAGTAAGTCAACATATACTTATAGCATACTACCGAACTACCTTATCTCTTATCTCTCCTATGTGGGAGATAAAAAAAAATGAAAGAATTGCTTTTAATATTAGCAGTGCATGAGAGATATCAATTGATAGAGAGAGCCGTATCAACATTGATAGGTATTGTTATTCTTGATGTGTTTCGAGCACTCAAAAAAAAAACCTATGATAGGTCGAGGAGGGGTCGAGACAGGTGTTGACCAAGAGAGAAGACATGTGCTCCAGATTCGAGGCATCTGGGGCTTCATCACTTCTGTTTTCTAGATTAATCTATGGAGTTGAAGGATGTTTCATAGTAGACATTAGTGTCTTCCGTCACTCGATGGTGTGAGCCGTACAGAGTTGTGTAGCGGAAGCTGTTAGGGGTGACGGACTACCCAGACGAGGAGGACAAACAGCGGAAGAGGAAGAAGAAAGGGAAAAGAGATCAAACCATAAGAACACAGATATTTTTTACATGGTTCGGAGGTAAGATGCCTTCCTACGTCCACGGCCGCAGTAGTAATCCACTAATAATCACCAACAAGTTACAATACAAGGAGAGAGCCCACCCTTTTATACTAGGAGATTAAGACGTCATTAGTCAGGACATTAAGGATAACAATACCCCTATTAAACAGAAATCCTCTTCCGGGATACATTAGACGTGCATGCTCGCCTGTCCCCCGGATGCTCTCCTGAGACCGAGTATGCCCTCCAGAGACTGCAAATACTCCCCCACCATCAGTCAGGTTAATGTATTGCCAAGACCAGGTCGGTGCAATGCCAAGACCAGGTCGGTGCATCATGCAGGTTGACCTTCTCTAAGTGACATCGACTTGCCTTGAGCCCGCAATACATGCTCCCCTGATATTGAGGATGCTCCCCTGGAGCAGCGATTGTTCCCCAGAGACAATATGTGCTCGTCATGCTCCCCTGACGTTGAGAATGCTCCCCTGGAGCAGTGGATGCCCTCCTGAGGCATAGTGTGATCCCGTGCAAGGGCGCACGAAGAAGAGTTCTGACTCCACACTCTAACAATCTCCCACTTGGAGTCTGAACTCCAAAGCAAGCGAACATCTCAATGTATTAATCCTGCTCAATGTAACAATGGAAATATTGCTACGGCATCCCTCCATCAATCATCCATGGAGGCCAACTGAGGCTTTGCACAGCCTCAGTTTCTCTGTGATTATCACCTAACACATTTGCTGGACTTTCTGCCCCAAGTATCTTCTCCAGCAATAAAACATCATCTTCAAGCAAGCCACGAATGAAGTGATACTTCAGTTGTATGTGCTTTGTCCTTGCCTGAAAGACAGGGTTCTTGATAAGGTAAATTGCACTTTGACTGTCACAAAATAGCACACTATTGCTTTGTTCCTTGCCCAACTCCTTCAGAAAAATTTTCAGCCATACCATCTCTTTGCTAACTTCAAAGATAGCAACATACCCTACTTCTGTTGTTGAGAGAGCAACAACCTTCTGAAGTTTTGAAACCCAACTCATTGCAGTGCCACCCAAGGTGTAAACATAACCAGTGGTACTTCTTCTGGTGTCCAGATCACCACCAAGATCTGAATCAACAAAACCTTATAGGATAACATCACTTTTCCTGAAACAAAGTGATTTACCTGAGGTGCCTTTTAGGTATCTCAGAATCCATTTCACTGCCTCCCAGTGTTGCTTACCCGGATCTGCCATATGTCTGCACACAACTCCCACTGCATGTGCTATATCCGGCCTGGTATAAATCATGGCATACATCAGACTTCCTACAGCTGATGCATAAGGAATTTTCTTCATGGACTCACGCTCTTCAGCAGACTTTGGTGACTGCTCTTTAGACAGCTTGAAGTGACTTGCCAAAGGAGTGCTAACTGATTTTGCATCCTGCATGTTGAATCTGCTCAACACCTTCTGGATGTAACTTTCTTGAGATAGCTTCACAGTGACAGCTGTTCTATCTCTCACAATTCTCATCCCAAGAATTTACTTTGCTGCTCCTAAGTCCTTCATAGCAAATTCCTTTGATAATTACATTTTCAGATTGGTAATCTCTGTCATACTTGATCCTGCAATAAGCATATCATCCACGTACAACAACAATATGATATAACAATTATCAAACTTCTTAAGATAACAACAATGGTCCATGTTGCACCTAATGAAACCATTGTCACATATGAATCCATCAAACTTCTTGTACCACTGTCTGGGGGCTTACTTCAGACCATACAAACTTTTCTTAAGCTTGCACATAAGGTTTTCTTTGCTTGTGACTGAAAAACCTTCTGGTTACAACATGTAGATGTCTTCCTCCAAGTCACCATGGAGAAAAGCTGTCTTCACATCTAGTTGCTCTAAATGTAAGTTCTCAACAGCAACAATGCTCAACACCAATCTAACAGTGGTTAGTTTCACAACTGGAGAAAAGATCTCAGTGTAGTCTATACCTTCCTCCTGCTGGAAGCCTTTCACTACCAACCTTGCTTTGTACCTCTTACTGCCATCAGGTTCATCTTTGACTCTGTAAACCCACTTGTTGTGCAATGCCTTCTTGTTCTTAGGGAGTATAGTTAGCTCCCAAGTCTGGTTATTTTACAATGAGTTCATCTCATCTTTCATGGCTAACTCCCACTTAATAGAATCTGTAACTTGCATTGCTTCATCATAACACTCGGGTTCACCTTCGTCAAACAATAGTAGGTAATGCAAAGATGGAGAATACCTTTGTGCGGGCCTAGGTATTCTTGCAGATCTTCTCAGTTGTACCGGTGTACAAGGTTGTGCTTCTGTTTCAGATACATCTTGTATCTTGTCATTCACATCGTCTTGTGAAATTTCTTCTAGCTCAACCTGTCCATCATTCTCATTTTGTTTCCCTGCACTGTCAGATTCTACAACAGCCTTATCTTTGTACAAAACATTTTCATTGAATATAACATTTTTCCTTCTGAGAATTTTTCGATTTTCATCATCCCAAAATCGATATCCAAATTCATCAGAACCATATCCAATGAAAAAGTACTTTATAGACTTAGCATCTAGTTTATCCTTGTCATTAGAATCTACATGCACATATGAAACACAGTCAAAGACTCTCAGGTGTGAAAGATTTACCTCTTTCTCTGTCCAGGCCTTCTCTGGAATTTCACCATCCAAAGGGACAGATGGTCCTCGGTTTATCAAGAAGGCTGCTGTGTTAATTGTATCTGCCCAAAATGTTTTTGACAGTCCGACATGTATCCTCATGCTCCTAGCCCATTCATTCAAGGTTCTATTCATGTGTTCGGCAACTCCATTCTGCTGTGGTGTTCTCGGAACATATCTTTTCATCCTGATACCACTAGCTGCACAAAAGTCCTTGAAATCTTTGTTGTCATACTCTCCACCGTTGTCTGATCTCAGACACTTCACCTTCAAACCTGTCTCATTCTCTACAAGGGTCTTCCAATTTTTGAAAGTAACAAATACATCATATTTTCTTTTCAAAAAATAAACCCATACCTTGCGAGTAGAGTCATCAATGAAGGTGACATAATAGAGTGAGCCTCCAAGAGATGGTACTGGTGAAGGACCCCATACATCTGTATGTATAAGTTCTAGCTTCTGTGTCTTCAAAGTTCTTACTATCTTTGAGAATGTAACCTTCTTTTGCTTCCCAAAAATGTAATCTTCACAAAGACCAACTTCCACAGATTTCAAGCCAGACAGCTTATCTTTTGACAGTAGTATCTTCATCCCTTTCTCACTCATATGACCAAGCCTGCAGTGCCATATGTTGGAGTCAACTCCTAAATGAGCCACGGCCACTATATCTTTGTTGTTGCTAGTCATGTAGAGAGTACCTATCTTGTTGTCTCGTGCTATTACCATAGCACCTTTGGTTATTTTCCAAGATCCACCCACAAAGGTTGTGACATAACCTTCATCATCAAGCTGTCCAACATATATCAAGTTCCTCTTCAAGCCAGGTATATGTCTTACATTCTTTAACTTCCACAAAGTGTAATTTGTGGCCCTTACATTAACATCACCCTTCCCCACAATATCTAAAGGCTCATCATCAGCAAGATAAACCTTCCCAAAGTTTCCAGCAACATAATTTTGCATACTTTCTTTATGTGAGGTAGAGTGAAACGACGCACCTGAGTCAAGAATCCATGACTCTAAAGGAGTGTCAACACAAAGAACTAAAGCATCTTGAACTTGTTCTGCTGCAGTTGCATTGGCGAACTCTTCATTATGATTTTTCTTCTTTGGAGCCTTGCAATCTTTCTTTAAGTGCCCCTTTTTACCACAATTCCAGCACCCATCACCACCAAACTTTGATTGACCTTTCTTCTTGGACCTGGATCTGCTCCTATTTTGACCCCGATGTTTTGTTCTTCCCCTGCTCTCTATATTCAAGGCAGAACCTGAGACTTCACCTGATTCCCTTCTGCGAATATCTTCGCTTAGAATCAAGTCTCGAACCTCATTAAGCTTCAATTTGCTTGAACCGGAAGAACTACTTACAACCGTCACAGTTGTACCCCAACTTTCAGGTAAGGAGGATAAAAGAATCAATGCCCGAATCTCATCATCAAAATTTATTTCTACAGAACTCAGCTGAGTTGTAATCACGTTGAATTCATTGATGTGATCTATAACAGAAGCACATTCGGCCATCTTCAGATTAAATAAACGACGCATCAAATATACCTTGTTTGAAGTCGAGGGCTTTTCATACATATTTGATAGCACCTTCATTAATCCTGCCGTGGTCTTCTCGTTCACGATGTTGAAGGCGACGTTCCTGACCAACGTCAAGCGAACAACTCTGAGTGCTTATCTGTCTAGTAGATCCCAATCTTCTTTCTTCATCCCTGTCGGCATCGTTCCAAGAAGCGGCTCATGCAGCTTCTTCTGGTACAAATAGTCTTCGATCTGCATTTTCCAGAAACCGAAGTCCTTGCCATCGAACTTGTCGATCCTCACACTTCCTTCATCCTCCGCCATTACTCCCACTGCTCCCTCGAACCAGAATAAGGCTCTAATACCAGTTGTTAGGGGTGACGGAGTACCCAGACGAGGAGGACAAACAGCAGAGGAGGAAGAAGAAAGGGAAAAGTGATCAAACCACAAGAACACAGGGATTTTTTACGTGGTTCGGAGACAAGATGCCTTACTACGTCCACGGCCGCAGCAGTAATCCACTAATAATCACCAACATGTTACAATACAAGGAGAGAACCCACCCTTTTATACTAGGAGATTAGGGCGTCATTAGTCAGGACATTAAGGACAACAATGCCCCTGTTAAACAGAAATCCTCTTCCGGGGTATATTAGACGTGCATGTTCGCCTGTCCCCCAGGATGCTCTCCTGAGACCGAGTATGCCCTCCAGAGACTGTAAATGCTCCCCCACCATCAGTCAGGTTAATGTATTGCCAAGACCAGGTTGGTGCATCATGCATGTCGACCTTCTCCAAGTGACATTGACTTGCCTTGAGCCCGCAATGCATGCTCCCCTGACATTGAAGATGCTCCCCTGGAGCAGCGATTGCTCCCCAGAGATAATATGTGCTCTTATGCTCTCCTGACGTTGAGAATGCTCCACTGGAGCAGTGGATGGGCTCCTGAGGTAGAGTGTGATCCCGTGCAAGGGCGCACGAAGAAGAGTTCTGACTCCACACTCTAACAGAAGCATCATGGGCCCATAACCCACAGACTCCAGGATTAGAACAGTAGGAAGGAACCGAGCATGTTGTAAGTTGTATATAGATATTTACTAAGCAATTACAATTGGCCATGCGTGTGGCATCAATTGTCTGTCGTGTCGAGATAGTGTGTAGTATGGCTTTAGCAAAGTCAAGGAGTGGATGGCATGATTGTAATAAAATGGGGACTATAGTTGTGCCTACCTTATCGTGAGGCCCTCCGTGCGACTGGCTATGGAACAAGATGGCAGTTGAAGTTAGGACGAGAATGTGAGTATGTGGACTAGTCTTGGTAAAGTATGGAATTGTGCCCAAAATCGTTGAGTTAATTGTCTGCTCTTGTCGGGTGGATGTTCCGGAAGATGAATCAAGAATTTGACTGTTGTCAGTGCGGGCAATGTGGTGTAAGAATGGTATAGACTTCTGTAAGGCGCGACGAGTCAATGGTGAGCTAGTTAAACTAATTAGCACCATGATGACTCTGTGGGCCAGTATGTCGAACGTTTGGTGACAATGGAGTTGGGACTCTATTGAGATAACATAGTGATGGTTGGGAGAGGGACCCGACTATGGCAAAGAGCTGGAGTTTAAGGTTCTGTAAAGCTAGTGGCACCCTGACTGGACTATTATGAGAAAGGTAAGGATCTCTCCTGCTTCAAAGGAGGTGTGCCGAGGATTGCGAAGATAGGGCTGGCCAATCCGAGTGAATTTGAAATGCTTGTGGGCACCAGGAGTAGATGGTTGTTGGTTATCAAGAATGAATGAAATTGTGAAGTTGGCAGGTGTCGGTTAACCTGAACAAGGTTTAGAAGTGTTGTGCCAAGATTGGTGTGGTTGAGGATTTTGAGGTTTGCATAGGATGACCCTGTCATTTTTCCCCCTGAGAAATTGGTATTGGCTAGTTGGCCAGATTAGGACCTGAGGTGGTGCCCAGTCGATGTACGACCTAAGAATCGCAGTAGCGGTTGTGCAGGCCGATAGATGTGTTGTTGATGCTCAAAGGAGAATGATTGACGGCCCTTGTAGAGAGGCAGGAGAGGAGAGTGGTTAGAAGAAGTTTTTTGGTCGATGGGTGGCCAACGGTTGGCATATGGATTCCTGCAGCCAAAATGATGCACAATAGATCGGTCAATATGTGGTGTGGATTGTGAATTAGGAAGCCTCAGGTCATCTATTGTATTATGTCCCATATGGATGGGTAAGGACTAGTAAGGAATTAGCAGCGGGATCAGAGTTGGTTAATGAAGCCCTGAGGTGTTCCGACTCGAATGATAAGAAACATTGGGGGGCCTACAGTCGGTAGAAGAATGGCGGTCAATTAAGATGGTTGCATATGTTCCACTGGAGGTTAGAGTTGTAATGGCGCATCTTATGAGAAGCATATGATAGTCTAGTAGGTGTGGAAATTGGTGTCCTGAAAGGACTACCGAGTGTGATGGCCCTCATCTCGAGCTGTATCGCCTTGGTGCATGCGGAGTGTATCAATAGTCACTCGTGCCCTTAAGGTTTCGATGTAGCTGAGGTGATGCCAGACTTGGTAGTTTCCTTATGCTTTGCTTGGTCTAAGGATTGGCATGAGTCAAAATGCTGAAGCAAGAAGGATGCTGATTACGATGGTCTTATCGTGTTCCTCAGGGAATGTTATGTGGAGTGCGATGGTAGTTGTTCTGGAACCATGAGAGGGTCACCAGCTATGTGAGTGTTTCCCCTATAAGTTATTGTGTATTACCCCAAGTTTCCAGAACGAAATTATTTTAAGGAGGGAGGACTGTTATGACATTGGGTCTCAGATCATATTCATGTGGGTTGCGGATCGTATTCGTATTCATAATTGGAAATTAAATAATGGACCTTCAAACCCCTAAATGATATCCATGGGAATTTTTCCAGGTCCATGGTGGTGGGATGTGCTGTCTAGTGTTTCTCGGAATTTTTTTGAGTCAGAATCATATTTTTTTGGAATTTTTTAGAGCTTAAATGAATTTTCTTAAGTTAATAAATAAAATTAGAAAATATGAAAACAAAAACAAAAATTCTTTTTAAACTCCTCCACCGTCTCTCCTTCATCTTTCGACTCTCCCTCACTCTCCCGTCACTCTCTCTCTCTCTCCCTCTTCTCACCTTCGGGCGGCCGATGACGGTGAGGGGGGGCCAGCGGAAGGAGCGGCGACGATAGTGTGCGGCGGGATCGAGGGCGAGTAGCGGCGGTGGAGCGGCACGGTGAAGCTTCATGAAGTTCATGAGCCGGCCACAGGAGATCTCATCAGTTTCGCGCGGATTCGAGGTTTTAGCGTGGTAAAGCATCATAAGAGGTAGAGGGATGGATCCTTAGCACTATTGTGTGTTTTTCCTCGCGATTCCATGCTACGGCAAAACCGAGAGTGGGAGTTATTCTTATTTTGGGAAAAAAATCTATGTTCCAAGTCGAGCGACGATTTTGATCGAATCATGGGTCGATTCGTAGTTTAGACATGGTTTCTTGGATGTATGAATTAATGCCCGGGGATTGATTCCCTTTGTTTCTCCTTCAATGGGGCGTGGAATCGCCCTCTATGTTTAGCCCTGTTCGAACACACCCATCAGAAGGTGGCCAAGGTGATAGCCGCCTCCTGGTTTGCTGGGGAACTAGCAGTCTGGCCGCCTAGACTGCAAGGCGGCCACACATGTGGCCGCCCACACCCCAGAAACCCTGGCTGACAGGGCGGCAAAATTGATGGCCGCGAAGTCTGCTGGGCGGCCAAAGACCTAGCCGCCCAGCCCAGGGGTGGCCCAAAGGAGGGTGGCCAGATCACTGGCTGCCTTGTCCCCAGAGCCAAGGACACTGTGTTTCGCCTGCCTCTATGCTTTATGGTGTCCATGGTCAGCATGATTTCGCAGAAAGCCTGCCCATGTGATTCTGTAAGTTCTGGTATTTCTGTATAACTATTAAGGGACACCCCCATATGATTTATAAGGAGTCTTTCCCGGATAAATAGTTTAATAGCAGAAGCTTGCTCCCGCATAAGTTTAATAGGTCGGTAATCACCGGTCTTCGTCATTCGGTCCTAGGCAGTTCATCAGTACCTGGTAGTGTCGTGTCGTGGTTTACAGTGGTTCAGGTGCGTGCGTACGCAAATTCTAGAGATTCTCGCAAGACTGTGGAAGATATTATTTTACTGTTACACTACCTTGAGGGCATTTCTTGTAGGACCAGGCGAGACCGCCTAGTGTGTACAACGCTTCTTGTGCAGAGGTAAGACCGCCTGAGCATATGTACCTTAGTTAGGACAAGTGTACGTTGCTGAGGGGCGCAGGGGAGCGTACCCTATGTCAGGTAGCTGGACACGGGCATGTCGTTGGGT
Organism: Amorphophallus konjac; assembly: GCA_022559845.1. Lineage (NCBI taxonomy): Eukaryota > Viridiplantae > Streptophyta > Magnoliopsida > Alismatales > Araceae > Amorphophallus > Amorphophallus konjac. The sequence continues at coordinate 27,925,693 of CM040118.1, forward strand.
GCAGAGGCATAGATCCTAATCAATCCCAGGGTGAGGTGTGCGTGTGTGTCTCCTTACCCCTCCCGAGACCGGGTGTGGGCAGAGCGCGCTCATGAGACCTAGGCACAATATAAGACATCAGTAGATGTATTTGGCCTAGTTGTGTATATATGAGTGATGGACCCTATGTCGGTTGGTTGAGTTATCGACAACGTTTTCACAGGCCCTCTGGCAGACGGGTTTGAATCTTCACAATGTAGAGGTCATAGCTTTCTTCCAGTTCGAGACCGATATTTTCCGACGTTGAGGTCGTAGTCCTCCTGAGAGGGAGACTGTACTCTAGACCGTGGGGTCTCAACTATGGTTCCCGACAATAGGATAGACTCTTACGATTGCGGTGTCGTGTGTTCTTCCAATAGTATAGTGCAGGTTCCACCGCTGGATCGACTGTTCCAACTATGAGTTAATGAATTGTCTCGTGTAATAGTGGTTTCCTCAATGGTGTCATCATGGTCCTTAGTGACTAGTTCAAAAGCTCCCCGACCAGGGAGGTCGAGGTTTCCCAGTTGTACATAGGAGTAGCTTCAAGTACTATATTTCATCGATTGTCGTTGTTATAGCTGCTCCAGTTATTGTTATTGTTATCGATATCGTTGTTGTTATAGCTTTACTACAGTTATTGCTATGGTTATTCCACTTGCCATTGTTGTTGTTGTTATTATTGTTACGATTTACCTCTGCTGTCTTGTGATGGGGATCTGTAAGATCCCTACTGAGCCAATGAGATGAAGCTCGCTCCCTGCTTTTTCAGGTGTGGTGTTCCTCCTCATGGTCGGAGCAGCACCGTCAGTGGTCTTTGTAGCCAGCTTGCCAGTGTCGGGGTATGCCCTGTAGTAGTGGACGTTTCCTTTTCTAGTGACTGTACTTGTGGATTGAACTTTATAGTTAATTTATTTGATTACAAATGTTAATTTTATTTCTACCAATTAATGAATCAATTGTATGCATTATTCCTGTAATTATTTTGAATTTCAATGCATCTCCACAACACCAAAAATAACCCTTCTGAGCCTTTCGACTCGTGGGTGGCGAGCCAGGATTCGGGTTGTATTGATTCTTTTTCGGTACTCAGATTCTGGGTCATTACAGCCGCTGTTGTTTCTCTCTCGACTCTCTCTCATTCACTATATTCTCTCTCTCTCTCTCTTCACTCGTCTTCTCTCTATCTCTCTTGTTCTAGTCTTTGAAAAAAATGCAACAAAAAAACAAAAAAAGAGATGAACATAAAAAGGAGATTATTTCAAGAAAAAAAGGAAAATAAAAAAAATCACAGACTCGACCATTCCGCGCCAATGACTCATGTGTTTTGATTCCTAGCAAAGGGAGTTTAGCTACAAGTTCTGAACGCTCACGCATTTGGATACAGTAAGATACATGTGAAGGTAATTGAGTGACAATAGTGGATCATTTACTCTCAGATATAGTATGAGAGAGAATGTGTAACACCTTAGTTTTTAAAATCCAAAATCTTATTAGATTTTCCCCTTGACAGGAGCCAAACAAGCCGGGCATTTAGAAGTATCATCTAAGATAGGAGAGGTTAGATAAATGGGTATCAATTTAGACAAAGTATCATCTGACATAGAAGAAGTAGATGAAGTATCGTCTAAGATGGTAGAAGTAGACGAAGTATCATCTAAGATGGAAGAGTTAGACAAAGTATCGTCTAATCTAGAAAGGATAGAAGAAGTATCGTCTAATTTGGAAACTGATAGATGTTGAATTGGAGAGATAGACAATATATTGACAATAAAGTACTGGAGAAATAGATACTAGAAATCATAACAAATAAAAGATATATGATAGTTAGTTGTTAGAATAAGATACAGATAGACGAAGCGACTAGTTAGACGATGTTTCATCTACTTCAATTCAAAACCTTTTATTCTAAGTAAGATGAAATTACAACCACTTTAGAAGAAGAAAAAAACATTAAAGAAGAAGGCGAAATTACAACAACTTTAGAAGAAGATAAAAAGAATAAAGGAAGAAGACAAAGTTGCAACTACTTTAAGAGACAAAAAGAATAAAAAGACTTATCTTGCATGTGTTAATAGGTGGCAATTTTAGGGGCCTCATATGGCTAACATGAAAAGGTTGACTTAAGTTTGAGAAATTATAGTAAGAATGGAATTGTGACTATGATAAGGGTTAGAAATGAATGACAAGAGTCAAAAATGAATGAGAGAGGTTAGTGACGTGAGACAAGTGTGTATGACAGGTGTAGCTGTAAATAAAAATATTATAACAGGTGGATGATCGTTTACGACAGGTGAAAAATGTCATGAGTGGAAGGATTTTTTTGGCTTAAATAATTTCTCCACTAAGGGCGTGTTTGGTATCACTTTTTAAAATAGATTCCAATCATTGAAGGGTTGAAAGTGGGCAACATGGAGGAGACAAGTGCATTTAATGCACTTTTTCAAAATCCACTAGTCAAAATCTCCTCCTTATATTATAGAGAGAGATAGGCACAGAATACACTTTTTCTCTCCCCATTAAAAGCTCTTTTTGAATTGCTTTTGGAAAACATAAGTGGATTCTCAATGATTAAGTGAGGTCCATATGTTTCCATAATCTTCACATCAAAATATTTTTATTCTCACTCATCTTACCAAATGCGCACTAAGTAAGTTTGAGGGCAATCTATTTAAACCCTCCTCACCACTCCTATTACCCCTTTCTCTACCATGAGCACCTAGTGTAAGGACAGAGAGGAGGAGCCATAGGAACGACAGAAAGAAGAAGGGTGGTGCGGAACGACCTTGTTCATATTTTTTATTTTTTATCTTTTTAAAAATATTTTGTGATTTTTTTCTATTCCGCTCTTTTCCTTTTTTTTTCTTGCTTTTTTTTTCTATTGTTGTCTCTCTCTTTTTGACGCTGCTGCGATGGCAGAGGAGAAACTAGAGAGATAGAAGAAGAAGAAGAAGAAGGGAGAGAGAGAGAGAGAGAGAACATAGTGAATGAGATAGAGATGGAACAAAGAGAAAGAGAGAGACGAGAAAGAGAGGGCTGGTGCGGTTCTGGTTGCGGAGGATCCCTAGAGTCGCAGCGGGTACGAGAAGGCAACAGCCTATCTGCAGGCCCACGGCAAGCTCCCGGAGCCAACTGATATCATCCAGTAGAGGGTGTGCGCCATCGAGCAAGCCACAGCCGATGTCTGGCGTGGTCAGATCCGATGGAAGGAATCGCGATGAGTTTCACCATCGAGGGGTTACAGTGGTGGTGGGTGTCCAGCGATTTGTGGGGGTGAGGCAAAGGTTGGCAATCTGATACTCGGCAACAACCGACGTGAAAGGAGAGGATATGGAGAGAATGGGTGGCAGAGCAAGGGTCTTGTGTAATGCCCCAGGTTTTTTTTCGGATCTTTTAGTGGGTCTCGGAGTGTATTTTGTACTTTACACGTATTTTTCCCTGATGTGCCTTCGGAACTCTGTGTAGGGCGAACCGTGGCGTTCTTCGACTCCGGGACAGTACCACTGCGTTGTGTTCCTTCCGAGGATCGCGGAGGTAATTTTTCGTAATTTTCTGAATTTTTACAATTTTTGGGTTTTTCTATATATATTAACCCTTTTCTCTCTCCCCCTCTCATTCTCTCTTTCTCACTCTCTCTCATCTCTTTCTCTCCCCCTCACCCCGGGCGGCCGACGGTGGCGGAGGAGGGTGAGGCGGCGATGGCGGGAGGCGAGGAACGGGTCGAGGATCGAGGGCCGGTGGCTCGTGGAAGCTCGGCCGCGGGTTCGTGAAGTGGCGAGGGTTTCACGGCGTTTTCTTCGTGGATCGGCGAGCTCAGGGCGCGAAATCTTCGGTGGAGGTAGGGAGATGGACTCCCAGCTCATGCTTTGCCTTTCCCGCGAGTTTTGTAGGCCGTGGTGAGCCGAGCGGGTTTATTTTCGCATTTTGGAGAAAATCCATATTTTGGGGGAGTGAGCCGGATCTCTCGTTTTACGGCGTTTTTGGCTGATCCAGGGGTTTAGATGCATGCCTAGGGGCTTGGGGATGGATTCCCCTTTGTTTCCCCATCACCCGGGGGTGATCGGGGCGTGGATCGGATTTTTGGGTTGTTTCCCGCCGTTTCGCTCTCGGACAGGTGTGACGGTCCTTCTAGTGACCATCACAGCCTGTGACGCCCCAGGGTGGGTGCGTCACAGGGCCCGTTTAGCCAACTGGTGGTCTGTGGGTGTGACGGTCCCACGATAGACCGCCACGGCGCTATGACGTGCCTAGGTTGGACCGTTAGGGACGATCTGACCGTTGGCTTTCGGTCGTTGGTTTTGACCGTTCGGGGTCAAGGCCTGTGACGCACCAAGGCTGGCGCGTCACAGCCTTGTAACGCCCCTATGTGGGTGCGTCAGAGCGGACGCGTTCCCACCTTGTAACGCACCAGAGTTGGTCCGTTACAGCCTGTGACGCACCGAGCGGGACGCGTCGCAGTTGGTTTCATTTTGCCTTATGACGCATCAGGGCTGGCGCGTCACAGACTGTGACGCACTAGGGCTGGCGCGTCAGAGACCGTGACGCACCAGGGTAGACGCGTCACAACCGATTTGCACCGAGCGTCTGACGACCCTTTGTTGGTGCATCAGAGTGGCTGTGATCGTCAAGGCTTGGACCGTCACAGACTGTGACGGCCCAAGGTTAGACCGTCAGGCTCTGTGTTGCGCCGAGGTGAGTTTTCGTGTTCTCCGCCTTGTTCCGCGATGTGTGGATCCCCGGTCGACCCGGTTGGGACCCAGTGGTCGACCTGCGGTCTCGTGAGTGCCCCAGACACCTCTAGGATTCTGTGTCCATGTTTTGAGGGTGTTGGGAGGACTGTGCTACCTTGTTTGGCGTGCCCGTGGGTTTGAGAGTCCGGGTGACTTCTCGCGTGTCGGGCTTTCGTGTTATGCTAGACCGAGTCACCGTGTGTCGGTGGGGGTGCGGTGGGGTCTCCCCCGCATGCCGTGAGTTTTTTTGGAAGATGATTCCCGAGTGGGCCATGTGTTTGGCCTTGGACTATGAGTCCAGTTATCGGCGTGGCAGCTTGTTCGTTGCCCTGGGAATCATGCTTCTGTGCTTTCCGCGTGGGCCATGCGTGTGGCCTTGGACTGCAAGTCCAGTTACCCAGCCTGGGGCTGGAGGGTTCCCGCCTTTCCCTGAGAGTGGGATTTGGTTTGGCGGCCTGTGAGCTGCCTTAGGAACCGTCACTACAAGAAAAATCGCGGATAGCGACCGACCTAGCGGTCGCTATTCAGTCGTAGATCGGTCGCAAATCTCCATTGCGACCGAACAGATACTATATAGCGACCGAATATGTCGGTCGCTATATAATAGTCGCTATATAGAGACCGACATAATTCGGTCGCAGTATCAGTCGTTATCAGAGACCGATTAAAATCGGTCGCCTGACCGGTCGCTAATTAAGTCGGTCTCAATTCGGTCGCTATTCGGTCTCGAATTATGTTGTATTTTTAAAAATAAAATTAACCTATCGGATTTATTCGGTCTCAATTCGGTCGCCAGTCGGTCGCAAAGTATAAAAGAAATATAACGTATAGTCGCTATTCGGTCGCAATTCAGTCTCCATGCGGTCGCTAATTTTGCATTATTTTTTTTTAAAAATTTATTTAAACTGATAAATAAATTACCTGATAAATAACAAATTCATAACATAAATATAAAATCAACTACACAGACAACAATATCGACAAATCTCAAATTCATCACATACAAACACCTGATAAATAACAATTTCATAAAACAATAATAAATCAACTACACGGATCACAATCTCCACGAACCTCAAATTACACACAATTAAAATAAAATCACAAATTAATCATACATCCATAATAATAAAATGACAACATACACAACTAAAATAAAATCACAAATCCTCCACATATGTCTCATCCTGGTCGTCGTCTCGTCCAACATCATCCTGGTCGTCGTCTCGTCCAACATCTCGCGACGGATGATCCTGTATATCATTTAAAAAAATAAAAGCAAGGGGTGTCAGAATCAGCAGAAAAATCGCCTCCGAGCTCCTCGAAAACTACTAGAAGGTTTCTGGTTGGCTGTAACCAGGATCGCGGCACGTGATACCTGGGAAAGCATAACACGTTACAACTAGTGCAAATTGTAAACTTGCTGCATGGAAACCTCGAAATTGATTTGGATGGTAAGCACCATTTTGAATGACGAAGGACAGGGATGTGCATTAGGTAGTCCCACACAAAAGAGGGAAGAATCTTCAGAGGATCATCCATTAAGAAAAAGGAACATAAAAGTGCTAAAGAAATTAAGTTCAACACAAAAAAGCAATACAATTTAGTTAATGCTCCCTTACCACCGCTGTGTAGGCTGACCACAACCAGTCTGACACTTTGGAGGCCGATATGTTCCGGCATAAGTACACCCGTTACAATTGCCATTTGGTGCATATGCGTTCCAATATCTTCCTATGCTTTGTCCATTTATCCATATTTGGCCCTTTCCCATGCTACCCATGTCCAGGGCCAATGGCTCGTCTCCTCCAGGTGCATTGAAGGAAGCCTGAAAAAACTTAAGACATAAACTCTAGTTGCCAAAACAGTTGTAATTCAGTAAGAGCGAGTTGATGCCCATATGTTACCTTGTACCATGTTAATGGTTGCTGATGTTGAGCTGCAAATGCCCCTTGCATCCATTCCACTGATGAAGTTCCCTCTAGAGAGTTGATATTCATAGCTTCCCCTTTGAGACCAACCTATGTTAAAAGAAAGAAAGAAAAAAAACGCAATGAGCTCATACGACTTCCAATTTATGAATGCATAACTGTTCAAAGAAAAATAAAAAGGACCTGATAGGACCAGTTCTGCCATGTTAAGTCTCTTCTTCCTTCACTCAGACCATGAAGAACGACTGGACCTAGAACTCCAGTATTCCAATTCTCATAGTGTGTTCCAACATTCTTCATTAAAAAAGGGGAAAGACAGATTAATGTAAGTTTCTTCCCCAGTGTGTAAGTTTCCTTAAAGTCTAGCTTCTGAGTAAAACAACAAACATAGGTAGGAGTTACTGACTGGCAGTCCAACAGCCACGCTCAGCAGAGCGATTCTATTTGATCCAGCACGCAGCTTCACATTACCATTATAGGTAATCCTCCTATTCTCCCTGTTCCCATAAGTGGATCCTGTTGGAATCACAAAATCAGAACTTGAATGTCCTTGTTTTTATAAAATTTACTTGTAACACTTAATAATTTGGCCAGAATGGGAAATTAGTAAATCCACCTGAGAGTTCCCCATTGACGAAAACATGCAAAGCATGGCCAGCGGACTGCACGATGATATTTGGAAGTTGGCCTCCATTGAGAAAAGCTTCTGATGCACTAATGTCGACGCTGGAATCAAAGAATTTTAAATAGGAGGTCACCGAAAAATCCTTGCCAAGGTGAATATGGCTGGTGTATCCAAATCAAGACTAGGCAGTGCAGAGATCCGTAGCATTCTGACATTAGAGCATTCGGTACTTTCATCATCCAGGAAGCATAAATCATGTTAAAGAGTGATGAAATGCAAAGGCGACAAGTGGAGGAAAAAGGAATATAGAAACTAAGGTTACGAATTCTCCAAATATACCCATTTTAGCAGGATATTTATGCTGGTCCTGATGCTCACCTGGTAATGTACCACAAATAGTCTGTCATATCCCTTGTCACATTTATCTGCTCTAATAGTCCAACTGTGGTGAATAAAGAATTATCTCCCATGGAAATGATCTCCTCATCGTACCTTTCCCATGACAGTGATAATTCATTAGTTGCCATCATTTGCATTTGTGACGTTTGAACTCCGACCTATATGGTGAAAGGAGAGTTAGCTTAAGCAATATACAAAAAAATATATAACTATTTGGTAAAATGTTTAGGAACAGCAAAGCATGCTGAACATAGCTTCGCCATGCACATATGATCTAAACTAGACACAGGAATTGATAGTGCTGTTTATTCTATTTACACTATGGGGTACACATGAAGCCACCAAGAAATCCAAAATGGGGACGTAAAGAAAATTTTATGCAGATGATTTACAAGACACGATTAATAATGAGAAAAAACATTCTTCTCCAGTGGTTTGTATCACATACCTTTGCAGTATTAAATACTACATTTCTGCAGTCAGGAAGGATGCTGCTTGACCAGGGTGGCAAGGTGTAATGCATGTTGTTAAACATAACTCTCACGATGGAATTAGGATCATAGTTAGAGAGGAAAGCAGCACAGTCTCCAGTTTGCGAAGAGAAAACATGAGCCTGCCAACAACATATCATAAGAATTTAAAAATTGATGAGTATATTTCCAGGCATTCAGAGTGCTGCATCAATAATCGGAAAAGAAGGCTCATAACCTGTTGATAGCTCCCTAGAGATGTAACAGTTGGATTCGCAGAAACCAAAGCTTTTTCACACAATTTAATGGCCCTATGCAGCTCTTTCAGATGTCCATACTTTGGTTCCCTGATGAGGCCTGCAAATTTGCCACAAGTAGCAGTAATAGGAAAATGTTAGTGAGCAAAAAATGAAGTTTTATGAAACAGGAGTATTTTGGGACATACAACTATGAGTAATAGAAACTTTCAAGGGTTATACAAACTTAACCAGCTTCACAAACTTTGGTTTTTCACTGACAAAAATACCGTGCCAATTGGCTGTTACCAGATAACAAAAAATGAAAATGAAATTGAAATGTTTCACTCGGTAATACAAAATATCTAGAGCAAAATTTTCAGCCAAGGTTTCAGGTTCTTCATCTAGGACAAAAAAGATTAGTCATACATCTCACCATATTCGTCAATTGGAGCATCATAATCATAGCTTGTTGTGATAAATGGGCCTCCAGCTGTGCGTCCAAAATTAGTTCCACCATGGTACTGTTTGTTCATGCAGAAGAGAAAAAAGTACATTAGCTTCAGCAAGACAGCAAAACAATTTGAAAGTCCAGTTGCTCAAAAAGAATGGAATGCCAAGAATTAAAGACATGCTCCAACCATGTAATAATTGATGAATGCACCCCCATTCTGTATGAATCGAGCCACGGCAAATGCCAAATCTTCAACTGGTCGCTTGTGAATTGTGCCTCCAAACTCTGTGAACCTTCACAGAGAGGATAAAGGTAGAAGAGGTTATGAGCTACGAATTCCCACCTCTACCACCAACACCCACACACACCAAAAGAAGCTTCAAGGAATAACAAATCCATTAAGAGCTAGGAACTTACCAGCCACTCCAGGCTTCAGTCCACATCTTAGGTTTGTAAGGTCTGTTGGGATTGAAATTGTCACAGTAGAAGCCATTGCAGGTGTTTATCTGTTCCATAAATTTTAGAAAAAAAAGGAAAAAATGTGCTCAGAACTTCTGTGGCATAAATTAAAGCCTACGGGAGAGAACACAAGCATCATGAATGAACAATAAGAATGACCATCAACCAGCTTTTCCTTAGCCTTAGTCCAAAACAAAGAAGCCATCAACATGAGCTGGTCAATGTGAATTAAGCTGAGCGAGGGGTCCAACCGCCTTGCTTCCTCCAGAGCAGAACCAGAGCAGAAATATAGTAGACATGCAGATCAAGTAACACAAGTCTCTCACCACTGGATCTGGGGCATCGTCCTCCTTGCACATCACCCACGGAACACCCGTTTTTAGTCCGACAGCCATCTCCGCAGCCCAAGTCATATATGAATGACCAGCGGGCCCAAGTGACCTACTCTCTGGTCCATACTCATTTTCAATCTGCCAATTGAACACTTCCAAGTCAGTAATTCAGACTAATTATGCTCTCACAACTGTTTCAACATTCTAAATCTTCCTGCTTGCAAGCACAAGCAGTAGAAACTGTTTACGCATACCCAAAAGAGGGCAAAGACAAGGGCAGCAAACAGAAACATCTCACAGAAGTGTGTGTTTCATGAATGAAAAGCATAGAGAACAGCTGAACATGCCCAGAAAAAAAAAAGAGCATGCCTGGGAGAGGATAATAGGACCGCCTTGGGATTCAAACAGCGACTCAGCCTTCATCATCTGGACAATCTTCTGGACAAAGCCTTGCATTGCCGTCTGCAACATAGAACATCTAAGCAGGTGGTTGCATGGAGATGTACTTTGGTTTCTACCATCGTTCAAGAACTAAGAACCACATGAGTGTGCAGAAAACTGGGAGGAGAAGGGAGAAGGGACCTTGAAAGGCTCGTTGTCCGTCCTGAAGCTGATGCCTGGCACATACTTCAGCCACACAGGAAGCCCCCTGCAAAGCAAAATAGCCCAACAAAATGTTGGTGCAAAATCCTCGGAACAAAAAAAGTTTCAGAGACGATCCTCCACCAAATTTACCCATTTCTGCTGTCTAAATCCAGTAAACTGAAGCGAAACAGAAGAAGAAGAAAGAACGGTTCTTGGCTACTCAGACACAGCCCCAGAGATGGAAAAACAAAGAAAGAAAAAGCAGAGGGATAGAGGTACCCAAAGTTCCACTCTGCACAGACGTAAGGCCCGATCCGGAGAACGACATAGAGCCCCGCGTCCTTCACCGTCTTCACGAACCTCACTAGATCATACCTCCCGTCGAAGTTGTACTGCAACAAGGCATCGGGAAGAAGAAGAAGAAACAAATAACGGTTTTGAGAGGAGATGGAGTAGAAGAAAGAGAGAGCAAAGCAACACATGCGGTGGTGACAAGGTACATTGCCAGGCGACGGCTCGTGGCCGTCCCAGAACACGTAGGTCTCAATGGCGTCCAGCCCCCCGTACTGGGGGGATGGGGAGGGGGCTTCCGATGGCATTGGGAGGGTGAGACGATTCCGGTGGTGCAGCACAAAGGGGAGTTGGTGGGGGGTTTCCAGAGGTGGAGGGGGACGGGAAGGGGAGGGGGAGGCAGAGGGGGACACGGGAAGGGGAGGAAGGGAGGAGACCGTCGGAGGCAGAGGGCCGGGGGAGGCGGAGTGGGACGGGAAGGGGAGGGGGATCAGAGGGGTCAGGCCGGAGGGGGAGGGGCATGGGGATGGGAAGGAGATCTGAGGGGGACGGGGGCGCAGGCCGCAGGGGGGAGGGGAGGGGAGCAAGCCGGCGACGGGGCCGCAGGGGGGAGGGGAGTAGGCCGGCGGGGGAGGGGAGCAGGCCGGTGACGGAGGGGGAAGGGAGAGAGAGAGAGAGAGAGAGAGAGAGAGAGAGAGAGAGGTACCTGCGGAGGGCGACGACGGCAGGGCGAGCGGCGACGGCGACTCGACGCGAGCGGCGCGGCGACGGGCTCCGGCGGAGGGGGGCTCGGGCGGGAGGCAGCACGGGGAGGGGGGCTCCGGCGGAGGAGGGGGGCTCAGGCGGGAGGGCTCGGGCGGAGGGGGGGCTCCGGCGGAGGGGGCTCGGGCGGGAGCGGGGAGGGGGGCTAGGGCGGAGAGGGGGCCGCAGGGGAAGGGGGCTCGGGAGGGGGGGCTCGGGCGGGAGGGGGGGGGGCTCGGGCGGGAGGGCTCGGGCGGGCGGGGGTCGTAGTAGGAAGTATAACGGCATCAGCGACCGACTGGAGACCGAAGTTAATTCGGTCGCAATAATAGCGACCGATTAGCGACCGATATACATGCGGTCGCTGAAACGGTCTCGGTAATGCGACCGATTATTTCGGTCTCCGAATTGGTCTCTATTTGGGACCGACTAGCGACCGATTAAATCGGTCGCTAATTCGGTCGCTATAGCCACTTTTTCTTGTAGTGCGTGTTTCTGCATTTCTGCGTGGCCGAGCGTGCGGCCCGTGGACTGTGAGTCCCGTTTCTTCTCCGACTGTGGTCACCGTGCGACGGTGCTGGTACGTGGGACGGTCCCCGTACTTGGTCGGGTTCAGATGTTATTTTCCGTTATCTTGAGAGTCTACTCTCTTAGTGACCCTCCACTAGTCGTAGCCTACTTACACGCGTGTGGTCCCACCAGGGAGTGGTGGAGAGGCTACCCTTAGAGACGGTTTGTGGACCGATTTCCGTCGGGCCCCGCGTCTAGCAGCCAGAGTCCGGCTGAGGGGAAAACCGGTCAGAGGGCCAGACCAGGGACGGACGGTCTGTGTGTGCACACGTGGTTGGGGGCAGTTGGACCGACGTCGACGGGCGTGACCCCAGCTAGTCACTTGTTTGTGGTTACTTGTACGGTGTCTCAGTTCCCGCTGGGCTGGAGGGAGACACCTGAGGTGCGGACTGAGACGTCAGTGGACGCATTCGGCCTTGCTTCTAGTGGGAGGTACTGATGTCGAGTCAGGAGTGACGGACTGTCAGTTTCTGCGACTTTGACCTTCGGGTTTTTGGTCGTGTTGATCGTTGAGTTTTGGTTGTTTCGCCGTGGCACGTGTGTCGATTTTCGCGCCGTGAGACTAGTGCTAGTGGCCTTACCGAGGTTGCGTCTTGTTGTGCGGTACCCGTGAGCAGCTGGTCAGGGTTGCACCTTGGATAGCGTGTCCAGGTTGGCCGTGTCCTGGGAGGCAGGCCTCTACGGCGTGGTTGCCGTGGGGTTTTACTTCAGTAAGCGGTACTAGTGTAGTTCGGTAGCCCCCGACCGTGAGTTCGGGGTGTGTTTCTAGTACAGTAGGAGTAGCTGTAGTGCCGAGTTTTGACCGGCCACCGGTTCACTGTTCCTGCTGTAGTTGTAGCTCTCCTTTCCGCTATCGCCGTTGTTTCCGATTGGGGTTCCGCGGGATCCCTGCTGAGTCTCTGTTTTGGAGACTCATTCCCTCCTTTTCAGGTGTGGCGGTTCTTCTTCCTCGAGGTTCGAGGGCGCGGTGCGGAGGTTCTCAGTTGCCAGCTCACCGGGCCGAGTGTTCACTCGGCATGTGGTACGTTTTTACTGCTTTAGACTGTACTTTCTGTTGGACTGGACTCTGTTGTAGCTGTAGTTATTTGTTTATTTCTGTTAATTGTTGAATTGTCCTGCTTTATTTTTTATTTCTTTGTGTCTACACACTCCTTTTAGCCCTTCCGAGCCCTCCCGGCTCGTGGGCGGAGGTTCGAGTCTCGGGTTATCGGGTCTCTCCCGGTAATCGGATTCTCGGGTCATTACATCTTGGAAGTGGAAGGTACCTACGGCTATAGGCGACAGAGGTGGGACGTGGTCGACGGTGGTGCTGTTGCAGGTAGATGGGGATGATGGCTAGGCAGATGTGGAGGGGAAGAAATCGGTGGCGATGTGCCAAAAAAAGCGGGATTTCAAACGGCCATATCCGTCTGAAATCCGTCTGAAAATCCGTCACAAAACACCTTTGTAACGGATTTCAGATGGAGTCGGCCGTCACATATTCTTGGTCACAAATTTCGAACAGTTTAATAATCCGTCACAAATTCCGTGTGAAATTTCACACGGAATTGTTTCCGTGTATAGTACCGTCTGAAATTCCGTGTGTAATTGCATATTTCAGACAGTATTTCAGACAGAAATTAATCCGTCACAAATTTCAGACGAAAATTCTCTGTCACAAATGTCCGTCACAAATTTTCGTCTGTAATCGCGCTTTTTCTGAGAGTAGGCAATGGAGATGGGGATGGGGAGAGAGAGAGAGAAATAGAACAGAGAGACACAAAGGCAGTGGGGTTGTGTGGAGGGCCGGTGGGAGGGAAGGGCCGTAGCGACAGTGTGGGAAAGACAAGATGGTGGGCAATGACATTGTGTGCATTGGGGAAGGGAGCACATGGAGCAAGTGAAGGAAAGAGGGTGGCCGGCTGTGGGTTTCCTGTTGGGCATGTATGGAACATGCTTGATTCTATTATTTTGATGATGTATGACCATGAATCATTAATGAGTCTTATATGGATTTGATAATGCCAACATGTATGATCTTCAGGTCAAAGTCATTCCTTGACATGATGCCATGGTCTAATGGCGTCCAGCAAGACTAGACCACCAGCACAAGCTTGCAATAGAAAAGCCAGCATCTCCCAAATAGAAATGGGAATGCTTGGTAAGGAGCTTTGGACGTACTCTATCATAGGAGCAAAGGGTCTTCAGTTGCAAAGGTTTAAGCAGAAAAATCAGAAGAACCATAGGCTGCGTCGACCTCATGGCATCACTGCATCGACCTCTTCAAGCTTCCAAGTCAGAAGAGTCGACTCCTAGTGTCGACACCTTTTTGCGGATGTTCTGCCATGCAGGCTGTGTCAACGCCATGCTCTCAGGGCGTCGACGCTTTGGCTATTCCAGAAGTCGGCTCAAGCGCAGCCCTCACAGATGCGTCGACCCTATTCTCCCAGGGCGTCGACGCAATGGCCCTCCCAGAAAGCATTGTAAACGTCATTCACAAAGGCTGCATCAACGCAATGCCCTCATTGCATCGACGCCATCAAAGGCCAGCTCGCCATCCACTGCAGGACTCATGAAGGCCGTGTCAACGCCATCAACGCAAGGCTAGACACACAACAAAGGCGACGGCTCATGAAGACAAGGGTGACAAATAGGCTGTAGGGCTGACAAATGGCGCATAAGGGTGACAAATACATATACAAGGGTGAAAAATGGGTTGCGGAGCTGAAACGAGCAAAAACAACAAAGTTGCGTCGACGCAACACTCCCTTGCGTCAACGCAGTCAAGCGGAAACCGCTCAACTATGCAGAAGAAGCAGTGGCGATGGCTATTGATAAATAAAGGTGACAAATAGATGGTTAAGGTAGACAAATGGGTGTTAAAGGTGAAAAATGCCTAGTAAGACTAACAAATGGCTTGCTGAGTGCAAATGAACAAAATCAACGAAGGCTGCGCCAACGTAGTGCCTTCAATGCGTCAACGCAATCAACGCTAGCGCCCCAACATGTGCAGGATACATGAAGCTGCATCGACGCACCAGAAGATCTTTAAGCAAAAACATGTATCTCCTGCAACGGTTCTGAGGATTTCCAGAGAATTAAAAATGCAACCATAAACCTCCAAAAACACCTCTTTTAAGGGCTGGAGGAGGTTCCTAGGATTGACATTGTCCCTGTCATCATAAGTGATCAAAGCAATCTTTTGGACAAAGGATCTGTCAGTACAGCACCTTGGAAAAGTCTCCATCTCTGCAGGTCATGTCCCCTGCAGCCAGCCAGTAAGGCTTGTGTCTAAAGGGAAAACATCCCTAGACAAAAGGACGTCCTTTCTACAAACAGGAATTAAGGTTCTGCAGGCTCCTTTGGTCAAACCCCCTTTTATTTATTCCAGCTATTCAAATTGCAAAAGAAATGGAGGGAAAGTTTTATGCCTCTTGAGGCCTATAAATTGGGCGCCCCTCCTTCACATGAAGCTGTTGCCGCCCTAAGAAGAAGCCAATGTCCCTTGAGCCTTCAGCAGAAAACATGTGAGAAAGAAAGGAAGGGAGTGAGAGCAGCCCAACATCTGGCCATCCCAGTCCAATGCTGTAAGAGAAAAGGAGAGAAGAAGAAATGAGAGAAGAATAAGAAAAGAGAGAGGTCTTGAGAGAAATCAGCCCAGCAGTTTGAGTAAGAAGAAGAAGAAGATCTTCGGATCTAAGCCTGAGGTCGCGGCCACCAGCTTCTAGATTTCTATCTGAAGCCACAGCTGGTGTTTTGTCTTGTTTCTTACTTTCTTTACCTGCAACCCACCTCAGTTAACAGTGTGTATCCGGCGCTCTGCTTGAGAGACCAGAAGTGTTTTCGCTGCACTTGCAGCTTGTCTTCTTTATTTGTGTGTGTGTGTGTGTGTGTGTGTGTGTGTGTTGAGGACTCCGTCCTCATGTGGAAAAGTCTCATCGTGGTGAGGGGTGGACGTAGGTCTGTAGGTTTACAGACTAAACCACCTTAAAAATCCTTGTGCAATGGGTTGTGATTTGTGTGTTTGATCCATCTTCTCTATCCCCATTCACAGGTTCTTGTGTTAGCTTAAACACATACTATCTTAGTTGCTTTTCAATGAACACACATTAGCTTATTGTCCACACACGTTGGGAATCTGTTAAGCAGCCGTTCTACTTGTAGTACAGAACGGGTTGTGTGGGTGCGTCGACCCCACCAATCTGCTGCGTCGATGCAGCTTCCCACTGGAGCACTGAACTGTACTGCAGCCCGAGAGACTGAGCCGACTCAGCACTCGAGTGCGTCGGCCTGAGCAGTCTGGGTCCGATATTTTGCTCCAGCCCTTGAACCACTCATACTAAATCTGTTGTGCTTCATGTTTAAGGGTTTTATTTGCATCATAGCAGTAGTTTGTGCTCTTATGAGTTAAGTTTTTAATTGGGCATAATTTGTCACCGGATCTATTCAACCCCCCTTCTAGATCCTGTTGCACCCAAGGGACCTAACAATTGGTATCAGAGCTAAGCTCTGTTATACTCAGATCCAACGATCTACAGAGAAAGATCCCGGTGCATTTGATTTAATGTCTTTATCTGTTGAACACGTTTCAATGAATTCCCTGCCCTTATTTGATGGTTCTAATTTTACCATGTGGCTAGGGAAGATGTGTTCCTTTGTCAACTCCATTGACACAAGGTTATGGAATCTCATATACCATGGTCCGCACAAGCTGCCATCAGATACATCTGAATGGTCTGTTGAACAAAGGACCGAAAATGTTGACAACCTTGTTGCTTTCAAACTGATAAAAGTTGCAGTTGATATCTCCAAGTTCCCTTTTGTCTCCAACTGCACCTCTACCAAGGAGATCTTGAACGGACTGGCCAGGATCCATGAAGAAGGAAGAAAGCATGACTGCTTGATGGCCGACAATCCAGTTCAGCCAAGCAATCAATCATCATCTCAGGTAAGTTCTGATTTAGAGGACTTTACTTTTGAAGAATTAATATATGTATATGATGAATTGGCCAAGCGATATAAGAAGCTAAAATCTGAAAATAAAAAATTGAAAAAGAAGTTTGAAAGCAACTCTGCGAACAGCTCTCCTTTTAAAAAATGTTTTGATATTGAGGAAGTGAATGAAACTCTCATGATTGACATAGATATACATAAAGAACACATTGCATGCTTAAGAGATGAAAATGGAATCTTGCTAGCTGAAATCACTAGATTGGAAGAAATTGTAAGACAACTTCAAGATGAATCTAAGTCTCTGTCAAATGACCAAGACCTGACTGAAAACAAGGCTCTTATTGAAGAAAATGAAAATTTAAAAAAGCAAACCAATGAGTTATTTGCTAAGCTTCAAGCATGTGAAAAAGGTAAGGGTGTGAGTGTTGATGACTCAGAAAAATTGGTTGCCCTTCAACAAGAATTTGATTACTGCGAAACTATGAATGACATGTTGAATGTGCAGCTTGCGGCTTGTGAGACAAACTTGGTTAACTCTGAACAACACATCATGTCACGCCCCGAGCGCGGAAGGAACCCGGTGCGCGTGACGAGTTATATCATTCATGTCAATCAGAGCATAAAGAATTTGACCTTATAGATAGAGCACGCAAAAGTAGAGATAAACCAAATCCTTTATT
Organism: Amorphophallus konjac; assembly: GCA_022559845.1. Classification (NCBI taxonomy): domain Eukaryota; kingdom Viridiplantae; phylum Streptophyta; class Magnoliopsida; order Alismatales; family Araceae; genus Amorphophallus; species Amorphophallus konjac. The sequence goes on from CM040118.1 coordinate 27,943,146, forward strand.
TATTGAAACTACCAATTGTCTTACATAACCTTCAAATAGGAGAATACTAAATGACAAACTTAGACTCAATAAAGATGAAAATTATAATGATAGACTCAAGAAATGAGAAAAGACACGACTAGATAGATGCTTCTATGACTGGATGGCTCTATGCTCTTTACTCGTTCCCATTCCCATCCGATTGATTCTCGTCATCGGAATTACCTGAAAAAGAGGAGAAAACACTAGGTGAGCGAACGCTCAGTATGAATTATATCTCAAGTACAAGGTTGCTTTAAGTAAATTACATGTTACATGAATGCATGTCTAGCTATGCATGTACGCATGACAATGACGAGAGAGAGAGTATCAAGAGTTAATGAACTGGCAAGATTCAGGATATTCATGTAAAGTGTATCAAGATGGTCAAGCATGTAAATATATCAAGTCATGTCACGTGAATTTTGGCTATTATAATATCAAGCAAGTAAATACCCATTCCGGGTCACGCAAGTCATGTCAAGTCAAGTCAAGTCAAGTATGAGTCGTGGAATGTCAACAATCAAACAAGTCAAGCACTTTGGTGTAATGTCACACTGTGATCAATATAGCTCCCATGGGTACAAGTACTTTCGGGTGCTCTTCCCAGGACCAAATCGGGCCGTATATGCACAAGCATTGAGTCATGTATAATTTTTAGACATCCACTATAGTTATAGCCAATATAGAACTCCAAGAATAAGCTATTGTAAGATGATAAGATAGATTTCATGAATGAAAGAGTTCAAGGGCATGACTTGAACAAGTAGGACATATCGATAAATCGTATGAAAAATCGTGACATGTCGTGAAACTGGGTAATTGGCATCCACTCAGTCGCCTCCAATTATAGAAATAACGCCCACTGTCTGTTCGCTAATTCCTGTGAACAGTACGGGCTCGATGAAATAGCGCCTAGGCTCAGGTCGCTAAATCAGGGAAATAACGCCACTGGACTGGTCGCCAATTCCTTCTGGCGCCCAAGTCAGTGTCGCCAATTACTGACAGAACATACTTCTTACAAGAGGCCAGAAACAACGCTCCTTGAGGGCTAAGCGTCACGTTTCTTCAGAGTGATGTGACAAGTAAGGGTTCCAGGGTTTTTAGGGTATAACCTGCTCGGCTGTCTTGAGGGAATCCAAGGTTAGCGTAGACTTACGGAGGTCTCAATGAAGAGAGTACCAGTCCAAAGGAAGGAATATCCCATGGAGGGTCCAATCATCACCAAGAATTGAGTGTGTAATCGATAGAACCTAAACAAGGACTTCATCTACGGATGTGAGATGAGAGTGCCAAGTAAACCCGCGATATGGGCCTTAAAACGTGATAAAACTGAGAGAGAAGAATTAGCGCATGACCAGAGGTCGCTATATCAAGAAATAGCGGCTCTCTGGAGGGTCGCTCAATCTTATATTTTACAGAAATCCAATTTAAATTACTAAGAATTAGCGACTGTATGGACATGCACTAATTCTTGTAATTTTCCTAAATCAACATAATTTCATTCTAATTGGCGAACATTCAGAACGGTGTGCAATCTTTAAATAATGCCTACTTTAATGTCACAGATTCATAATTTTCATATATTTCCTTTTTACCAATTATTTTATAAATAGACACCACCGTATAGGGGAGCCCATTCTCTAAATAGCAACTATGTGATTGTCGCTCATTCTTTGTCTGATGCTACGCATCGGGCAGCTACATTTTCAGACACATAACACTGTTCACAGACTTGAAGTTTACATAATCAGGAAAGTAAAGACATGAATAGATAGAGAAAAATATAACGGTTCCAGGAACATGCTCATGCAATAATTTTAACATCAGGTTACATTGATATTTAATTTTAATCATGTGGCATTTATTGAATACTTAAAGAATTGGCGGCAGGGCTATGGTCGCTCATTAAACGACGCCCTGGACACTGTTGCAAATTCAGGAAAATTGGCGACTGCTCACGCGGTCGTTCATTCAATAAGCGCCCATGCTAGGGTCGATATTTACAAAAACGCAGTAAAACTACATAAACTGAAACATAAGTCATGGAAATCCATGCTATACGACCTATATGCATGAATTTACTTTGATTATCATGTTGGGCTTCGTATCTTGAGAACACCTACCTCTTAAGGTTGAAACCGGACGACGAACTAAGTAGAGAGAAGAGAATATGCAGCAACTAAATCAACAACAACAGTAGCACATGATCGTGGAAGAAGAAAGACAACTGCAGCACTTCGAACAGAGGCAGACGGCAGCAAACGAACACGAAGAAAGAAGCGGTGTCTTCTTCAGGTTTCCACGTTCAGCTAGAATATGAAGGAGGATGAAGCTGTAGTAACTTCGCACGTGAGCAACAGAGGAACAACAGCAGCCAGCAGCGATGGAGGAAGAAGAAGTAGGAGGAAGAGCTCCTTCTTCACCACACCACCGTAGCAATACGATGGCAACGTCGACGCCAAAAGATCAATATGAGCAGTAGCAGTAGTCGGAGCTCGATGATGGAGAGGTTTATTTATAGAGATTGATATCTATGACTTCTAACGAGATTTAAGTTCCCCCTACGTGAATCCTAAGAGGCTTAAACCTTCTCATGTTGATCTTCTCCTTCCCAAATCGCAGCCACCTTCCCAGTTGGGTCTTAAATCCTATTCGCATGCAAGCTTCGTAGGGAATAATATGTATCCATATATATATATATATATATATATATATATATATATATATATATATATATATATATTTCCTTTGGACGTAGGAAGGGTTATGGGCTTTTAAGGCCCATTTGAGATTAGTTACTTTATCCCATATATATATATATATATATATATATATATAAGAAGCCCATATGTGTGTGTGGGTTAAGGTCATTAAGGCCCACTGTACACGTTTATTACAGTTGAGAATTTGGGTTTGAACAAAAAGAGTCTTTATATATATATATATATATATATATATATATATATATATATATACATATCTTTACCTAGCTCATAATGCCTTCAATTGGGTTGAGGTTTGGGCCCTTGTCTTATTTATTTGGAGGTTTTATTTAATTAGGAAATTTTTATTTCCCTTAATTTATCCGGGTTGCTACACATCACCTCACTTAAAAAAGCAATCCAAGACCTGAATAATTCAGTGTCAAGATCTGCTCAGGGCCAAGAAGATTTGGAGAGACGGTCGGGGACAAAAGTGAACTTCCGGAGAAAAGGGGTTAGGCACTGTCCTGTGAATAAAAAGGGTTCCAAAAATAAATCGCATACATCGTTTGCTTCCAGCTCGGATGTTGCCTCCTCTTCCACATCAACCCCAAAACTGTCTGTAGCCCAGAAAAACAAAACATTAAAGCAAAAATAGGAAAATGAGCGTGTTTGTTGTGATGAGCATGATAGACACCATATTTTCCAGAAAAAGTATCTTTCATGTTCTTATTGCGGTCTACATGGTCATTTGATGCATAATTGCTATGACTTGAAAAATGATGAGCTAATTGCACACAAGTCTAAATTTGATTTCAGTCACAATAGAAGACCAGCCAAGGGAGCCCAGCCCTTCTACTGTCACCACTGTGGGTTGTTTGGACACAATGTGTCAAATTGCTGGGATCTAAAAAAGAAAATTGTGAAACCTTTTGTTCAGTGTTATCACTGCAAAGAGTTTGGCCACACTGTCAAAAGATGTTAGCAAAGAAGGAGGAAAGACAACCCTCCTGCCAAAAACATGAACATTCATGGTTACCCACGAAAACTCATCACATATGGTCATGAGAAGGATGAGAAATCATTTGTGTGCTATCTTTACTGTGGAAAGGTAGGACATGAAATGTATGACTGTCATACAATGAGGAAAGACGACTTGACTGTCTTGATGAGAAAGAGCTCTCTTGTTAAAAACACCACTAACCCTCTAGGACCCAAGAAATCTTGGGTACCTAAAATCTCCGAATGAGAATTTTGGATGCAGGAGTGCCTTGGAGCTGAACAAAAGATGATTAGGTAAATAAAAGCTCAAGGCACAAGTTTGTGAATATAATTTTCAACTTATGTTAATTCCGCATGTTAGGCTTTCTCTTGTTAGTTGTTGCAGTTAAATCTTTTCTTGCTTTCAATAAATTCTGCACACTTGTAAAACTCCTCACTAATATGTTGAAAACCCCTCCTTGGTTGATCATGATCACCCTGTTATGATGAGAGATTTGATATAATGATGAGTTGTTTGTAAGCTTGTACTTCTTCCAATTTAGCAGCCATAAGAATTTCCTGTTTATCATTGTTAACCATTGATTTTGATAATGTCTGTCATGGCTGCATACAATTCAACTCATCATTCAAATGGACATTTAACCTTCTGATTAATTGTCCTAACTTCCATAAGAATTGGACTAAGGGGGAGTCTAAGAGTTTGCACCTCAGCTTAGAATGCATTGCAAATATTTTGAGCTTGCATATGTGTGTGCATTTCTAAACATCACTTGTGTGGTCTCATACCCTCTCATGTATGTCATGCTTAAGAGACCCAACACTTCATGACAAGCATGTCTTACACTCTAAATGCTTTATCATGTCATGAACCCTTGGTATATAGAATTGTGAGTTGTGGAAGGTTGGATTAACTTCATCTGGAAACTGTCACTATGCGAGAGAGGATCTTAGGATCAAGTTCTCTGCCCAGTATCATGGGTCAAATGTTCATGTAAGTCATAGGTTGCATACTTCACTGTCAAGTCTATCAAGGCTTTTTAACAGACACAAGTTAAGGGGAGTCATCATAAAAGTCCAGGCTGCATCCCTGCATACCTTGCTGATTTATGGATTGAATGCATATTCTCATAGGGAGCTTAATTTGATTTGAGAAACTGCTCTGTTTGAATACTCTGTGTGCTGTCTGCCAAACTGCTTCGACGCACAGGACTTGCAACGTTGACCCAGCAGTTGTTTCTTCCACATTCATGCCTTCTGTTTGATCCCTCTACGTCGACCCCCTGACATATCTGCGTCGACGCATTAGGCCATCTGATAATTTGTTCAATTCCTCCAATCCTAATCTTTGAATTGATCAATGCTCACTTTTTGCTACAACCTCTGAGCTTACTGCACATACTCAGGGGGAGTGTTCAGTGTTTATTTCTTTTCATCTACCCAAGTGTATTCCACATACTCATTAGCCTTTGCATCTTGCTTATAATTCGATGTGTCCATCTTGAGTCTGAAATACCTTGAAATCTGAATCTCATTGCCACACCAAATGTCCTGAATCTTGAACTCCTATGAGTATTTCAGTCTGATTGTTAAAGTTCATTTATCAGAGCCCATCTTAAAGGACAATCTCCTTTTATGGAGTACCATGATTGCCCAGGATATAAAACTGTTGGTTTAAGTTTAATGGGTTCATGAGTTTTGACCTGAACTTTCTTGAAAATGGCTATATTCAGACTTAATGGACTTAAACCATTGTTTCATGTTCTATCTTGTTATGCCTTCTGAAATCTGAAAGTTTATCCTAATTAAGTAAAAGAGCATCTTTGATTGAGAAACTTCATTGTAGTATTGTTTTTAAACATCAATCAATCTGTATTTCAAAAGGGGGCTACACTTAATGAAAGCAATGAACTTCAGTCATGCTGAGTAACTGGGGATATTGGTGTTTGATAAACATATATTCTTATGTAAAAAGGTGTGTACTGAGTTCAGCGCTCTAAGGTAGAGCAATGGCAATTGTTTCACTGAGAAATCGAGTCCCTTCATCAATGAAGTGGAGTTGATAAAGTCTGTTCTAATTGAAGCAGAATGGTGAGCTACACTGAGTAACTTAGGGTGCTGGCCTCTGATCAACGTGCACTCTCACGTCAAAAGGTGCATGCCTCACCTGAATGTTCTTCTAAATTGAAAAATAGCAACATGTGGCTTTAAAAATATTTGAAAATGTAGTGCCCCATGGATAAAATCAGAAACTTCAAGTGTTTAACCTCAATACTTACTGTTGTTTCCTTCAAAGGAGCTAATGGAATTGAATGAGTAGGATGAAATGAGGTTAACCTGATTTTTATATGTAATTCGGGTTCATTTCTATTAATATTGAATGCAAATTTTTTCAAATGCTTATTATTGAGAAACTCAGAATTCATCAGTTTTAAACCAATCTGATTATAAGGGCTTCATCATTGAAATTCTATAACTGAAGATTCTGAAAAATCTCTAACTCTGCTTTTACGAACTTGGCTTCAGACTGAAGAACTCCCATCCTAACATTTCTTGGATTTGTTTCTTCTATGATTAATTTCAAGCGTCTTGTGTCCAGACTTCTGTCTGACTGTCATGGCATTTGACATCAAGTCAAATTGGCCCCCTTGCTGTTGCATGTCTCCACATTGCTTGTCACTTTTGTATCATCTGAAATGATCTCTCCTGACTGCTATGAAAGCATCATCTCTCTAAGCAAATTGTAATCAGGTCTCTTCATGTAATTGGTTGGTTTGCATTTCCTTCCTCCATGCATTGCATAGAAAGCGTTAAAAATCTGAAAAATAGAAAATTTAAAAAATCTAAAAACCCTGAAAACCAAATCAGTTCAATGGCTGTCAAACTACTCTCTGATTACATCTTTTTGCTATGTCCAACTATTCTGCATATATCTGCTTCATCTAACCTTGGATATTTCTGTAATTTGCCTCTCATGCTTCAGACTATTATGCTCTTCTGTGACTTCACGGCTGTTTGCGACCGCGGGGAGTCACTTGTCGTTTTGTCCTCGCGGCGGGGGTTTACACTCGCCTTTTACGGAAGGCCGAGATAAGTTGACTGGGCACGCGGGGATTCCGGGGGTATTGAGGAGAAGGCAGAGAGAACGATGGAAACGCATTGGAAGGTATGGCGTATGGTTCATCATTCTGGGAGACTAGGACAGTGATGGCTGGGTGGAATGCGGGCGTGTCAGTCGATTTCTCGGTAATCACCCATGGAACCAAGGGTTGACCGAGGAAGCGCCACCAAGACGCGGCACGTGGCTTGAGAGATCGGGCGACACGTGGATAGAAGGGATTCCACGGGTGCGAGTGCACAGGCGATTATGGGGATTCGTGTACTGGACGTCTTTCCCCATCGGTCGCAAGCAACCGGTGTTTATTTTACATCGGATTGAATCCGAACCCCTTTGTTTCTACTGTCGAAGAGAGAGTCAGAGACCCTGGGAGCCGCGACGTCGGGAGGGCTTAGTCCGTTCAACAACGACAGGGCAACAGCAACACAACAGGGATAACTGGGGGCAGAGAGACTGGGTCTGGCGAGGAGGGGGACCCGCTCCCTGACCGGATTACATGATTTATATGCCATGAAAGGTATTTATATGGGGGCGTGAGAGCCCGATTACAATTGCTTGCAAGCCACGGGACAATTTCGTCACTCATGACGGTCCCCGGGTCATTACATTATTGTGCGGGTATTTCCGCATTTGTACGTGTCGTCCGTCAAAGGACTTGTGACCCAGCAGGATGGCGCCCGAGGGGCGTCACAATGTAGTCCCGACATGAGACAGTGTCGAGGTCGGGGCAGTAGGGGTGCCGGAGGCACCGTTGTGCTGGGGAAGCTGAGTGGTCGGGTGCCGCGAGCCCCGATGTGACTAGAGTAGCTGGCAGTCGGGTGCCGGGGGCACCGTTGTGACTGGAGTTGTTGAGTGATCGGGTGCCGCGGGCCCCGATGTGACTGGAGTAGCTGGCAGTCGGGTGCCGGGGCACCGTTGTGACTGGAGTTGTTGAGCGGTCGGGTGCCGGGGGCACCGTTGTGACTGGAGTTGTTGAGCGGTCGGGTGCCGCTGGCCCCGATGTGACTGGAGTAGCTGGCAGTCAGGTGCCGGGGGCAACGTTGTGACTGGGGTAGCTGGCAGTCGGGTGCCGGGGGCACCATTGTGACTGAAGAGACAGGCTCCGCGGGTCCCGATGTGACTGGAGTAGCTGGCAGTCGGGTGCCGGGGGCACCGTTGTGACTGGGGTAGCTGGCAGTCGGGTACCGAGGGCACCATTGTGACTGGAGTTGTTGGTAGTCGGGTGCCGGGGGCCCCGATGTGACTGGAGTTGTTGGTAATCGAGTGACGGGGGCCCCGTTGTGACTGGAGGAGGCGAGCACCGGGAGACCTCGATGGTCATGCTCGGGGTCCGGTGTGACTGGCAGTCGGGTGCCGGGGGCACCGTTGTGACTGAAGGAGGCGGGCGCCGTGAAGAGGCTGAGACCCGAGTAGGTAGATGTGTTCAACTGGTTTCATGCTATATGAGAGCCACGTCGGCTTTACAAATGGGCCGAGGAGGCCGAAGTACAATGGGCGCAAGCCGCGGAACAATTCCGATACGTGGGTCGGTTCCCAGGTCAATGCGGGATAAAGCGGATATCCGCGTGTTTTATAGAGGCTCCCCGTGAGGAGATCGAGACAAGCCCGACTGCCTAGGTGGCAGGGGCGGTCGTGGGCTGGCGCCTGACAGAGGTTGAATGCGGCTCAAGGTGAGCGGTCGGGTCCGGGCCTCGGAAGGTGAATGTCGTCATGCTGGAGAGTCGAGGCCGGCCCCGGGAATATTATTTTTGGGCAAGGGTCCGGATAATAAAAGTCATCAGTCCGAGCGATCGGCGGCTAGCTCAGAGCGGGCGATGGGCACGCGGTTCCGTGATGGAAGTAGGTGCGGCATCATGGCGTATGCGCGGCCACCGTGGGTTGTCATATGCGGGCGGACCAGGGATGCGGGTGTGTTCGCCGTTGTCATAACGCCTTATACGCGATGGGCATGGCCTTGTGTGCGATGGCTAGACGCCGCGTGAGGGGAGTATGTGTGACATACCCTCGGCGTGTACGAGCCGATCAACAAGCCAACCGCGCGTGCACTTAGCTCCTCGCGTCCCCGACCCTTGCCAAAGGCCTCGGGAGTCCGAGGGCGCGGCAGTTAGGTCGGAGGGTGTTGCATTGCATCCCTCATTCCATTCCTTATCCCTTGAGCTGCCTAGGGGGGGATTTTATAGGGGAAGATGAAGGGTCATGGGGGGTTTAGGTGAACTAGGTTTGGGGGCAAAGCTGGTCCGCCTAAACCCCTCCCCCAGGGGGGGTTTAGGCGGACTAGGTTTGGGGGCAAAGTTGGTCCGGGTAAACCGTGGGAGAGTGTTACGGAGTGGGGGAGAGAGGGTTTAGGCGGACCAGGTCTGGTCCGCCTAAACCCCTCCCCCAAGTAGGGTTTAGGCGGACCAGCCCAAGGGGCTGGTCTGGTCCGCCTAAACCCCTCAGTTTTGATGGGGTTTAGGCGGACCAGCCTGAGGGGGCAGGCTGGTCCGCCTAAACCCCCTCCCCCAGGGGGTTTAGGCAGACCCGCTTGGGGGTCCAGGCTGGTCCGCCTAAACCCTCCCCCAGGGGGGTTTGGGCAGACTGGCTGGGCGCTATTTAATTAAAAAAACCTTTTTTTTTGGGTTTAATGGGGGTTTAGGCGGACCAGCCTTGGGGGTGAGGCTGGTCCGCCTAAACCCCTCCCACCATAGGGGTTTAGGTGGACCAGCCCAAGTGGTTGGGCTGGTCCGCCTAAATTGGGCTGGTCCGCCTAAACCCCTCCCCGAAGGGGTTTACGCGGGTTTGATCGAGGGTTTACCGCGGGTTTGACTGAGGGTTTGATTGGGTGTTGACTGATGGTTTGATTGGAGTTTGACTGAGGTTTGACTGGGCTTTGACTAAGGGTTGACTGAGGGTTTGACTGAGGGTTGACTGAGGGTTGACTAAGGGTTTGACTGAGGGTGGACTGAGGGTTGATTGGAGTTTGACCAGCTATAAACAGGTCGATCCGCGTGCGAGGCCGCACGATGGTGGTGCATGACGCGGTTGGTTACTGTGAGTCCTAAGTCGAGCTCCGACTTGCTGAAGAGTGGCTGGAGCATACGCGCCTACCAGGTGCTCGGGAAAATTTCCGACACACATGCGTGGGCCGTATACGGGTGCTGTGAGCTCTTGAAGCTTGTGGTTGGCCCGAATGGGTCTTCCTTTGACTTCAGAGGGTTGGAGGGAGGCGACTCGAGGGTAGACCTCGGCCTCATTGCTGGGTGCCACATGGCGTGGCTCGTAGTCAGGGTGCCCCCGGGTTGGCTCGGGTAGCTGTGTTGAACGCAGGTAAACCTGCAAACTGAGTAATCGGGGGTGGGCCCGATCGATTGCTGATGTTGCCACGGGTCACGGCTAGCTGGTTAGGACCCTTGGTTGGGCCCAGTGACTGGGGCGTCGACATGATGATGCCGCTTGTCTGGTGGTCGGGGTGACCCTCGCTCCTTGGCGAAGAATCGTATGATGCGGCAGGCTGTTCTGAGTCTCGAGTTAACCCGGTTATCGAAGCGTCGGAAGTATAATACCTTATGTAGGGTGTCCAGGGTGATCCCCGAATCTTCACATAGTGCCATAAGGCACGGCAGGTTGTCCCAAATCCCGAAACTGACCCATTTGTCGAGAAATCGACTGGTGTAGTGCCATCTGTTCGGGGCCGATCCCCAGTTGTTATGTTACGTCGCTTGACCCGACGAAGTGTCTCGATTTCTGAGCTCAACTTGACTGGTAGAGCAGCTTTGGCGACATGCAGTTTTGCTCTATTTAGGGAGTATTTTCCTATGCTTAATCCTCGATTAATTCAAGAAAATAAGCCGGTGCCAACAAATGCCCCCCACGGGGCATGCGTCGGAGGTGAAGACGACGGCGTGCGGCCCGTGCGCCTTTCAAGCTTGATTTCTCCCGACCTTATTGGTGTGTGGGAGTTACTTGTTCTGAGGGTTGACGCTCCCGTTGCAATCTTTCATGCGATGGTGGTACGTTTGCAGAAGACCATTGAACCTGGGAGGTTATAGAGCTGGATTCTAGAGAGATCCGAGTGGCTGGATACATGCGTGGTGCTTGAAGTTGGAGCCCGCTATTCGCGACTTGGGAATTCTGTTCCCGTTTGTCTCGCGTGTCGGGCTTGTAGCAGAGGTGTGCAGGGCCCGCGTCGCCTGAGTAATCTGGTCTGGACGCCGAACTCACCATGCAGGTGGCCACTTCGGTGATTGATGATATGACTGGGATGGATGCCAATGCCGATGGCATAAAGAGGCCGGGGGAGCCCGGCATAACAATGCTTCTGGCTTTGTTGCCTACGTCTGGGGCCTGCCTTGCGCAGCGGGCTTTGTGGATTTTTTGAGGAGAGGCAGCTCGTTGGAAAGGACCCTCCCCTATTACAAATCTGAGACAGGGGTAGGCCAGGACTGTCGAATCCATCCCGCCTCGTAGGGTGGCTGGCGAGCAATGGGAGACCACTTGTGGCTCCCCTTTCATTATCTGGGGTTACATTGGCGGGCGCCATGTCTTGCCCCCAGAGGTGGACTCGTGGACTGAGATTTGTGTTTTCTAAGGTTTTCCACCTTGTCCGAGTCGAGGAGTGCCTTGAGTATTTTTCACTCCATGGCCTGCTCCCCTTTGGTTGTGACCGTAGCCGACGATGCTGTGTAAGGGGGTTCGAGACTTCCCTATCTTGGGAATTTGAGGGCCACCTATCCCTTTGCCCCTGGGATTGCTGGCTGGCGACAAGATGACCGTCGCTTTGACTGGGGCTTTGTGGCGAAGACTGTGGTCGGTCGTTAGTAGCCTACCACTGCTGTGGTGGTTGATTCTTCTTGTGGGATGCTGGCATCGTCTGTTGACTACCCATGGGGGCGCATTTGCCAAGCTTGGCACCCACCGTCCTATGGGACGGGCTGGTCACAGCTCTGAAGCATTGTAGCTGGAGTTGTGTTGTAGGGCACTTGCAAATCGTCAAGTTATGATGGTGGAGGCCATTTTGTCATGGCTGGATGTGACTGGGATTATAGCTGGTGGGTCGGGGGTTACAGGGGAACTGGGATTATACTAGGGCTTCGAAGTTGAGAGATTCCAGCTCCTGCCAGGGCTGCCATTGCACGGTCAAAGTGGCAGGGACCGGTTGGTTGGCTGGTGGTGTCAGGGAATCTGGAAAGGCCGGAGTAACAGGGGGATGAGTGTGTTAACTGAGGAGTGGGCAGCTGCGGAGCAGCCACGGGGACCACACCAAAGGAGTAGGGTGATCCGACGACTGGGGCGAAGCTGCCGAAGATAATCGGTGTCGTAGGTGCGTTGGTATGATGCTGCTGGAGGCAAGATTCGGTGAGACATGTTGACCTGGTGTTGTTGAGGGTCGACCTTGGCAAGGGCTGTTGACCTGGTGTTGTTGAGGGCCTGTCTCAGGGAAGCATGCCGACCTAGGGTTGCTGTAGACCCACCTCGGTGAGACATTTTGGTCTGGAGTTGTTGAAGACCTGCCTGGGCGAGGCATCTCGATCTGAAGTCGTTGGAGACCTGCCTCGGCGAGGCGTCTTGGTCTGAGGTTGCTGGAGACCTGCCTCGGCGAGACGTCTTGGTCTGAGGTTGCTGGAGACCTGCCTCGGCGAGACGTCTTGGCCTAGAGTTGCTGGAGACCTGTCTTGGCGAGGCGTCTTGGTCTGGTGTTGTTAAAGACCTACCTCGGCGAGACGTCTTGGTCTGAGGTTGCTGGAAACCTGCCTCGACGATACGTCTTGGTCTGAGGTTACTGGAGACCTGCCTCGGCGAGGCATCTTTGTAACGACCCGAGAATCCGATTACCGGGAAGGCCCGATAACCTGAGACTCGCAGCGCCGCCCACGAGCCGGGAGGCCTCGGAAGGGCTAAAAGGAGTGTAGAGGCACAAAGAAATAGGAAATAAAGCAGGACAATTCAACAATTAACAGAAATAAATAAACAACTACAGCTACAACAGAGTCTAGTCCAATAGAAAGTACAGTCTAAAGTAGTAAAGCGTACCACATGCCAAGTGAACACTCGGCCCGGCAAGCTGGCAACTGAGAACCTCCGCTCCGCACCCTCGAACCTTGAGGAAGAACCGTCACACCTGAAAAGTAGGGAATGAGTCTCCAAAATAGAGACTCAGCAGGGATCCCGCGGAACCCCAACCGGAAACAACGGCGATACCGGAAAGGAAGGCTACGAGAGCAACCGCAACAGCAGGAACAGTAAACCCGGTGGTCGGTCGAAACACGGCACTACAACTACTCCTACTGTACCAGAAACACACCCTGACCTCGCGGTCGAGGCTACCGAACTACACTAGTACCGCTTACCGAAGTAAAAACACACGGCAACCACGCCGTAGAGGCCTGTCCCCCGGACACAGCCGACTTGGACACGCTATCCAAGGTGCAAGCCCGACCATCCGATCGCGGGTACCGCACAACAAGACGCAACCTTGGTAAAGCCACTAGCCCCACGGCGTGAAAACCAACACACGCGCCACGGCTAAACAACCGAAAACACAACGGTCGACACGACCGAAAACCCGAAGGTCAAAGTCACGGAAACTAACAGTGTGTCACTCCCAACTCGACAGGAGTACCTCCCACTAGAAGCACAGCCGGTAGCGTCCCCTGACGTCTTACACCGCGCCGCATGTGAACCGCCTGGCGTGGTAGCTCCTACCAAAGGCACGAACACCGTACAAGTAACCACAGACAAGTGACTAGATGGGGTCACGCCCGTCGACGTGGGTCCAACTGCCCCCAACCACGTGTGCACACACAGGCCGTCCGCCCCTGGCCTGGCCTCTAACTGGTTTTCCCCTCAGCCGGACTCTGGCTGCTAGACGCGGGCCCCGACGGTAACCAGTCTAAAAACCGTCCTCAGGGTAAGCCTCTCCACCTACTCCCAGGTGGGACCACTCGCGTGTAAGCAGGCTACGACTAGTGGAGGGTCACTAAAGGAGTAGACTCTCAAGTCAACGGAAAACAACGTCCGCATCCGACGACGTATGGGGACCACCCCACGTACTGGCCCCGTCGCACGGTGACCACAGTCGGAGAAGAAACAGGACTCGCAGTCCACGGCCACGCACGCACCCTACGTGAGAGTCGAGAAAACTCAAGTGGCGCTAAGCCACTGGACTCTGGGCAGTCCTCTAGACGCACTACACCCAACGGTCCTTGAGTCACAAGACTCGGGGTCAAGATCGTTGTACGCAACAGCACAAGGCCGTCAATCTAGTCCAATCTCTAGGTCTAAAACTATGGTAGCACGAGTACCGAGGCAACTCACGAGCCGCCAAGACCACTCCCTCGGGAAGAGAACGCAAAGGACTAAAGCCACCCACACGGACCACACGGAAAACACAGAAGCACAATTCCCAGGGCAGCACACAAGCCGCCACGTCGATTTCCCCTCCCAGGGCAAGCGGGAAACCTCCAGCCCCATGCCGGATAACTGGACTTGCAGTCCAAGGCCAAACACGTGGCCCACACGGGAATCGCCTTCCAAGGAAACCCACGACATGCGGGGGAGACCCCACCGCACACACACCGATACACGGTGACTCGATCGAGCGTAACATGAAAACCCGAAACACGTGAGGTCACCAGGACCCACCACACCTACGGACACGGAACCCACGGGGTGGCCGGGATACTCACGAGGCCGAAGGTCGACCACTGGGTCACAACCGGGTCGACCAGAGGTCAAAACCACGTAGACGGGAACCGCAACGTAGTCACGGTCACCTGGGGACCGTGACCACAGTCACGGTCGACTGGGGACCGCGACCACACAGGAGTGGTCGACCGAGGACCGCGACTACGCAGTCACGGTCACCTCACGACCGCAACTAGCCACGCGCAAACCCGATGGTAGCGGTCGCCCAAGGATCGCGACCACACAGTCACGGTCGGGTCACGACCGCGACTAGATGAAAACGGTCTATCGTACGTCTGCGACGCTTGCCGATGCTCTTGGGCAAATGCGGTTCTCCCATGACCGCAACCAATGAAAGCGGTTACTGGTAGACCGCGACCATTTTGGAAAACCGAGAACAGCGGGAAAATACCCAAAAATCTGATCCACTCCCCGATCACCCCCGGGTGATGGGGAAACAAAGGGGAATCCATCCCCAAGCCCCTAGGCATACATCTAAACCCCTGGATCGGTCAAAAACACCGTAAAACGAGAGATCCGGCTCACTCCCCAAAAACATGTATTTTTCCCCAAATCACCCCGATTAGCCCGCTCGGCTCACCACGGCCTACAAAACTCACGCGGAAGGAAGTGCACGAGCTGGGGGTCCATCTCCCTACCTCCACCGACGATTTCGCGCACCGTGGACGCCGATCCATGAAGAAACACCTCCGAAACCCCGCCGGTGCCTCCACGCCCGCAAACCGGCTCGCCACGCGCCACCGCCTCATTCCTCGACCCATCCACGCCGTCCCTCGTCCCACGGGTCTCGCCACCTCGCCCCCCATCCGCCTCCGTCGGTCGCCGGAGAAGAGAGGGAGAGAAGAGAGAGCGTGAGAAGGCAGAGAGTGAGGAAGAGAGAATGAGGGGAAGAGAGAGAGTGGGGGGTTTGTATAGGAAATTCTAAAAAATTGGAAAAATACACCCTTGCGATCCTCGGAACGCACCGATCGCAAAGGTACCACACTCGCCTAGGTGAATGGCCCGGTTCACCCGCAACGAGGTTCCGAAGGAATTACCGAAACACACACCGGGAATCGGAAAATACACGCGAAAAAGCCGCGGAACGCTTCCGGGCCTCCGAAACAACTCCGGATCGCGCCGATCCGAACACGAAAGATGTCAGAAACGAAATTTTGGACACAACGGTAGACCTGTAAACGGAGCGGATACGGAGCGGATAGTCTGATATCCGAATTCGTATCCGAATATAATCGGTCGGATATCCGAATCCGAAACATTCTATTAGGGTGTATTTTTATCACTATCCGAATTCGAATTCGAATTCGACGGATACTATCCGGATTCGGATATATCCGACTATCCGATTAGTAGTCGAATAACATCTAGATTCGGATATATCCGACTATCCGATTAGGTATAAAAATATGTTATATGTTCATAGTTTTTAATTTTTAAATATATATATACATATATATAATGAATTAAAAATATAATAAATATAAAATATGATTATTAAATGACAAATCTGAACTAACCTAAAGTGATAATGGAAAGAAAGATATACCTAAATAATTTTTTTAAAGAAACATCATAAAGATAAAGAATCTTATGTTTAATAATTATAGAATTCTTCTCAAATATATCGGTGTGCTAAATTATGAGAAAAGAAACAAACAGAGAGAGAGAGAGAACCATGGAGAAATACTTCCAGGAAGGCAAGGAAGATGTCCTCCAGGCCTGGTATATGGATGACAATGAGGAAGACCAGAGACTTCCTCATCACCGTGAACCAAAGGAATTTGTTCCCTTGGAGAAGCTTGCAGAACTTGGAGTTATCAGCTGGCGTCTGAATGCGGATGACTATGAAAATGATGAGAACCTGAAAAAGATTCGTGAAGCCAGGGGCTATTCTTACACGAACATATGTGAAGTGTGCCCAGAAAAACTGCCAAATTATGAGGCCAAGATAAAAAGCTTTTTTGAGGAACACCTACATACCGATGAAGAGATCCGTTATTGTCTGGAAGGAAGTGGGTATTTTGATGTGAGAGATCAAAATGAGCGTTGGATCAGAATTGCTATCAAGAAAGGAGGAATGATTGTCTTACCTGCTGGAATTTATCATCGCTTTACCCTTGATACTGGCAACTACATTAAGGCAATGAGACTCTTTGTTGGTGAGCCAGTTTGGACTCCTTACAATCGCCCTCATGATGAACTCCCTGCTAGGAAAGAGTATATACAAGCATTGGGAAAGAAAGAAATCACCTGCCATGCTATTGAGGCTCAGTGATGATGTTGCAGATTGAGGAAGTTCCTCTGTGAAGCTTGATGCACTTGGATACTTTGTCTGGTTGAGCACCTTAATTTCTCAGTATTAAATGGTTCATGGTGTTATGTATCCGCTATGTATACGTACAAAGCAACCCACCTACTAAACTTGTTTAAGCTCGTGAAAGGGCATGTGGTCAGATTTCCGTCTATCCGATCTGTAGAAAGTGAACCACTCATATCTTTGATCTATAAATATCTCATGAAAAGACAATGTGGCTAGAAAAAAAAAAGAAACAAACATACTTTTAATAGCCTTCAAAAATTTTAAGCCACAACTATATTATAAATCTAAACTATCATAATGATTTTTAAATCAACTAACATTAATTTAAATATGTTTTCAAACATATCAAATCATCATAACCAACTAAACATTGAAACCATGTTTTTAACAAGTTCAAAAAGATGTTTTTAAATTTCAAGAGAGAACAACAATAAGTCTTGTACACTCCATAATCCATATGCAACGGAATAGTCTTTGCCGTAATCTCAATCATTGTTGCACTCCACTGCTCACTCATCATCATCTAATGGTAACTAAAAAAAGATTAGAAAGAATATAGTTAGTGCATTTAAGAGAACTACATTAACCTAAAAATAAAGAAAATAAAGAAATAAAATATATATTACCTTTTCAAAAGATTGTCCAACTTGATCAGAGTCAGTAGTAAGATATGGCCCAATAAGATCTTTTTCTAGGAGAAACAAATTCATAAAAATTAATAACAGTTGAATAATGTCATTATTAAAGAGAAAAATACTAGAATTTAAATATTTAGAGTTATCTCACCTTTCTTTTTAAAAGTAGGCAGCCAATCATGTGTACATATGAGGGCTTGAATTGTTGCAGGAGCTAAAGAAGTACGAGACTCATCAATAATTCTTCTTCCCATACTAAATGCTGATTCAGATGCAACACTTGTCACAGGAATTGTAAAAATATCTTTGGCAATCAAAGCAAGCACAGGAAATTTCTTGCCATATCCTTTCCACCATAACAACAAATCAAATCCTTTCTCATCTGGAGTAAGAGTCTCTTCAAGATAAACATCCAAATCATTTCTACTTATTGCAACATATCGTGAACTTATGAACTTGCTCCAATCCTCTCCAAGCTCATCATCTATCTCACAAATTTCAGCATTATTAACAACCACATTTTGAGTTGAAGTGCAAGAAGGAGAAGATATCTTAGCTGAGTATTCCTTATAAAGATCCTTAAGAAAGGTGAGAGCTTTATCAATTCTCACATCAACATTAGATCCATAAATTTTCTCATACATGAAAATAATTCGCTCCATTTTCCATCTAGGGTCAAGGACACATGCCACAGTAAAGAGAAGGCTGCATTCATCCCAATATTTCATAAACAACATAATTTGTGCCATTTCTCTTACATAGTACAACTCACTATTTAACCATTCACGCAACTTATAATGCACGTGACATACCTCATGAAAATATAAATTAGCAGTGACATACTTAGTCCCTGAAAATGCAAGAGTGGCTTTATAAAATACTTTCAAAATACTATACACTTTTTTTGCAGTTTCCCATTCATTATCAGAATGACAATCCACATAGTCAGAATCAATATAATGCAAACGCAAAAATGCAGCTTTCAACTCTAATGCACTTGCAATCATATCATAAGTTGAATTCCACCGAGTAGGGCAATCCACATTAATGAATTTTGTTGTTGACAAATGTTCATGAACCAAAGCCTTCATAAAATTCTCTTTTCTTTTGGGTGTTTTCCTTACCCACACAGCACTTCGTCGAATTTTCTGTATGAATTTTGACAACACTCGCAAACCATCTTGAACAATCAAATTAAGAATGTGTGCACTACATTGCACATGCAAGAAACAGCCACCACATAGTAACAATTTTTTTTCACAAAGCCAATTCTTAAGCTCTCTAACCATTACATTATTGTTGGATGCATTGTCAAGAGTAATGGAAAACAACTTCTTATCAATGTTCCAATTCAACAATTGAGATTTCAATAGCTTAAAAAGAACTTCAGCAGTGTGTGGAGTCTTGACATCTACAAATGCAAGAATTTTCTTTTGCAAAGTCCACTCATCATCTATATAATGTACTGTCAAGCAAGCATAACCCATAGTTTGATTTGAAGTCCACAAATCAGTAGTGAGACTAACCCGTGAAGTTAACCCATCAAGAATATGATACAACTTCTCCTTTTCTTCCTCATAAATTTTCATAATATCAGATTTGAGAGTATTTCTTGAAACAATTTTGAATTTAGGTCGTAAACCCTTAATGAAAATCTGAAGATACTCATACTCTGCAATATTGAAAGGAAGATTATGAGCAGCCACAGCTCTTGCCAAATCAAATCGACTTTTTTCTTGATCAAACTTGTAAGCAGCTAGTTTTGCATTAGTCTCACCAATTGTCTTTGCTCCTGCTAAATTTTTTGGCTTACATCCTCACATTTCTTGCGAACACATGTTGATAAATGATTTTTAAGATGAGTAGTTCCTTTAGTGCTTGCCCCATCAAATTGTCTATTGCAATGATTACAAATAGCAATCACTTTGCCATCTTTAACTACCTCCTTTCGAAATTCATTCCACACAAGAGATGTCAATTTTCTCCTTTTAGTAGGTCCATCCACTTCTACATGTATATCATGTACTCTGATTGCATCTGCCTGCTCAATGTGCTCATGTGTAGGGTTAGTGTTCCCTACAGGATTAACATTATCAGATGGGGCTGAATTATTCACAGAAGTACTATGTGCTATTGGAGCAAGAGTGCTTGATGATTGCCCTTCCATTATAATTAAAAAAGCAACACTCAAACCTATGTAAAATTCAAACAATCAAAAAAATATAGATCAAAATATTATCATCATAAAAGAAAAAATAATCAAACATAAAACTAATGGATGATCAAAATGTGTTTAAGAAAAAATAATCAAAATACTTAGTCTTAATTCTGATATGATACCCAGTACTCACACCCATACTCGGTAATATACAGTGATGAGCAAATTTCATTAATATAGAATATGACAAATATGAACAGGATAGTGCATGTTTAATTTGAGTTCCCCACAAGAAAGATGGGTTAACAAAGGGGTTTGAAGCATAATTAATGAGGTTTTGTTTTGTTGTACTGGCTACGATGGGAATAATATTAAGTCAAAGGTTAATCTCTTCTTGCATCTCATGTGCAGGGCAGGTCTTTGCTGGGAATCATCAAGTCAATTGTTAGAGATCACAATACCCAATATTGATCCATCTAATACATGCCAAATATTGCCCAAGTGCTTCCCCCGCCCCACCTCACTTGATTTTTTAATGTGTTGTTAGATCTGAACCCCTCGGAGGATGTGAGTGTGAGAGGGCTTGAGGATGTGAGTGTGAGTTCAGGGAGTGCAGACTAACAACTGTGCGTATGTGTGCAAGAAACTATGCGTATGTGTAGACTAACCACTGCAGAGAGGGCTTGAGGAAGGGTGTGCAAGAAACTGTGCGTATGTGTAGAGGGGAAGAGGATAACTTGCATACGTGCATGTGTGTGCAACGAAGGCCGCCAGTGTGTGCCATAAGAAGGGTGAGAGGGAGTGGGTGTGCCACTGTGCGACGGAGAGAGTGTGTGAGGTGCAGACGGGGAGGGGAGCAGGTGAGGAAGAAGAGCCGGAGGGTGGGAGAGAAAGAGGGTGAGAGAGTGAGTGAGGGGAAAGAGAGAGGGGGTAAGAGAGAGAGCTGGGGTGTGGGAGCACTGGGAGGAGAGTGTGCCATGTGGGTTGCGGTGCGGCGGTGCCCCTGTTCCAAACAGGGGCACCGTAACCGCGCTGCAGTTGAGAGAGAGAGAGAGAGACAGGGAGAGATAAGAAGTGGGAGAGGGATTACATGGGATGCTACGGGCATGGTGGAGGAGAGAAAAAATTCAGCTCTATTCATGGTGCTGCTACGGGATGTCGGGATGGGATGCTTACATATGTGTTCAGATTTACCTGTACCGATGTACGTGCCAGAGGGAATGAAGTGGCCGGAGGTGCATGGCCGACAGAGCTGACGGTGGAGAGCAGCACCGGCTGACGGACCTGACGTCGGCGTGGCCTGTGGAGGACGATGTGGCTCTGGAGATGATGGCAGAGGGTGGCTCAGGCGTCAGGGGCTCCTCGCGGCTACGCTGGTGAAACGACGAGCAGTGGAACGACTGGACCACCCGCCACCGCCGGTGGAGGCGAGGGATGTCGGAAAAATGATGTGGACCACCTGCGCGCCGTCGCCGGTGAAGGTGGTGAGGGAGGCCGCTCGAGTGGAAGGAGGCTGTTAGACCACCCACCGCCACCGATCGCCGGCACACACACCGGTGAAGTGTGTATTATGTGAAGTTGTGAACTGTGGAGTGTGGAGTGTGAACTGTGTCACTGTGGAGTGTGAAGGAAAGGAGACACCGAGAGGTCCGAGACAGTAGACACAGACTCACGGAGATAGGAGGAACGGAGAGAGAGGAGCCGAGGAGGAACGGAGAGAGGAGAGTCCAAAGACTCTTCGTCTCCTACCAACTACCGAGACTCTTCGTCTCCTACCCAGCCGGAGCCAGGATAAAATGATCATTTATTATCATAATAAATTTCATATTTTTTTACTAAAAAAATTATAAGATTTATGTATATTCATAAAAAATCCCATATTTATATTCTGTCGGATAATATCCGATACGGATACTTAAATATCCGAATTCGTATTCGATTAATAATCGGATATCCGATATCCGATTAAATTATCCGTCAGATATTTTATTCGGATAATTATCCGACCAAACGAATACGAATTCGAATTCGAATCGAATTTTAAACGGATAATTGCCGGGTCTACACAACGGAGTCGGACACTCCGAGAAACCAGATCCGGGACCCACGAACAAGGATCCGAAAAACCCAGGGTATTACAGCCCTCCCCCCTTAAAAAAATTTCGTCCTCGAAATTCAAGACCTAGCACGAAGTCCCAGGGGAAGAACACTGAACCAACTGACACGCTGTCAAAGCCCCAGCACAGAAAATCTCGATTCTCACGAAAACACCGATCCTGAGGGACACAGCCAGACTTACAATCACAAGCAACACCTCACTCCTCGAGCCTAGCACAATGGCCAACAGAGCAGGCATATACCAAAGGACACAGTCCGACATCACCTCAGACAACGCGAGAATCCACCATGGCGCCACAGCCACAATCTTGCTCACCGAGGAATCACAACCCTCACACGAGAAAACAGCCACCGATCCATCCTATGGTCGGTAGACACACATACATCAGCTTCAGAACCAGCTGACAGGTCGCGCACCCTCCTCAAGGGAGCAACCAAAACAGAGCCTCCACCAGCTCAAGCAGCCATCTCAATAGACCGCAACCAGCTCATCGGCTCAGCACCAAGAAACGCCCAACACACGGCAAGCTGAAAGCCAGACATAACACTGTGCCAACTCTTGTCAGAAGATAAACTTCGACAAAGCCCAGATCCTGTCTGGAAGGCACATCACAGAAACGACCACCAAAGGTCTCGCTGGCACACGGCTCTCGCCACGCTCGAGTTCCGACAACCAGCATCTTCTGTCTGTGAAAAGACCACACGTCGATGACCACCAAACCGACGCCAATCTCACAAAAAGGCCTCCGCCCAAAGGCGTCACTCTTCCATCTGGTCTCATCAAATCCTTCGATCAACCTCAAGTGGACACCTGCCAATCCCGATTCCGCCCTTACCACAGAGCCATGGGACACCACCTGAACAATGCTCATGGGTCCCCAAAGCAACAGACATCTCACCAAGGTTGGCTACGAGACTAGCCTTACCAGTCACTCGCAGCTACCAACAGGAACCCACAGCCTGCCAGAGAACACTTCTCCTAAAACGATCTCATCCGAGGACACGACTGGGAACACAAGTCGGACACCAAGCCACCGACTCTGACCAACACGTCCTCGACCTCCGTCAGGCGACATTCTCAACACCCCATCCAGGTCCAATACCGACGCCTGACACAGCTTCCATCACAGGGACAGGGTACTCATGCGACGCACTAGCCAGCACATTCCCCAACACTCCATCCTGCCAATGCCAAGAACCACGACCTCACGGGCAACGGCACGGCAAGAACGCATCTCACACCGAGGAACCAATCCTCTGATGCTCAACGCAACCCCAGGAATCCGCCCGTAGCAACCAACGCTACGATCCTGAACCAGTGGGCTATGAGCCCACCACGCTTCCGCTGCGCACTCTGATCCGTGCGCACGGCCACAAATTCTTGGAAACACTGCCCGACCAGCACTCGTCCTTCCGGAACAGCGCCAGCACCCTTACACGACAAGGGAATGGGCGCAACTTCTCACAGGCAACCACCTTGCCAAGACAAGGAGCACGTCTTGCACAGACTTCATGGCACACAAGGCCAACCAATCTGAACACACAATGCAAGACGACGAACCTTAGCCCAACACAATCTCTCCAACCAAAGGAGGAACCAAACACACTTCCGACCAACGAAAGAACTCCACGCTCGACCTGACCTCAAACCTCACGCATGCTGGAAACAGCACCATCCAGCACCAAGGAAAACCATCGCTTCCATCAGGTCAGCACCTCCGACACACTCGACGAGTGTCACGTCGGACCACAATCACAACATCTCTTGATGCACCACTGCTGCAATTCCTCAAACTGCAACACGCCACACCAAGAGCCACAACACGAGCCATAACGACAACCGCCGATGCTCATCCTCGAGTCCCGAACTCGCTGTGGAGCCTTCACATCTCAAGCCAACTCCAGGCGAACATAACCCATTCGCACACAAGGGCGCAGGAGTAAGACTTACCGAGACATCTCTGACAAATCCTGCCTCGAAATCCACAGAACAATTCCCGACCGACACGTCATTTCTGACGCCACAGAGCACGACAAGGACACTAGGCTCGATAAAACAGCAGCTCACCGAGAAGATATTCCGCTCTCCCGAGCACACTTCTCGATCAGAACACCCGCTCTGCCACCTTAAACCACGACTTGAACACCTCAGGGGCTGGACAAATCTCAAGCTGGAGTGGCCAGAACCGACAGCAGCTCCCTCAGAGCACGCTCACGGCCACTTAACCACGAAAAATCCTCCCCAGCCACCTGACCACGCCGCAGATTCCTCGAACGCAGCATCGCGAGCTCGCGCCTGCCAGCAACCTCTGCCCAACGCAGCACAACCAGGGCCTCCACCGATGAGGGAGAAGGCTCTCAACCTCAATCCTTAGACCCCATGTTGGCACGAAAGCCGCGGACAACAACCACCTTCACAGCGCCGCACCGCGCACTCAAGCTCTCAAGCGAGAAACTAGGCGGAAAGCGAACGCAAAACCCTAAGCCAGCTGCCGACTGTACTGGACCTTATGGACTCTGATCACTACAATATCTCGAATTCCTATGTATGTCCACAACCTCCGCTCTGATACCAGCTGTAACGACCCGAGAATCCGATTACCGGGAAGGTCCGATAACCCGAGACTCGCACCGCCGCCCACGAGCCGAGAGGGCTCGGAAGGGATAAAAGAGTGTGGAGGCACAAAGAAATAGGAAATAAAGCAGGACAATTTAACAATTAACAGAAATAAATAAACAACTACAGCTACAACATAGTCCAGTCCAACAGAAAGTACAGTCTAAAGGAGTACATCGTACCACATGTCAAGTGAACACTCGGCCCGACAAGCTGGCAACTGAGAACCTCCGCACCGCACCCTTGAACCTCGAGGAAGAACTGCCACACCTGAAAAGCAGGGAATGAGTCTCCAAAATAGAGACTCAGCAGGGATCCCGCGGAACCCCAACCGGAAACAACGGCGGTACCGGAAAGGAAGGCTACGAGAGCAACCGCAACAGCAAGAACAGTAAACCCGGTGGCCGGTCGAAACACGGCACTACAACTACTCCTACAGTACCAGAAACACACCCTGACCTCACGGTCGAGGCTACCGAACTACACTAGTACCGCTTACTGAAGTAAAAACACACGGCAACCACGCCGTAGAGGCCTGTCCCCCGGACACAGCCGACCTGGACACGCTGTCCAAGGTGCAACCCCGACTATCCGATCGCGGGTACCGCACAATAAGACGTAACCTCGGTAAAGCCACTAGCCCCACGGCGCGAAAACCAACACACGCGCCACGGCTAAACAACCGAAAACACAACGGTCGACACGACCGAAAACCCGAAGGTCAAAGTCACGGAAACTAACAGTCTGTCACTCCCAACTCGACAGGAGTACCTCCCACTAGAAGCATAGCCGGTAGCGTCCCCTGACATCTTACACCGCGCCGCAGGTGAACTGCCTGACATGGTAGCTCCTACCAAAGGCGCGAACACCGTACAAGTAACCACAGACAAGTGACTAGCTGGGGTCACGCCCGTCGACGTGGGTCCAACCGCCCCCAACCACGTGTGCACACACAGGCCGTCCGCCCCTGGCCTGACCTCTAACTGGTTTTCCCCTCAGCCGGACTCTGGCTGCTAGACGCGGGGCCCGACGGTAACCAGTCTAAAAACCGTCCTCAGGGTAAGCCTCTCCACATACTCCCAGGTTGGACCACTCGCGTGTAAGCAGGCTACGACTAGTGGAGGGTCACTAAAGGAGTAGACTCTCAAGTCAACGGAAAATAATGTCCGCATCCGACGACATATGGGGACCACCCCACGTACCGGCCCCGTCGCACGGTGACCACAGTCGGAGAAGAAACAGGACTCGCAGTCCACGGCCACGCACGCACCCTGCGCGAGAGCCGAGAAAACTCAAGTGGCGCTAAGCCACTGGACTCTGGGCAGTCCTCTAGACGCACTACACCCAACGGTCCTTGAGTCATAAGACTCGGGGTCAAGACCGTTGTACGCAACAGCACAAGGCCGTCAATCTAGTCCAATCTCTAGGTCTAAAACCACAGTAGCACGAGTACCGAGGCAACTCACGAGCCGTCAAGACCACTCCCTCGGGAAGGGAACGCAAAGGACTAAAGCCACCCACACAGGCCACACGGAAAACACAGAAGCACAATTCCCAGGGCAGCACACAAGCCGCCACGTCGATTTCCCCTCCCAGGGCAAGCGGGAAACCTCCAGCCCCAGGCCGGATAACTGGACTCGCAGTCCAAGGCCAAACACGTGGCCCACACGGGAATCGCCTTCCAAGGAAACCCACGACATGCGGGGGAGACCCCACCGCACACACACCGATACACGGTGACTCGATCGAGCGTAACACGAAAACCCGGAACACGTGAGGTCACCCGGACCCACCACACCTACGGGCACGCTAATCGAGGTAACACGGCACCTCCCGACACCCCAGAAACACGGACACGGAACCCACGGGGTGCCCGGGATACTCACGAGGCCGAAGGTCGACCGCTGGGTCACAACCGGGTCGACCGGAGGTCAAAACCACGCAGATGGGAACCGCAACATAGTCACGGTCACCGGGGGACCGCGACCACAGTCACGGTCGACTGGGGACCGCGACCACACAGTAGTGGTCGACCGAGGACCGCGACTACGCAGTCACGGTCACCTCACGACCGCAACTAGCCACGCGCAAACCTGATGGTAGCGATCGTCCAAGGACCGCGACCACACAGTCACGGTCGGGTCACGACCGCGACTAGATGAAAACGGTCTATCGCACATCCGCGACGCTTGCCGACGCTCTTGGGCAAACGCGGTTCTCCCAAGACCGCAACCAATGAAAGCGGTTACTGGTAGAGCGCGACCATTTCGGAAAATCGAGAACGGCGGGAAAACGCCCAAAAATCCGATCCACGCCCCGATCACCCCCGGATGATGGGGAAACAAAGGGGAATCCATCCCCAAGCCCCTAGGCATACATCTAAACCCTGGATCGACCAAAAATACCGTAAAACGAGAGATCCGGCTCACTCCCCAAAAACATGTATTTTTCCCCAAATCGCCCCGATTAGCTCGCTCGGCTCACCACGGCCTACAAAACTCACGGGGAAGAAAGTGCACGAGCTGGGGGTCCATCTCCCTACCTCCACCAAAGATTTCGTGCACCGTGGACGCCGATCCACGAAGAAACGCCTCCGAAACCCCGCCGGTGCCTCTACGCCCGCAAACCGGCTCGCCACGCGCCACCGCCTCGTTCCTCGACCCGTCCTCACCGTCCCTCCTCCCACGGGCCTCGCCACCTCGCCCCCCATCCGCCTCCGTCGGCCGTCGGAGAAGAGAGGGAGAGAAGAGAGAGCGTGAGAAGGGAGAGAGTGAGGAAGAGAGAATGAGGGGAAGAGAGAGAGTGGGGGGTTTATATAGGAAATTCTGAAAAATCACAAAAATCACAAAAATAGAAAAATACACCCTCGCGATCCTCGGAACGCACCGATCGCAACAGTACCACACTCGCCTAGGTGAACGGCCCGGTTCACTCACAACGAGGTTCCGAAGGAATTACCGAAACACACACCGGGAATCGGAAAACACACGCGGAAAAGCCGCGGAACGCTTCCGGGCCTCCGAAACAACTCCGGATTGCGCCGATCCGAATACAAAAGATGTCCGAAACGAAATTTCAGACACAACGGAGTCGGACACTCCGAGAAACCAGATCCGGGACCCACAAACAAGGATCCGAAAAACCCAGGGCATTACAATCTTGGTCTGAGGTTGCTGGAGACCTGCCTCGCAAGGCGTCTTGGTCTGAGGTTGCTGGAGACCTGCCTCAGCGAGGCGTCTTGGTCTGGTGTTGTTGAAGACCTGCCTCGGCGAGGCGTCTTGGTCTGAGGTTGCTGGAGACCTGCCTCGGCGAGGCGTCTTGGTCTGGTGTTGTTGAAGACCTACCTCGGCGAGGCATCTTGGTCTGAGGTTGCTGGAGACCTGTCTTGGCGAGACGTCTTAGTCTGGAGTCGCTAGAGACCTGCCTCGGTGAGGCGTCTTATTCTGGAGTTGCTGGATTTGCTCCCAGAGAGGGGTGTTGGCTTGGAATCGTATTCAGCCGATCCTCATGGGGTATGGCCGAATGTTGATGCTGGCGGCTGACCGTCACGGTAAAATAGCCGGAGTCGATGTTGTCCGACCCTTTTAATGTGATGGTTGACCGCCGAGGTGTATTGACTAGGAAGTCCACTCGGCTGATTGCTGAGGTATATTGACCGGGAGCCATGATCAGCTGATCACTGAGGTGCCGACGAAGGCGTGGTTGCTGGCTGACCATTAAGGTGTGATGGTCGGAACATGGTAGACTGACCCCTGGGGGTATGTTGGTATGGAGCTGCAGTAGACTGGCCTTCAAGGCGTGCTAGTCTGTAAGGTGTCTGGATTTGTTCATGTGGTTGTTGTTGTTAATCAGCCTATGAGGTGTAGTGGCATGTTGCCAAAGACTGGGAACTGGATACTGTAGGTCTGCCTGAGTAAGGTGTATTGGCCTGTTGTCAGCCGCTAGGAGTTAGAGGCTAAAAACCTGGATACTTATACTGGAGACCCGCCTGGCTAAGGCATGCTGGTCTACTGATGGAAACTGGAGGTCCGAGGCTGGAGACTGGAAGGCAAAGATTGAATGCTGGGACTGGAGATTGTGACCCAGATACAGGAGACAAAGTACTGAGGCTGGAAACTAGGAACTGGAGACTAGAAGCTGGGTGTTGGTACTGAAAATCGGGATTTGGAGGCTGGATACTGGGACTGGAGACTGGGTATTGGGTGCTGGGATGGAAGGCTGGGATTGGGAACCGGATGTTGGATATGGTGACTGGTAATTGGATACTGGGTGCTGGGACTGGAGGCCTGCCCCTATGAGGCGTGCTAGCCCATTGCGGGAAACTGGAATTGGAAATGGGAAATAGGAAATTAGATGCTGAGAAATGGGCATTGGAACCGGAAACTAGAACTGGAAGCCAGAAGTGGAGTACTGGTGCTGGATACTGGGAATTGGGGTACTTGAACTGGATGTTGGAGGCTAGGTACTGGAACTAGGCACTGAAATTAGATACTGGAAGCTAGATTTTAGAGCTGGGTATTAGACATTAGATACTGGAGACTGGATACTGGAAGCCGGGTACTGGAAATTGGGTATTGGAAGCTAGATATCGAAGGCTGGGTGCTGGAGGCCTGCCTGAATGAGGCATGTTGACCTAGATGGCTGGAGACTGGAAGATGGAGGACAATCCATAAGGTGGTGTTGACCCAGAGGACTGGGGACTGGAAGCTAGAGGCTAACCCGTAAGGGTGTGTTGGCATGTATTGCTGGTGACTGGAGGCTAGAGGCCGACCCGCGAGGGTGTTTTGGCCCACGTTGCTGGGGACTGGAGGTCGACCCGTAAGGGTGTGTTGATCTATATCACTGGGGGCTGGGAGCTGGAGGCCGACCTGTGAGGGTGCTTTGGCCTATGTTGCTGGAGACTGGAAGCTGGAGGCCGACCGGAGAGGATGTGTTGGCCTATGTTGCTGGTATTGTTTAGCCTGGGGAGTTGGAGTTGAGATTGGGGTTGGCTGGCACACTGCCATGGCGACGTAGCCAGAGACCGGGACTGGAGCTGGAGCTGGCCGGCTAACCGTTGAGGTGTTGTAGTCGGATACTGGGACTGGTGACTGGAACTGGAATTGGGCGGCTGGCCTGCGAAGGTGTTGTAGCCGAGACTGTGACTGGAAGTTGGCGGATGGCCTGTGAAGGCGTTGTAGCTGAAACTGGAACTGGGAGTTGGGCGGCTGGCCTGTAAAGGCGTTGTAGCCAAAATTGGAACTGGAGGCTGGGCGGCTGGCCTGTGAAGGCGTTGTAGCTGAAACTGGAATTGGAGGATGGGCGGCTGGCCTGTAAAGGCGTTGTAGCCGAAACTAGAACTGAAAATTGGAACTGGAGCTGGATGGCTGGCCTGCAAAGGCGTTGTAGTTGAAATACTGGGACTGGATACTGGAACTGGAACTGGGCGGCTGGCCTGCGAAGGCGTTATAGCCGGAATGCTGGGACTGGAAACTGGAACCGGAACTGGGCGACTGGCCTACGGAGGCGTTGTAGCCGGAATAATATTGGAACTAGTCGGCTAACCGTTGAGGTATGTAGCCGAACGTTAGAGCTGGAATAGGCAATGGCCGACACTCGGGCGTGTAATGACCACCATTGTTGTGGAGTGATGCTGAGGTCGCCATCGGTGGGATGTCGTGGTCGACAGCTTTCATCAATGAGGAGTAGAGACGGAGAGAGTTTTTTTTTTGTTTTCTCTTTACCAGCTCTACCGCCCTTGCGGGTTTTCGCCAGAGCTGGCCCCCTTTAGCTTTTTCTGGTGCGCCCTTGCAGGTTTTCACACCGAGGGGTTTCCCGATTTTGCCTGAGGTGCCCTCTCAGGTTTTCGCCTCAACTAGGTTGGTGGCAATTTTTTGCCCCCAGTCGCCTCCTTGTGATGAGGACAACTGGGTCCGCTGGGGTATCTCTATTTTTAACCCCAATTTTTTTTTACCTGGGATCCTTGTCGCTACCGTCCGTAGCGTGCTGCTGTTAGGGGACGTGACCTGGAGTTTGTGATGTTGATGGCTTGTCGCCGTCGTAGCCATGGTAGTGGCTTTGGCTGGTTACTGAGTAATCTGAAGTTTGACTGGTGATCTGGGAACCGGTGAGCCTTGGTGGCGTATTGCTGGAATCATGACTGGGATCTGGGAACTGGTACACCTTTACGGCGTATTGCTGGAGTTATGACTGGGTTCATGGTGACTTAACCGTGACGTGTAGGTGACTGGGAATTATGGGTTGATGGATCCTCATGATAGATGGATCTAAGGTTGATGTGGTTTAAAGGCCAACCGAGGTGGTGTGTAGGACGAGGTTGCTGGAATGAATGGCTGGACTAGTGCATGAATTGCTGGTGTATATGGGCCGACCGTGGAGGTGTGAGGCCGGAGGAAGTGTAAGCCAACTGGAGTGGTGTATGGCTAAATGGGGAGTGTAAGATCAATGAGCTAGAGAGATGTACTAGCCAGGGACTGGTATAGGCCACCAAGGGAGGGGAGTGGCCTGGGGAGCTGGTTTAGGCCGAACGTGATGGTATATGGCCAACAAGAAGGTGCAGGATTTATAAACTGGAGCATGGGATTAGCCAGGGACTGGTACAGGCCAACTGGCCAGGGATATGATTGCTGGAAGGTGGGTAGCTGGTTGCCCCAGCTGAGGGAGAAGAGAAATTTTATTTTTGTTCTCTTTAACAGCTCTGTCGCCCTTTCGGATTTTTGCCAGAGCTGGCCCCCTTTTACTTTTTCCGATGCGCCCTTGCGGGTTTTCGCATCGAGGGGTTACCCAATTTTGCATGAGGTGCTCTTGCGAGTTTTCACATGAACCGGGTTACTGGCCTTTTTGCCCCCAACCGCTTCCTTGAGAAAGAGGACGACTGAGTCCGCCGGGGTATCTCTATTTTTAACCCCATTTTTTTTTATTTTGGTTACCTGGGAGCCTCTTGGCTATGCGGTGACTGGCGCTGGGTGTTCTTAGCTTGCTGCTGTCGAAGAACACTGTTAGTGGGATCACTGTTGTTGATCCTATGTGTTGATGCTGGAGTTGCTTGCTGGGGCTTGGTTGGTTGCCAAGCAATCTGGAGCCTCACATAGACCTTCGGGTTGGCTGATCTGTGTAGCTTGCAGCTGGAGCTCTGACTGAAGATTGAACAGATCGGCTTTGACGATGCAAAGGCTGAGGTTTTGGGTTGTGGTGGCGATAAGCCAAGAGTAAACGTAGGCCAACCGAAGAGACATATTGGCCAAAGGTTAGGGATTTAACCGACTGAGAAGGTGTATCGGTCAGGAACTGGGTGATGTGTAGGCCAAGCATTGTGGTGTTTTGGCTAGAGATCAGGTATTTGACCGACTGTGGAGGTGTTTTGGTCAAGGGTAGGTGTAGGTCGACTGTGGAGGTGCATGGCCAAGGTGGAGGGTTGACCGGCCGTGGCGGCATATTGGTCAAGAGGATAGCGGCAAAGACTAGGAGGAAATAGGTAGGTCGACTGTGATGGTGTATTGACCTGGATGTTGGGAGATGACCGACTGTGATGGTGTATTGGTCAAAGACTGCGTATAGGCCGACCGTTATGGTGTGATAGCCAGAAGAAGGTATACTGACCCACTATTGTGGTGGACCGGTCAGGGATTTAGAGTGAGGTGGTTGGCTGTTCCTAGAGAGGAAGAGAGATTTTTCTTTTCTCTTTACCAGCTCTACCGCCCTTTCTGGTTTTCGCCAGAGCTAGCCCCCTTTTACTTTTTTCGGTGCACCCTTACGGGTTTTCACACCGAGGGGTAACCCGATTTTACCTGAGGTGCCCTCGCAGGTTTTCACCTCAGCTGGATTTGTGGCCTTTTTACCCCTAGTCACCTTATGGAGAGAGTGGTTGAGTCCGCCGAGACATCTCTATTTTTAGCCCCCCCCTTTTTTTGTTATTTTTTTTGGTTTTTGGTACCTGCGAGCCTTGCGGCTGTCGTCCTTAGCTTGTTGCTATCGGGGGACGTTGCCCGGGGGTTGTGTCATCGGCGACTTGTTGCTGTTGTAGAAGCGACCGTGGATCGACCCTCGACCGAGTAGCTCGAGACTTCAGGGTGGATCCAGGGAATGGCTGGTCTCTGCTGTAGGTGGCCGGGACTTTGACTGGGATCTGGGAGGCTCGGCCGTGATGATCATGACGGCCGAAGCTGCGCCTGGACTGAGTGTCTGTTAGGGTGTTGCTACTCCTTAGAACACGATAAATATTGATGGGATAGAACTCCCTCGAGGGTTTGCTGGTAGCCACCGATGGGGACCCGATGGAGCTTTGCTGGTGTCATCAGTTGGCGTTGCTCGGGATTCCACTGAATCGTTGGCCGATGCAGATGGAGTTTATCTCGAGCTACTGGGCGGGTGTCGGCGGGATTCACCCTCTTTCACTCTGCTGGCTTTTGAGCTTGGTACCATTCTGGTGAGTGGAGGGACCTCTTGACTCGGGACCTCCGAATGGGTTGGGCCCCTTTTCTAATGACCCATATTCATTCGAGGGAGGACGGACGCTCCTCCTTGGAGTTGCCCCCATTGCTTGGGCTTGGAAGGTTGGATACTGGACCGGGGTGATTGCCCCCAGTGTGATACTGGTGCATCGGCTTCTCTGAGCCTCACCTAGTCTTCTGGAGATAGGGGTGGCAGCGGTGGGTCACCCATTTTTGCAGTCGCTATGGCACCCCTTTTTTTGTTTGCAGGGCCGAGGTTAACTCAGCGCCAATGTGGTGGACCGAACGAACCTGGTCCAGGGTTGTCTGGAGCATGGCATTTCTGGTGAGCGTCGATGTAGTTGGAACTCGGGAGTGCAGTGCCCGAGTTGGGGCCGACAGAATGGTGACCTGGAACTTGGGGTTCACTTGGTCCATCAGAGTTATTTTCGGAACTCGGGGTTCGTGACCCATGTTGTGAACTGAGGATGTCAGAGGAATAGTGACACAGAGCTTGACGCCCGTACTGGGTGTTGGCGAAGCTAGTACCCGAGGCTGAAAGCCTATGTTGAGAGTTAATGAAGCTGGGATCTGGGATTGGAAACCCGAACTGAGTGCTTGACGACGCTGGGTTCCAGAGCTAGAAGCCCGTCTTGAATACTGATGGTGCTGGGACCCAGGGCTGGATGTCGGTCTTGGGCGTTGTCAAAACTGGAACCCGGGGCTGGAGGCCCGTCTCGGGTGCGGATGAAACTGGGACCCGCGGCTGAATGCCTATCTCGGGTGTTGATAAAGCTGGGACCCGGGGCTGAACGCCCGATCTTAGGTGTTGGTGGAACTGGATCCCAGGGCAGAACACCCGTCTTGGGTATTGATGGAACTAGATCCCAGGGCAGGCGACCTGTCCTAGTGTTGATGGAGCTGGAACCCGGGGCTGAACGTCCGCCTTGGGTGCTGTTGGAGCCGGATCCCAGAGCTAGACGGCCCCTTCCTTTTTTTTTTTTGGTGTCGCTGGAGTTGGAACCCGGGGCTGAACGCCCGCCTTGGGTACTGGTGATGCGGGAATACTGGGACCTAGGGCGGAGTGCCCATCTTGGGTATTGATGTAGCTGGGACCCAGGGCGACAAGCCCGTCTTGGGTGTTGATGTAGTTAGGACCCGGGGCTGGATGCCCATCTCGGGTATTGATGTATCTAGGACCCGCGGTTGAACGCCCGTCATGGCTGTTGCTGGAGCTGAGACCCAGTGCTAGACGCCCGTCTTGGGTGTTGCTGGAACTGAGACCCAGGGCTAGGCGCCTGTGTTGGGTGTTGCTGCCACTGAGACCTAGGGCTAGACGCCCGTGTTGGGTATTACTGGAGCTGAGACCCAGGGCTAGACGCCCATCTTGGGTGTTGGTGGAGCTGAGACCCAGGGCCCGGCGCCCGTGTTGGGTGTTGAGGTGGCCTTGTCCTAAAGAGGAAACCCTTTGCTGGGAGTTGGCATTCCTGGATCGTTGGGGTAAAGACCCTGTCATAGAGTTGGGAGGCCAGGGGCCCGATGCGGAGAGTCTGCATCGGGGATCGACCTTGATGAGACCCGGGGTCGTCTACCTGAGCCAGATGCTGGGGAGCCTCGAACTCGGGGTTGAAAGCCCGTATAGAGTGCCGGCTAGTCGGAGACTCGGGTCGGAAGGCCCGTATAGAATACTGGGAGGCCTTGACCCCGGGGTCAGAAACCCGTGTTGGGGGTGGGCTTGGCTGGGACTCGGAGCTGAGAGCCCGAGTGAGGTTCTGAGGAGCCGAAGACCCATGGCAGAAAGCCCGTGTTGGGTGCTGGCGGAGCTGGGGACCCAGGGGTCAATGACCGCATGGGTCTCTGTTGCTGGAGGAGCAGAGGGGCTAGCTGTCGGTATGGGTAGTCGCCGAACTGGGCTGCATGTCGGCCACGGCAAAGGCGCCCGAGGATCAGGGCGAGCCGAACGTCGAGGCAGCGTTTCCGAACACGATTGGCGTTGCCAACCGTACGTGCCCGGCGTGGATGGCAATGGCGATTGGACTATAGGTCACCATCGCCACCGATTTGTTGTTGCTGTTGCTGGTGCAGGTTGGTCGCTCGATGATGACCGGTCGCATGTTGCATTCTGGACGGGGGCCCTCCTCTTCCTCTTCGATAAGAAAAGGTGAGGGCATTGCGGCGTACACTTGACAGGTGTGACTCTTCTTCGGCAGAAAGAAGAAAGGTAGGAGACGTCCCACCGGGCGTGCCATGTTTGTTTGCGACCGCGGGGAGTCACTTGTCATTTTATCCTCGCGGCGGGGGTTTACACTTGCCTTTTACGGAAGGCCGAGATAGGTTGGCTGGGCACGCGGGGATTCCGGGGGTATTGAGGAGAAGGCAGAGAGAACGATGGTAACGCATTGGAAGGTATGGCGTCTGGTTCATCATTCTGGGAGACTAGGACAGGGATGGCTGGGTGGAATGCGGGCGTGCCAGTCGATTTCTCGACAATCACCCATGGAACCAAGGGTTGACCGAGGAAGCGCCACCAGGACGCGGCACGTGGCTCGAGAGATCAGGCGACACATGGATAGAAGGGATTCCACTGGTGCGAGTGTGCAGGCGATTATGGGGATTCGTGTACTGTACGTCTTTCCCCACCGGTCCCAAGCAATCGGTGTTTATTTTACATCGGATTGAATCCGAACACCTTTATTTCTACTGTCGAAGAGAGAGTCAGGGACTCTGGGAGCCACGACGTCGGGAGTGCTTAGTCCGTGCAACAGCGACAGGGCAACAGTAACGCAACAGGGATAACTGGGGGCAGAGAGACTGGTTCCGGCGAGGAGGGGGACCCGCTCCCTGATCGGATTACATGACTTATATGCCAGGAAAGGTATTTATATGGGGGCGTGAGAGCCCGATTACAATTGCTTGTAAGCCACGGGACAATTCCGTCATTCATGATGGTCCCCGGGTCATTGCATTATTGTGCGGGTATTTCCGCATTTGTACGTGTTGTCCGTCAAAGGACCTGTGACTCAGCAGGATGGTGCCCGAGGGGCGTCACAATGTATTCCCGACATGAGACAGTGTCGAGGTCGGGGCAGTAGGGGTGCCGGAGGCACCGTTGTGCTTGGGAAGTTGAGTGGTCGGGTGCCGCGAGCCCCGATGTGACTAGAGTAGCAGGCAGTTGGGTGCCGGGGGCACCGTTGTGACTGGAGTTGTTGAGTGATCCGGTGCCGCGGATCCCGATGTGACTGGAGTAGCTGGCAGTCGGGTGCCGGGGGCACCGTTGTGACTGGGGTAGCTGGCAGTCGGGTGCCGGGGGAACCATTGTGACTGGAGTTGTTGAGCGGTCGGGTGTCGCGGGCCCGATGTGACTGGAGTAGCTGGCAGTCGGGTGCCCGGGGCACCGTTGTGACTGGGGTAGCTGGCAGTCGGGTGTCGGGGGCACCATTGTGACTGAGGAGACGGGCTCCGTGGGCCCCGATGTGACTGGAGTAGCTGGCAGTCGGGTGTTGGTGGCACCGTTGTGACTGGGGTAGCTGGCAGTCAGGTGCCGAGGGCACCATTGTGACTGGAGTTGTTGGTAGTCGGGTGCCGGGGACCCTGATGTTACTGGAGTTGTTGGTAGTCGGGTGCCGGGGGCCCCATTGTGACTGGAGGAGGCGAGCACCGGGAGACCTCGATGGTCGTGCTCGGGGTCCGGTGTGACTGGCAGTCGGGTGCCGGAGGCACCGTTGTGACTGAAGGAGGCGGGCGCCGTGAAGAGGCTGAGACCCGAGTAGGTAGATGTGTTCAACTGGTTTCATGCTATATGAGAGCCACGTCGACTTTACAAATGGGTCGAGGAGACCGAAGTACAATGGGCGCAAGCAGCGGGACAATTCCGACACGTGGGTCGGTTCCCGGGTCAATGCGGGATAAAGCGGATATCCGCGTGTTTTGGAGAGGCTCCCCGTGAGGAGATCGAGACAAGCCCGACTGCCTAGGTGGCAAGGGCAGTCGTGGGCTGGCACCTGACGGAGGTTGGACGCGGCTCAAGGTGAGCGGTCGGGTCCGAGCCTCGGAAGGCGAATGTTGTCATGCTGGGGAGTCGAGGCCGGCCCCGGGAATATTATTCTCGAGCAAGGGTCCGGATAATTTGAGTCATCAGTCCAAGCGATCGGCGGCTAGCTCAGAGCGGGCGGTGGGCAGGCGGTTCTGTGACGGAAGTAGGTGCGGCATCATGACGTATGTGCGGCCACAGTGGGTTGTCATACGTGGGCGGACCCGGGATGCGGGTGTGTTCGCCGTTGTCATAACGCCTTATACACGACGGGCATGGCCTTGTGTGCGATGGCTAGACGCCGCGTGAGGGGAGTACGTGTGACATACCCTCGGCGTGTATGAGCCGATCAACAAGCCAACTGTGCGCGCACTTAGCTCCTCGCGTCCCCGACCCTTGCCGAAGGCCTCGGGAGTCCGAGGGCATGGCAGTTAGGTCGGAGGGTGTTGCATTGCCTCCCTCATTCCATTCCTTATCCCTTGAGCTGCCTAAGGGGGGATTTTATAGGGGAAGATGAAGGGTCATGGGGGGTTTAGGCGGACTAGGTTTGGAGGCAAAGCTGGTCCGCCTAAACCCCTCCCCCAGGGGGGGTTTAGGCGGACTAGGTTTGGGGGCAAAGCTGGTCCGGGTAAACCCTGGGAAAGTGTTACGGAGTGGGGGAGGGAGAGTTTAGGTGGACCAGCACAAGGGGCTGGTCTGGTCCGCCTAAACCCTTCCCCCAAGTAGGGTTTAGGCGGACCAACCTAAGGGGCTGGTCTGGTCCGCCTAAACCCCTCACGGAGGGGTTTTTTTTTGTTAAAAATCTTTTTTTAGTTTTGATGGGGTTTAGGCGGACCAGCCTGAGGGGGAACGCTGGTCTGCCTAAACCCCCTCCCTGGTCTGCCTAAACCCCCTCCCCCAGGGGGTTTAGGCAGACCAGCCTGGGGGTCCAGGCTGGTCCGCCTAAACCCTCCCCCAGGGGGGTTTGGGCGGACTGGCTGGGCACTTTTTTAATTAAAAAAAACCTTTTTTTGGTTTAATGGGGGTTTAGGCGAACCAGCCTTGGGGGTGAGGCTGGTCCGCCTAAACCCCTCCCCGGAGGGGTTTACGCGGGTTTGACCGAGGGTTTACCGTGGGTTTGATTGAGATTTGACTGGGGTTTGACTGAGGGTTGACTGAGAGTTGATTGGGGTTGACTTGAGTTTGACCAGATATAAACAGGTCGATCCGCGTGCGAGGTCGCACGATGGTGGTGCATGACGCGGTGGGTTATTGGGAGTCCGGAGTCGAGCTCCGACTTGCTGTAGAGTGGCTGGAGCATACGCGTCTATCAGGTGCTCGGGAAAATTTCCGACACGCATGTGTGGGCCGTATACGGGTGCTGTGAGCTCATGAAGCTTGTGGTTGGCCCGAATGGGTCTTCCTTTGACTTCAGAGGGCTGGAGGGAGGCGACTCGAGGGTAGACCCCGGCCTCATTGCTGGGTGCCACAAGGCGTGGCTCATAGTCAGGGCACCCCTGTGTTGGCTCGGGTAGCTGTGTTGAACGCAGGTAAACCCGCAAACTGAGTGATCGGGGGTGGGCCCGATCGATTGCTGATGTTGCCACGGGTCACGGCTAGCTGGTTAGGACCCTTGGTTGGGCTCGGCGATTGGGGCGTCGACATGATGATGCCACTTGTCTGGTGGTCGGAGTGACCCTCGCTCCTTGGCGAAGAATCGTATGATGCGGCAGGCTGTTCTGAGTCCTGAGTTAACCCGGTTGTTGAAGCGTCGACAGTATAATAACGTATGCAGGGTGTCCGGGGTGATCCTCGAATCTTCACCGAGTGCCGTAAGGTACGGCATGTTGTCCCGAATCTCGAAACTGACCCGTTTGTTGAGAAATCGGCTGGTGTAGTGCCATCTGTTCAGGGCCGATCCCCAATTGTTATGTTGCGCCGTTTGACCCGATGAAGTGTCTCGATTTCCGAGCTCTATGATGAGGGCATCCCTTGCCCCTCCACATTTTCTCCGGACTTGGATTGTTCGTTGGCAAGCGCCATTATGTTAGTCATAAATTTTTGAGTCTAGTCATGTAATCTTCACATTTTCTTTGAGTCAATATCATGTAATTTTCCCTTTATTTGAGTTATGTACCTAGGTTGTTGAGTCATTTTTCCTAAGTATTGAGTCATTATGTTTGTTTGATAGGTTAATGGGCCCAATTCTTTGGGCTAGGCCCAGGGGCGCCCCTCCCTTAGACTGTTTGGTCATTAGTTAGTTTGTCAGGGTCAGTTTGGTCTTAGGAAAAGTGTGGAGTCTATAAATAGCCCCACCCCTCTCTCATTTGTAACAATTTTTGATGAATATTGAAGAAATCCCTTTCAAGTCTCTCATTACTCCACTTCTCTCTCTCTCTCTAGCTCTCTTTCTCTCTCCCACAAGGAAAGGGGCGAACCTCCCCTCTCTCCTCCCCCCCTCTCATTCAAATCCAACCCCCACCTACCTCCATTAACACCCCACAACTTCTCACAACCCTCCTTTACTCTCCATCTAGTCCCAACAACCCTCCACCAATCCAAGCCCTACTTCCCAACCACCACCTACTCCCCTCCACTTCCCTAAGCACCTCCTCACCTCCCCAAGGCTGAAGGATCTCTTTCCTAGGCCCATTTGAATCTCCCTCCCATCTCTCCTCACCCTCTCCTCCCTAGGTCGAACCCCCTCTCTCTCCCCTTGGGCCAAGTTCGCCCCCACCTCTACTCACACTCACCTTCTCTCTTGTGTTCACTCTCCCTCCCACCACCACCACTTGCAGCTCCAGCCCCCCTCTCCAGCCCATTTCGCCCTCCCCACCTTCTTCTCCCTAACCTCCACAACCCCTAAACACCACAAATCTCCCTCCTAGAGCCATTAGACACACTCTCCCCCATTCACTCTCTTGGCCATCCCCTTCTCCACATCTTCTTCTTCTCCTCATTCTGTCCCTGTTTCAGGCAGCAGAGTTACAGTCACTTGCAGAGGCAGCTACGACCGTCCCTCAAAGATCCAGGTGGCAAGGCCTACATTGCTGGAATCGTCTGCGAGGTAGCTTTCCAACGGTGGTGGTCTCGCTGGCTTCCGAGGTCGGAGCTGTCCGCAGGAGCTGATCTCCCACGACTGCGCAGAAGACCCCAGGCAGAGAACCAGAGCGAGATTGGAAGCCCGACCACGACGAACCTTTTGGGATTCAGATCAAGTGTTCTTCAGCAAAGTTCCTCCCTCTCAAGTCCTCTTTCATCCTCAATAAGCAGATCTGCATTTGGACATCGGCATCTCAAGTTAAAAATTTTCTACTCCAAGTGTGTTAGGTCAGTTTACAGGAGTCAGAACCGACACCCCTCTACTCATCTGATCGTCCCAGTCTTCTCCGACATCTGCCGACCTCGCCGTCAGTGCCGACAGAAAGAAGACTCGACCACGGTTCCAACGGTTTAGGTCTCGCCTCAATCAGAGCTTGGTAGTGATCGTGGCACCCTCTGTAACCAGCCACACTGTTCTGCACCAGACAGAGGCAGAACCAATCAGTCCAGTTCCAGACTCTTCCCCGGCCAGCAACGACTGTACCAGGCTCAGCAAAAATTCAGAGATCATCCTTGGTCCGTTAGCAAACTTTTGGCGCAAGTCTCATCAGGTTCTGAGCTCGGTGGAATTTTTGGCAGCGTCAAAATCGACCCCCTGTCCAGAAATACAGAAGAAAGGCAGAACCGGCGGAGCTCGGAAAGTCGGTCCTCTTTGCATAATTCCCCACCCCGCTTGGCCGGTTGAAGGCCCCTCCCTGCGTGGAGGTAGTTTTGGCTGTGATCTACATAATTCCCACGCCAAGATCCCCCCCCTTGCATGGGGTGTAGTTCATGTAATTATTAAGTCGCAGGTTTGAAGCTTCAATCGACGCGGCGTGCAGGTACATACCCTCGCCTCCCCGCTCGCCCCCGTCTCCGGTCGGAGTCGGCGTCATCACGCCGGCTAGGTGAGCCTCGGTCCCTCTCTTACTGGTTTAATCGCTTGCTTAGCTTAGTATTATTGCTATTGCTTCGTCGGACGGAGAGTGAGAGCTCGGCCCAAATTGCTAGTACCGTGAGTGGCCACCGCGGGCAAGTTGAGAGTGAATCCACTTAACCCACACCCTTGGTGTGTTGGCCGCCCATGATTTGAGCATCCTAGGCCCATTTGGGGTTCTTCCCAAGTTAGCCAACCATTGGAGCCTAAAGGTCCCGCCTCGGACCCTCTCCAACATCGCCTAGTCGCCATCGGGTACTAGTGTGCGCCATACGAGTGAGCTCGCTAGTGTGAGTCCGCTGCTCAAACTTGAATGCTTGCAAATAGGTCCAAGGGTGGTGTTACATCAAGTGGTATCAGAGTAAGTTCACAACTTGTCTCTATCAAGTTGGTCCTAGGACACTCATATGCATTTAGAGTCTTCGGTTGCATCTCTTTTGTCCACTAGCATGGCTACTTCATGTAAGTCACATCTCTCACACTCGGCCCTCCGTAAAGGTCCGATTGA
Source organism: Amorphophallus konjac (assembly GCA_022559845.1). Classification (NCBI taxonomy): domain Eukaryota; kingdom Viridiplantae; phylum Streptophyta; class Magnoliopsida; order Alismatales; family Araceae; genus Amorphophallus; species Amorphophallus konjac. Next base: position 27,984,481 of record CM040118.1, read on the forward strand.
CACCCCTTTGGACATAGTCCTATTTGAGGACCTTATCTTTAATGGATACCACCCTAGTGCATATTTAGAGTGGGAGGAAAACATGGACAAATACTTTAAGAGGAGTCCAATGACTGAACCCATGAGAATCTACCTTGCAAAGAGTCGACTTGTGTACCATGCCGAGGATAGGTGGAAGTTCATTGAACAATTTAGGAGGGTTATGAGGCTAGAGCCTATTAACACATGGGAGAACATGAAAGCCGAACTTAGGAAAGTCTACACTCCCCGACCTCCTCCCTCCTACCCGGGTTACCAAAACTCGAGGAGCACTCTCACTCCTCCAAATCCACCCGTCCAAACCCTTACCACTAGAACCCAAGTCTCCAAGGCCTCCACCTCCCCATCTAACCCCATGAGGGCCCCCACACCCCAACCAAAACCCCCTTCCCTAACCTACACTAGTCAAGCCCCTTTAGCCCCCACTTTCACCCCAAATGATCCCAAAGACAAGAGACCCTTAACCGGCCCGATTCCCTCCATAAGGACCACCACTCATCCAACCTTCACCACTCAAACCCAAGTGGACCCCATGACCACCCCTCCACCTAGGCCCATAATGACCATCACCCCCCAACCTAAACCCCCTCACCCAACCCACCTCCCGCTTCCTACACCAATCTTTCCCCAACCTAGGCCTCCTCTACTTCCCCTTCCGATCCAAGTCCACCCTTGCCCACCACCCCAAGTGCACCATGCTCCAGCTATCACCAATTCTCCCGCATTAGACCTACCCAACCCATTAACACTAGGAATTGAAACCTCCACAACCATCCACATGGGAGTAGATGCTAGTCCGGAACCCATTCCCACCCATAAGGAAGCCCAAGATCACACCAATGGTAAGGAAGAGCCTCAACCCTTTACCACGTCAAATAGCCCGGATCCTCAAGAGTCACCCACCTTCACCATGAATGAGCATATACTCCAATGGCTCAAGCAAGGACCCACCCTTCCTAGCTCACCCCCACCTCTCTCACCTTTGGGATATCCATCCCAAATTGTTCCCCTCCACTCCTATCACACCACAATCCAATCCTACTATGAGGTAGAAGATTGGGATGATCTCCTCAAAGGTCTAGAGTGGCAATCAGACTTGACTTCTTTATTGGCCCTAGGAGCGGACCGACCCAAGAGCCTTAACCTCATCCATCCATGCATTGGGTCTATCTCCTCGGTTTACACTATTGGTTGCTACACTAGTGACCTCCTTTTCCTTCTCCCCATAGTGGAAGAGCCCATCCCGGTCCACTCCCCTACCATTGTGATTCCTAAAACCTTGACCAACCAGCCCACCCCATACACCGGCCCAACCATTCCACTAGAAGAAGACGACTCATCATCTTTTAAGGACCTTGAGGACATGGAGCTCCTCCCCCTTGGTAATCCACTTTATGATCCCTATGATCCATTCCAATGGGAGTCAAGGAACCCGAGTGACCCAACCACTTTAACCACCACCTACCTTTCCCTACCCCAACCCACCATGTTTGATCCAATCCACCACATCCCAGACCCGGGTTACACCATGGGAACCATGACTTTGGGTGGTATACACCTAGGGATCGAGGAAGTGCCCCATCTCATGATATCCACCTTTCTAGACCCCTTCGACCCATTCCAATGGAAGTCCAAAGGCCCACACATAGGAGACATCTTTGTCACAAGAATGCATAAGTCTTGGCATACAACACCACTTGGCATGATTCATAAGTCGCGTACATTCATTTACATCACCCACATGTCAAGTAGGAAGCATAAGTGGACCGTATTTGGATGTATTGGCCCACCCTCATTCATCATGATTCTTAAGCATGAGAGGAGCATACATGGATGTCCGGGTCCCCCGACATTTGTCATACCCATGCATAAAAGGTTCATCTATGGATGTCCCGGCCCCCCTGAGTCTGTCACAATCTTCATGGCATCAAAGCATGATCGATCTACATGTGGCTGTCCCGGACCACCTTTGCATACCATACATTGTCCACTCACACCGCATCATAAAGCATGGCATATGCATCCAAGCAAATATCAAGCAGCAAGTGGTGAGATTCATAATAAGCAAGCAATAACGCGTGTGCGCCACTTGAAATTCCAAGTTGGTAACTTGACGATGATGACTTTGGAGTGGCTCTACCCTGGGGTCACCTCCAAATCGAGGGCACGAGGACTTGGACCTTGTCAAGTTCCGAGTGGCTTTGGCAACCCGGCTTATGGGTTGAACTTCCAAAAGGGTTTTGGGATTCTCCCCATTTCTCATGTAGCGGATCCAACACCCACTAAGGGCACCGCGGTGGATCCTAGTGAGTGCCTTGAGCTTACACCTATCCTTGCGAGGGACACCTTCGGAGTGCCACCACAAATTAGCCCGAGAGCCCGACGTGAGCACACGGCAGCAATACTAGGCAAGCAAGACATCATAGCCAGCATGAGGGTGTGTCCGGGCCACTTCGAAAGGCTGAAGCGCCGTTCCCCGACTATGGTCGCGGGTTGGGTATGGAGATCGTGGATCGCTCAGAGCCGCAGTTCGATATACTACTTCCCTGGTGGACCCATACTCGACGGGGTCGAGTTTTCCCCACCCCGGGGGTATGATGAGGGCATCCCTTGTCCCTCCACATTTTCTCCGGACTTGGATTGTTCGTCGGCAAGCGCCATTATGTTAGTCATAAATTTTTGAGTCTAGTCATGTAATCTTCACATTTTCTTTGAGTCAATATCATGTAATTTTCCCTTTATTTGAGTCATGTACCTAGGTTGTTGAGTCATTTTTCCTAAGTATTGAGTCATTATGTTTGTTTGATAGGTTAATGGGCCCAATTCTTTGGGCTAGGCCCAGGGGCGCCCCTCCCTTAGACTGTTTGGTCATTAGTTAGTTTGTCAGGGTCAGTTTGGTCTTAGGAAAAGTGTGGAGTCTATAAATAGCCCCACCCCTCTCTCATTTGTAACAATTTTTGATGAATATTGAAGAAATCCCTTTCAAGTCTCTCATTACTCCACTTCTCTCTCTCTCTCTAGCTCTCTTTCTCTCTCCCACAAGGAAAGGGGCGAACCTCCCCTCTCTCCTCCCCCCCTCTCATTCAAATCCAACCCCCACCTACCTCCATTAACACCCCACAACTTCCCACAACCCTCCTTTACTCTCCATCTAGTCCCAACAACCCTCCACCAATCCAAGCCCTACTTCCCAACCACCACCTACTCCCCTCCACTTCCCTAAGCACCTCCTCACCTCCCCAAGGCTGAAGGATCTCTTTCCTAGGCCCATTTGAATCTCCCTCCCATCTCTCCTCACCCTCTCCTCCCTAGGTCGAACCCCCTCTCTCTCCCCTTGGGCCAAGTTCGCCCCCACCTCTACTCACACTCACCTTCTCTCTTGTGTTCACTCTCCCTCCCACCACCACCACTTGCAGCTCCAGCCCCCCTCTCCAGCCCATTTCGCCCTCCCCACCTTCTTCTCCCTAACCTCCACAACCCCTAAACACCACAAATCTCCCTCCTAGAGCCATTAGACACACTCTCCCCCATTCACTCTCTTAGCCATCCCCTTCTCCACATCTTCTTCTTCTCCTCATTCTGTCCCTGTTTCAGGCAGCAGAGTTACAGTCACTTGCAGAGGCAGCTACGACCGTCCCTCAAAGATCCAGGTGGCAAGGCCTACATTGCTGGAATCGTCTGTGAGTTAGCTTTCCAACGGTGGTGGTCTCGCTGGCTTCCGAGGTCGGAGCTGTCCGCAGGAGCTGATCTCCCACTACTGCGCAGAAGACCCCAGGCAGAGAACCAGAGCGAGATTGGAAGCCCGACCACGACGAACCTTTTGGGATTCAGATCAAGTGTTCTTCAGCAAAGTTCCTCCCTCTCAAGTCCTCTTTCATCCTCAATAAGCAGATCTGCATTTGGACATCGGCATCTCAAGTTAAAAATTTTCTACTCCAAGTGTGTCAGGTCAGTTTACAAGAGCTAGAACTGACACCCCTCTACTCATCTGATCGTCCCAGTCTTCTCCGACATCTGCCGACCTCGCCGTCAGTGCCGACAGAAAGAAGACTCGACCACGGTTCCAACGGTTTAGGTCTCGCCTCAATCAGAGCTTGGTAGTGATCGTGACACCCTCTGCAACCAGCCACACTGTTCTGCACCAGACAGAGGCAGAACCAATCAGTCCAGTTCCAGACTCTGCCCCGGCCAGCAACGACTGTACCAGGCTCAGCAAAAATTCAGAGATCATCCTTGGTCCATTAGAAAACTTTTTGCGTAAGTCTCATCAGGTTCTGAGCTCGGTGGAATTTTTGGCAGCGTCAACATCGACCCCCTGTCCAGAAATACAGAAGAAAGGCAGAACCGGCGGAGCTCGAAAAGTCGGTCCTCTTTGCATAATTCCCCACCCCGCTTGGCCGGCTGAAGGCCCCTCCCTGCGTGGAGGTAGTTTTGACTGTAATCTACATAATTCCCACCCCAAGATCCCCCCCCCTTGCATGGGGTGTAGTTCATGTAATTATTAAGTCGCATGTTTGAAGCTTCAATCGACGCGGCGTGCGGGTACATACCCTCGCCTCCCCGCTCGCCCCCGTCTCCGGCCGGAGTCGACGTCTTCACGCCGGCTAGGTGAGCCTCGGTCCCTCTCTTACTGGTTTAATCACTTGCTTAGCTTAGTATTATTGCTATTGCTTCGTCGGACGGAGAGTGAGAGCTCGGCCCAAATTGCTAGTACCGTGAGTGGCCACCGCGGGCAAGTTGAGAGTGAATCCACTTAATCCACACCCTTGGTGTGTTGGCCGCCCATGATTTGGGCATCCTAGGCCCATTTGGGGTTCTTCCCAAGTTAGCCAACCATTGGAGCCTAAAGGTCCCGCCTCGGACCCTCTCCAACATCGCCTAGTCGCCATCGGGTACTAGTGTGCGCCATACGGGTGAGCTCGCTAGTGTGAGTCCGCTGCTCAAACTTGAATGCTTGCAAATAGGTCCAAGGGTGGTGTTACAGCAACTTGACTGGTAGAGCAGCTTTGGCGACATGCCGTTTTGCCCTATTTAGGGAGTATTTCCCTATGCTTAATCTTCGATTAATTCGAGAAAATAAGCCGGTGCCAACAACGTCATTCGATGCTAATTTGTGTGGTCTGCTTATGATAAGACAAGGGACCCAAAGGGACCTAAAGGGACCCAACAATGGCTGTCACCCTCTCAATAGCAGGCTCTACTCTTACTTTTGTCTGCCTTTGATATTCTTAATCGATTGATATTCTTAATTAGTAAGACTGGCGCTTGCATCTTGACATGCTGCTTCTCATGCTAATTGCCTTTATTGCTTGCTGAGCGGAATTCAATTATAACCTTTTGATGTCATGATATTCCATGTGCTTATTTTCTGACTTTGATATTGGCCTTCATCTAGGCCCTCTTTGATGATGGCAAAGGGGGAAAAGTTTTGAGATGAGTCATAATTGCCTAATTCATGATTGTATTTCTTTAAGAGATGACTCATGATAAACTCATAATGACTCATAGTTGTCATCATCAAAAAAGGGAAGAATGTTGGGCATGTGTGGAATATGCTTGATTCTATTATTTTGATGATGTCTGACCATGAATCATTAATGAGTCTTATATGGATTTGATAATGCCAACATGTATGATCTTCAGGTCAAAGTCATTCCTTGACATGATGCTATGGTCTCGTGGCGTCCAGCAAGGCTAGACCACCAACACAAACTTGCAGTAGTAAAACCAGCATCTCCCAAATAGAAATGGGAATGCTTGGTAAGGAGCTTTGGACGTACTCTATCATAGGAGCAAAGGGTCTTCAGTTGCAAAGGTTTATGCAGAAAAATCAGAAGAACCATAGGCAGCGTCGACCACATGGCATCACTGCATCGACCTCTTCAAGCTTCCAAGTCAGAAGAGTCGACTCCTCGTGTCGACACATTTTTGCGGATGTTCTTCCATGTAGGCTGCGTCAACGCCATGCTCTCAGGGCGTTGACGCTTTGGCTATTCCTGAACCTGGCTCAAGCGCAGCCCTCACAGATGCGTCGACCCTATTCTCTCATGGCGTCGACGCAATGGCCCTCCCAGAAAGCGTTGTAAACGCCATGTTTTTTATTTTTTTATTTTTTTATTTTTTTATTTTTTTATTTTTTTAATTTTTAATTTTAATTTATTATTTTTATTTTTTTTCACAAAGGCTGCGCCAACGCAATGCCCTCATTGCGTCGACGCCATCAAAGACCAACTCGCCATCCACTGTAGGACTCATGAAGGCCGTGTCAACGCCATCAACGCAAGGCTGGACACACAACAAAGGCGACGGCTTATGAAGACAAGGGTGACAAATAGGCTGTAGGGCTGACAAATGTCACATAAGGGTGACAAATACATATACAAGGGTGAAAAATGGGTTGCGGAGCTGAAATGAGCAAAATCAATATAGTTGCATCGACGTAACACTCCCTTGCGTCAGCGCAGTCAAGCGGAAACTGCTCAACTATGCAGAAGAAGCAGTGGCGACGGCTATTAATGAATAAATGTGACAAATAGATGGTTAAGGTAGACAAATGGGTGTTAAAGGTGAAAAATGCCTAGTAAGGCTGACAAATGGCTTGCTGAGTTCAAATGAGCAAAATCAACGAAGGCTGCGCCAACGTAGTACCTTCAATGCGTCAACACAATCAACGCCACGCCAACATGTTCAGGATACATGAAGCTGCGTCGACGCAATGGTCTTGCTGCGTCGACGCACCAGAAGATCTTTAAGCAAAAAATAGCATATCCTGTAACGGTTCTGAGGATTTCCAAGGAATAAAAAATGCAACCGTAAACCTCCAAAAACACCTTTTTTGAGGGATGGCGGAGGTTCCTAGGACTGACGCTATCCTTGTCATCATAAGTGCTCAAAGCAATCTTTTGGACAAAGGATCTATCAGTACAACACCTTGGAAAAGTCTCCCTCTTTGCAAGTCATGTCCCCTGCAGCCAGCCAGCCAGCAAGGCTTGTGTCTGAAGGGAAAATATCCCTAGACAAAAGGACGTCCTTTCTGCAAACAAGAATTAAGGTTCTGCATGCTCCTTTGGTCAAACCCCCTTTTGTTTATTCTAGCTATTCAAATTGCAAAAGAAATGGAGGGAAAGTTTTCTGCCTCTTGAGACCTATAAATTGGACGCCCCTCCTTCACATGAAGCTGTTGCCGCCCTAAGAAGAAGCCAACGTCCCTTGAGCCTTCTGCAAAAAACTGTGAGAAAAAAAGGAAGGGAGTGAGAGCAGCCCATCATCTGGCCATCCCAGTCCAATGCTGTAAGAGAAATGGAGAGAAGAAGAAAGGAGAGAAGAAGAAGAAAAGAGAGAGGTCCTGAGAGAACGCAGCCCTGCAGTTTGAGTAAGAAGAAGAAGAAGATCTTTGGATCTAAGCCTGAGGTCGCACCCACCAGCTTCTAGATTTCTATCTGAAGCCACAGCTGATGTTTTGTCTTGTTTCTTACTTTCTTTACCTGCAACCCACCTCAGTTTAACAGTGTGTGTCAGGCGCTCTGCTTGAGAGACCGGAAGTGTTTTCACTGCACTTGCAGCTTGTCCTCTTTGTTTCTCTCTCTCTCTCTCTCTCTCTCTCTCTCTCTCTGTGTGTGTGTGTGTGTGTGTGTGTGTGTGTGTGTGTGTGTGTGTGTGTGTGTGTGTGTGTGTGTGTGTGTGTGTGTTGAGGACTTCGTCCTCATGTGGAAAAGTCTCATCGGTTTGGTGAGGGGTGAACATAGGTCTGCGGGTTTGCTGACTGAACCACCTTAAAAATTCTTGTGCAATGGGTTGTGATTTGTGTGTTTGATCCATCTTCTCTATCCCCATTCACAGGTTCTTGTGTTAGCTTAAATGCATGCTATCTTAGTTGCTTTTCAGTGAACACACATTAGCTTACTGTCCACACACGTTGGGAATCTATTGAGCAGCCGTTCTACTTGTAGTACAGAAGGGGCTGTGTGGGTGCGTCAACCCCACCAATATACTGCGTCGACGCAGCTTCCCACTGGAGCACTGAACACTACTGCAGCCCTAGAGACAAAGCCGACTCAGCAGTCGAGTTCGTCGACCTGAGCAGTCTAAGTCTCGTATTTTGCTCCAACCCTTGAACCACTCATGCTAAATCCGCTGTGCTTCACGTTTAAGGGTTTTATTTGCATCATAGTAGTAGTTTGTGATCTTATATGTTAAGTTTTTAATTGGGCATAATTTGTCACCGGATCTATTCAACCCCCCTTCTAGATCATGTTGCATCCAAGGGACCTAACATTTCCTTCTGCTATGGCTAGAGGGGAAGTGGAGGATGGAGAGATGGAACAACGGAGCTTGGCGGCGATCAAGTCGGGCCAAAGGGGAGGAAAACGATGGGGGAAAAAGATGGGGCAGGGGTCTACTCCCAGCGGGAGGATGGGCCGGTCGATGGGTGACCAAAGGGTGGTGTCGTGGTGAACAAGGAATGGAGGTGGTGAGGGAGAAGAATTAAGGAGGCAACACAAGAAGTTTAGTTGGGGGCCTCTCACCCCATCTCCCTCTCTGAGATGGTGCAATCTTGAGATCTCTCACCCTACCTCCATGAAAGGGAAAATAACTCTCACAGCTCACAAGGGTTTTTGTTCCCTTCAAATCTTCATTCCATTCATCATTATCCTCCAATGTGAAGTTTACATGGCTTTATATAGGGGAAGATCAACTCAAGTCAGAGCACCTAGAGAATCTAACAAAATATTTCTTGGAAACACAATAGATCCATATACCTAGGTAATATAAGAAATCTATCTTCTTAAAAAATACAAAAGATTGTACATGAAAAATACAACCTACCCTAATGACACACGTACTAACATAGGGAACATAAAAAGACTAATAAAATAATATAAATAGTAATAGTGGAGGTCTGCAAGTGTCGGTGTAGGCACCGAAAATCGGCTACCGGGTCCAGGTGTGGATGCTTGAAACCTTAGCTTCGTCTAACACTACAGTGCACAGGTTAGTGAACAAAAGGTGATCGCCAGGGACTTTTACCTAAGTCTCACAAGAGTACGGTGTTCGCAAACGCCTTCCAAAACGAGAGAATGTAGGTCTTGCCTATCTTTGTTCTCGGCCGGCCAAGAACGGGGAGCTTGAATCTACAAATCTGCTATGAAGTCCCTGAAATTCAACTAGTAAACAAAGAAAACAAACACATTAGACTGTAAAAGTGTCATATGTGCTCAAAACAGAAGAAAAAATATGCAATCGGGGTTCAATCATACCGGGAAGGGGGTTGAGAAGGGGGGATGGCCGACACTTTCGACCACCTGCCTTCCCATTGTTTTGAGGTGAAAATCACTTTGAAATAGGGATCTAGGAAAGACTATCGTATGTGTAATGCAATATAAACGAAGGAGAATAGATGACAAGGAACTAAAGTGCAGCAATAAGAAAACCAAGGGGGAAGAAATATGGGGTTTGCCTGCTGACCAGTAGTGGGCGGCCAGATCGATGGCCGCCTTCTGTAAGCCCATCTCCTCCGATGATGGATGCAAGACCTCCTCCCGTAGACGGATCTCGGAGCTCTCCAGGTTCAATTTTGTGTCTTGAATTGGTGGGATGGAAGTCGAAAAGGGCTCTTGGAGCTCTCACAGCACTCAAGGGACTCTCCTACTCGAAATCTCCTAGGCTCCCATCTCCCAGAACTACCAACCCCTTGCTAGAACCCTAGGTTCCAGTTTTTGTACCTGGAGGAACTTCCCTCCCCGAAATCCATTTGAAATAGGACTTGGATTATCGTAAGGAGTTTCAGACCACTCCGGGAGCGAGGACGTTCATGGCTACCCACGCCTTGACCCCCAAAGTGGGATGGGTTGAGGAGGATATGCCCAGAGTGGGCGGAATCGTAAAAACATGGGTTGACAAGTAGTTATCAGAAGGCAGCCATATCGATGGCCATATCAGAACACATAGGCGGCCATGTTCTTGGCCGCCCATGACATCTGGGGGGCCAAGGATGTGGCCGCCCAGAAGCCTTGGGCGGCCAACTATCTGGCCTTCTTTTGGGAGTTTGGCGTCTGTCGAGTCAGAGGTTCAGAAAGCAGATTTGACCCATTATTCGATAGTTTTCGACCTGGTTGAGTTATTAGACCGGAAATGGGGGCTCAAGAGTACAATCATCTAGGAAAAAGTGTCACTCTTATGATGGCTAAATCAAAGTCTGAGGGATGTCCAAAATTAGACGTCTACAATCGGGTCGAAGTCCGGACAATGTCGCCTCATCTACCTCTAGTCGGATTTCTGAGTCGACCCGATATCCTCACCAACAGGGAAGAAGATAGTCGTCCCTAATGCGAGTAGAATGATTAGGAGTAGTTCTGAGATGACTAATAAGACTAGAAAGTGAAACCTACGGTGATTAAGGATCTCAAAGTATAAGTAGACACGTGATAAACAGAGCCCATGCTAATCTTTAAGTACATATAGTTTTGACAATATTTTGATAATTAGAAGTTGAGTTCATGTACTAAAGAATTCGCATGAATTAAGCATATGGACAGTGCCACCTTAAGAGAGAATGATGGGTGACCCGATTAGAAATGATATGCTGTAAGAATTATACCCGGGGTGCCTTGATTGGCAATAATTGTCACTTGAATTAGACCCTCAGGTGCACCGAAGAGCAATCTACGGGAATTAGACCCGGAGTGCCCCGATTAGCAAGCATCTGCAATGAGAAATAGGCCCACAATTTGAAGACGACGGACCACTGTGTGTGGCTGGACATTACCTTTCGTCTAGGTGTTACAATATCCCTTATGTTGTGGTTATGACGTATGTCCAATATGTGCAACTAAGTTGGAATACGAAATTATATCATGTTCTGAAAGGCTTGCTTATGTATAGTTGATCTATTAAGGTCATTTGAGCATGTTCTAATTTTTCTGATATGTCAGGCAAGCCATCTGTAAGTTATCTGTAAGTTACTGAAAACCATATATAAATTGTGCATATATCGCAACTAACTTGAAAAAATAAAATAAAATATAAATGAGACTCAAGTAAAATTAGATTTGCCATGCTCAATCAGTTATTCTTTTGTAATTATGATCATATGTGTAAGATCATCTTAAATGATGATCATCTCAGTGTTATCATCTGATTTGTAAAACTTATTATATAATATGCATGTTGTCGATTTTCATGCCTATTGAGTCTTAAGACTCACACCTGCGGTCTAACAATTTCCAAGGAAGTGAGAGATGTGATTGTAAATCCAACGAGTAAGTGATCTGAAGGAGATCTTGGGAGACTTTCTATGACCGTTGTATATAAGGCTTTAAGGTTTTAGTTTCACTATGTGTATAAGTGTACTCTTAGTCTACTTCCCTATGTATGAGAGATGTAAATGTCCTTTTGTAATCAAAAGAATGAACAATGATAATCAATGATGTAATTATGTTTTTAATTTTAATGGATTCGATATAGTGGCTTTTGTCTTGGATACAGATGGTATGGACTTGAGTGCCTTAAGGCAATCCGAGCTCACAATGGATAGGAGTGAAAGGCGATGCTCCCTGGACCGGACACTGAGTGTCTCGAGAAGGGGGCGTCACAAAATGCCCTATGAGTGGTAATTGAGAAAAATCTTAGGCCAATGTTAGATAATTCATTGGAAAATGAGTTTTTCACTGGGACTTGGAGTACAGAGTTCATCAGACCATAACTAAGAAGTGTTTGACAGTATGACCAAATCCTTAATTATGGCGAGAGGCATTGTATGAATGAACGATTGTACATTTGTGATTATTGTGGACGGAAAGGTCTAAGACTGATTTTTAGACCCCCTTTGTCTTCTAGGGTCACGGAGTGTTGTTTGGCACTTATCGTGGCTTGAAATCTCAAATAAAGAATAATCGTAAGATGATTATCCATCATGAGATGATGATATGTTAATTTGGTGGGGACACCGGGCCTACTAACGGGCCCACTATTCGGAGCCGACACTGCACTGCCCCGACACCGAACTTGTGGCTCGGAGACTCACTCGAAGACTCGGCATCCTGAGTATTTTACTTGTGCGTACGTTTTTTAGTATTGAGTATGTACGTGTGTAAAATACATGTATTACTACGTGTATATTTACTTTTGCTTTATTAGGCAAGGTTGGTCAAAAGATATGTGTATTTTATTTTTATTAAACCCACAAGTCAAAGGTGGGTTGTTGAGTCTTGTTTTATTAGGTTACGGCATATATGCAAATAGGTAAAGTCTAAAGATTTTGATGTCATTGATTTTCCTATATAAGAGAGGCCAAGGGTGTAAGGATACATATATGAATGAATCCAGCAATTTGTAATCACGTAGGTGCTTGGCCCCTTTGTGCATCCCCCTTCCCTCCTTTCTCTTGTGAGATTTGAGAGTCACCCGGTGAGAGATCGCCCGGTGTGAGGCCGAGCTGTGCGAGATAGCAAACTATCACGTCCCGTCCGTGCCACTGGAGTGCCGTCGATCCATCTTCCACGTCGCCGCCGCGTCATAATTATTTAAGTCATGAAATAATTGAATAGTTAATTATGTGTCACATATTAGTATGGATAAGCTAAGAAAGAGTTCTAAAACTTAATGGGTCTAAAATCGGACTGACACTAAGCTTAGAGACTCGCACACATTAGGGTTACAGACGGTGGGAGTATTTATGCAATTATAGACTTATGAGTATTTTTGGAATAAACCGACGGAGTCTATATATAGTTGCATGGATGAAACCTTGGGCCAACTGGCCAAGCATCCAGGGGTCCTCCTCACAAGACAGTCTCCTCTTTCTCCCCTCTTAGAGTTTTGCGCCCCCTCTCTCTCCTCTCTCCTCTCCTCTCCACACTCTAAAGAGTTGAGACTACGAAGGAAGAAAGCCTAATAGATCGTTCGAGGAGTATTTCGTAGGAAAAATTTCATCATCTGTGTCGTATAGATATCGCTAGAGACTAGGCAATTGCACGATTCCCTATCGCCACGAGAGAACTCTTTCCACTTCGCTGCGATTCCGCATGACAGAGGTAGTGACCGGATCTCATAGTTATACATAGTTAACGGGAATCATGCTTGAACAATCGACTCGACCGAGCTAAAATTTTTATTTATTTTATTTTCGTTACATTCTTCTTGATCTCGGCTCCAATACTTATCATTTACATATGATAGGACAAATATACACGTGCAATGACAAATCATAAATTTTGTGTTACAAACTTCACTATAGCACATACGTAATATGTGCACTCGTGTGCAGATAAAATGGCGAGAAGCAAACGTGAAAACAAATCTAAACTGTACGGTAATGATGGCAGGTAGACCCAACGTGCTACTGGTCCTAGTGCTGGGTCGAAAAGGAGGAATGGCAAGGGACCAAGCAGGAATGTTTGGGCCAACGAGTGGCAGTAAGAAAAAAGTTCGAAATGTAGGAATATTGGGCTTGGGTGTGTCGGCTGGGGAGCAGAGGCGTTCATGATTTGGTTTGATTTGATTTAAATTTTTTAAAATTAAATTAAATTAAATCTTAAATCGAATTGAATTGAACCAAATAAATTCAATTTAATTCGGTTCAAATCAAATTTTTTATATCTTATTATAATATATATGAATTTAATAATATATATATAATAAAGATAAAAATAAAAATACTTATATTTTATATATTTATACGTCTATGTAATCGTGTCTTTAAATATTTTAATATATTTATGATATATAATATTAATAAAAATTAAAATAAATAATTAATTTAATTTATTCGATTTAATTCAATTTCACACGTTATGAAATCAAATCGAACCGAATTTAAATTCAAACCGAACTAAATCGAACTGAAGTTCGATTCGATTCGATTTGATTCAGTTTGAATCGAATTATGAACATCTCTACCCGTGAGAGAGATAGAAGATATATAAGTTGAATAATTATAATATCCCGGACCTTTCGGATCCTTCTTCGTGGGTCCCGGATCTGGTTTTCGGAGCGTCCGACTCCGTTGTGTCCGAAATTTCGTTTCGGACATCTTTCGTGTTCGGATCGGCGCGATCCGGAGTCGTTTCGGAGGCCCGGAGGCGTTCCGCGGCTTTTCCGTGTGTGTTTTTCGATTTCCGGTGTGTGTTTCGGCTTTTCTTTCGGAAGCTCGCTGCGGGCGAACATGGCGGTTCACCCGGGCACGAGTGGTACCGTTACGATCGGTGCGTTCCGAGGATTCCGGAAATGTATTTTTCTATTTTTCGGTATTTTTTCGAAAATTCAGATTTTCTATGTAGCCCTAATTCTTTTTCTTTTTCTTTTCTCCTTTATCTTTCTTCTTCTTCTTCTTCCTCCGTTTCTTCCCACCGTGACACCCTCCTCTCCCTCTCTCTCTCCCATTCGGACGCGGTGAGCCCCTCCCCGGCTGTGGACTGCGGCAGGGCGACGGCGCGGACGCGTGGGTGACGGCGAGGCGATCTCGTGGGCGTGCGGCGAGCGTGGGAAGCATGGGGAGTTCGTGAAGCTTAAAGCATTCTTCGCGTTTCGTGGGTGATTCGGCGGAGCATTCGCTCCATTGAGGTAGGGTGACGTTCCTTGGCCTCTTGCCGTTCATTCCCGTGATTTGTAGGCCGCGGGGAGGCCGAGAGGGGCTTGTTTGAGCATTTTGGGATTTTTCCATGATTTGGGGAGAGCTCGCCCGATCTATGGTTTTGATGCATGATTTCATGTTTTGATGGCCTAGAATCATGCTAGGGGTCCCCAAGGGTCTTCCCCTTTGATTTCCCCCTCTCCTGTGGAGGCATGGGGGCGTGGTTGGAATTTTTGGGAGTTTCTACCATTTTCCGCCGCGGACTGAGAACGCACTATACTCCAGTAGCGCGTTCTTGTTTGTCGCGCTGCCCCGACGGGGCGCGTTCATCGGAGAAGATGAACAGTAGGGCGGTTCGTGTCGTGCTATGGGGTCCTAGCGCGATTATCCTTGTCGCGCTAGGAGGACCTAGCGCGATGGTTCTTGTCGCGCTAGGGTTCCCTAGCGCGATCTGCCCTGTCGCGCTAGAGAGTCCTAGCGCGTTCTTCCGTGTCGCGCTAGGTATCCCTAACGCGACCTGTCCTGTTGTCGGGTGTTCCTCTTGGGCCGTGTGTGTGTCCTGAACATCCCGTGGAGTTCCGTGACCGTGTCTTCGGGCGTCCGGAGATCTCGGTTGCCTCGGTCATGTGTTTGGCCATGGGCAGTGTGTCCGTTTTCTTCCGACTGTGGTCACCGTGCGATGGTGATGGTACGTGGGACGGCCCCCCATACTTCGTCAGGTTCGGACGTCGTTTTCCGTTGGTTTGAGAGTCTACTCCTTCACTGACCCTCCACTAGTCGTAGCCCACCAGTACGAGGTGCTGGTCTCACCTGGGAGTGGTGTACGGGCACCCACCTTTTGAGACGGTTTGTGGACCGGTTACCGTCGGGCCCCACGTCTTGCAGCCAGAGTCCGGCTGAGGGGAAAATCAGTCAGAGGGCCAGACCAGGGACGCGCGGTCTGTGTGTGCACACGTGGTTGGGGGCGGTTGGACCCACGTCGACGGGCGTGACCCCAGCTAGTCACTTGTTCGTGTTTACTTGTACGGTGTTTGCGCCTCGGGTAGGACCTACCACGTCAGGCGGTTCACCTGCGGTGCGGTGTAAGACGTCAGGGGGCGCTACCGACTGTGCTTCTAGTGGGTGGTACTCCTGTCGAGTACGGAGTGACAGACTGTCAGTCGTGTGTTTCCGACCTTTAGGTTTTGGCAGTTCGACCGTTGAGTTTCGGTCTTCTCGTACCGTGGCACGTATGTCAGTTTGCGTGCCGTAGGGTCTAGTTCTGTAGAGTACAGGGCTTTCCTTTCCGAGGTACTTTCCTACCGCTAGAGTAGTGGTTTCTCGTTTTACGAGGTAGGGTTCGAGTGATCCCTACTGAGTCTTGTTCCGAGACTCATTCCCTACGTGTTTTCACCGTGTTTCAGGTGAGGCGCCACCTTCGGGGAGCGCGTCAGGAGCACAGCGTGGTGCGGGTGCCCAGAGGTAGTGCCAGAGGTCAGAGCCGGGGGATGCCCCGTGTAGCTGTACTTTTCTTTCTTGTCACTGTACTAGTCGTGGACTACAGTTGCTGTTGTTGTTATTTCTATTGTGGACCATGTAAAAGTTAATTTATTTCCTGCTTAATATTATAAATGTTTAATTTCTGCAATTATCTATGATGCTTGTGTAGTCTCCACACCATCCTTTCAACCCTTCTGAGTCTTCGGGCTCGTGGGTGGCGGTGCGAGTCTCGGGTTATCGGGCCTTCCCGGTAATCGGATTCTCGGGTCGTTACAGCTGGTATCAGAGCGCGGTTGTGGAATTACATGAGAATCATAGGTAATTGTAGTGGTCCACTAGTCCACATCGATGATGTACAGGTGACGCTGGCATTGGGCATCGTGTGTTTTTCTTGATCTTGCCATTTTCGTGTTTTCTGTCTTTTGCTTCAGGAGCGAATATGGCGCCGAGGCGGAGCTCTCGCTCTCAGCAGGGGCAGTCGGCTGGAGGTCAGGAGATCCAGCAGGGGGTCCAGAGGGACCAGGAGGAGCATAGCAGAGCGCCACTGGGGGCTACCGAGGCCGCGGATACTGCGAGAGTTTCGGGGGCCGAGGATTTCTTCCGTGGCATGTACCAGCTTATGTCTCAGCAGTTCGGCGGAGAGGCTGGTGAGGGCTCGTCTGTTAGGGGTGGGCCAGGCCGAGCAGTGAGGGACTTCATGCAGTTCCATCCACCTTATTTCAGCGGCCAGGCAGGCCCTGATGCGGCTCGTGATTGGCTTGATGAGATGGAGCGGGCGTTCAGCTCAGCGAAGAGTACTGCCGAGGATAGAGTTGGGTTGGCCTACAACCAGTTGCAGGGTACGGCTCGGAGGTGGTGGTCTTCCGAGTGGAAGACGTCTTTCCAACTTCGTCCACTTGAGCAGATCGAGTGGGATGACTTCGTTAGTGCTTTCGAGCGTACGTACTGTCCAGACGTTGTCGCTACGCAGCGGATGCGGAAGTTTCTGGAGCTGGTGCAGGGTGACATGTCCGTGTTGCAGTACAGGGCCCGATTTGTCGAGCTGGGTCGGTACGCACCTCACATCATGGAGCATGAGAGGGTGAGGACCACACAGTTTATGCAGGGCTTGAGGCTGGAGCTGAGGCACCATTTGATCGCGAACGGGGCCACTGATCTAGAGACAGCGTCTCGTGTTGCCGTTTCCTTGGAGATGGATATGCAGAGGACTCGAGGACCGATCAGCCAGGGGCAGTCCTTGTCAGGTCGCAGCCAGCAGTCGGCTACCCAGCAGCAGGGTTTCTTTCAGTCTGCGTCAGGTGGTTCAGGAGTGCCGGCATCGGCAGCTTCGATGACAGGATCTGCGTCCTTCGGCTCGAAGGTCAAGAAGCTCTTCAAGAAAGGGTTCGGCAAGAAAAAGTCTAGGGATCAGGGGCAAGCTTCATTGGGCAGTGTACAGCAGCCGATTCCTTTGCAGCGTCAGGGATCAGTGGGTGGATCGCGAGGACCTTGTCCACGGTGCGGTGGTACCCACCCAGGCAGGTAGTGCACGGCGCCGATCATCTGTTTTCGGTGTGACCAGCCAGGGCATATGGCACGTGACTGTCCTCAGAGGCCGCCGCAGCAGCAGCAGCAGCAGGGATAGTATCCGCCGCTACCCAGGTCAGCTAGCGTGGGAGGCAGGCAGAGGGCTCGGGGCCAGATCACGCACATGACCAGGGCAGAGGCAGTGGCGTCGCAGCTCGTGGAAGGTACCGTTCAGATTTTGGGTTGTGCGGCTCGGGTTTTATTTGATTCTGGCGCGTCTCATTCGTTTATTTCGGAGGATTTCGCGTCGAGCGTCGAGGAGCCGGTGACCCAGTTGTCCTGTGATTTGGCAGTGGAGTTGCCCTCGGGTGATTTTATGATCACTCTGTATTGCTTCGACCAGGTTCGGTGTGGATCGATGGGCGGAGTATGCCAGGCAGGTTTTATGCGTTGCAGCTTCGGGATTACGATGTGATTCTAGGCATGGATTGGCTCGAGACTCATGGAGCGGTGGTGGATTGTGGAATGAAGAGGGTCTACTTCCAGCATCCGAGCAAGAGGACCTTCTATTTCCAAGGTATCCATTCCACCTCTTCTCGATTCCTTATCTTTGCTATTCGAGCCCGTCGATTGCTTGATTCAGGTTGTCAGGGTTTTCTCGCGTCCGTGGTTGTGTCTGACCGGATGGAACCGAATGTCGAGGACATTGCGGTGGTGTGCGAGTTTCCCGACGTTTTTCCCGAGGAGTTGCCTGGATTACCTCCCCAGCGGGAGATCGATTTCGTGATCGAGGTTGTGCCTGGTACGGGACCTTTGGCGAAGGCTCCCTACCGTATGGCCCCCGCTGAACTGAGGGAGTTGAGGGCGCAGTTGCAGGAATTGTTGGCCAAGGGGTATATTCGTCCGAGCTTTTCCCCTTGGGGTGCGCCCGTGTTGTTTGTGAAGAAGAAGGACGGTAGTCTGCGGTTGTGCATTGACTATCGACAGCTGAATGAAGTGACCATTAAGAACAAATATCCGTTGCCACGGATTGATGATCTGTTCGACCAGCTTCAGTCTGTGCGAGTGTTCTCGCAGATTGATTTGCGGTCCGGTTACTATCAGCTGAGGATTCGCGAGTCCGATGTGGAGAAGACTGCATTCAGTACGAGGTACGGGCATTATGAGTTTCTGGTGATGCCGTTCGGGCTCACCAATGCCCCTGCAGTCTTCATGGACTTGATGCAGAGGGTGTTTCATCCGTATTTGGACTAGTTCGTGGTCATCTTCATGGATGACATCCTTGTTTATTCGCGGTCT
Source organism: Amorphophallus konjac (assembly GCA_022559845.1). Taxonomy (NCBI): domain Eukaryota; kingdom Viridiplantae; phylum Streptophyta; class Magnoliopsida; order Alismatales; family Araceae; genus Amorphophallus; species Amorphophallus konjac. The sequence continues at coordinate 28,003,373 of CM040118.1, forward strand.
GCTGAGGAGCATGCGTACCATTTGGGTGTGGTGCTGCAGACGCTGCGAGATCACCAATTGTATGCGAAGCTCAGCAAGTGCGAGTTTTGGCTCAGTGAGGTGCACTTTCTGGGGCACGTGATTTCTGGTGATGGTATTTCTGTGGATCCCGCCAAGGTCGAGACTGTGATGCAGTGGCCGAGGTCGAGGTCGGTGACGGAGATCCGGAGTTTCTTGGGGCTTGCGGGTTATTATCGCCGGTTTATCCAGGATTTTTCTCGCATTGCGACCCCGATGACTAGACTCACGCGGAAGGATGTGCCTTTCGTTTGGTCCGAGGAGTGTGAGCAGAGCTTCAGGGAACTGAAGAGGTTGCTCACCTCGGCTCCGGTGTTGGTTTTACCTTCTGGATCGGGAGGTTTCGTGGTGTGTACAGATGCTTCCGGCGTTGGATTGGGTGCTGTGTTGATGCAGCATGGTAGAGTGGTGGCTTATGCATCTCGGCAGCTAAGGCCCCACGAGGAGAACTACCCTACCCATGACCTTGAGTTGGCGGCGGTGATCTTCGCGCTGAAGATCTGGAGGCATTATCTGTACGGTGAGAAGTTCGAGGTATTCACTGACCATCAGAGTTTGAGGTATGTGTTCTCGCAGAGGGACCTGAACCTCAGACAAAGGCGTTGGATGGAGTTCATGAAGGACTATGACTTCACCCTGTCTTATCAGCCGGGCAGGATGAATGTCGTTGCCGATGCCTTGAGTCGGAAGGTTGCAGTCAGTACCTTGAAGTTGAGGAAGTGGAGGATCTGGGAACAAGTGCCCGAAGTATCTTTCAGGCTCAAGATTCCCCATGAGCCAGGGTTGGCGGTGCTTGCGAGTCTGACTGTCACTCCTGCTATCCGTCGTCAGGTGACAGAGGCTCAGCATGCGGACCCTGAGTTGCCCCGGACTCTTGCGATGACGGACGTGGAGCTCGGCGAGGACGGTGCTGCGAGGTTTCGTGGCAGGCTGTATGTCCCAGCGGAGGAGCAGGTTCGTCGTGCGGTGTTACGCGAGGCTCATGGGAGCAGGTACACTGTGCACCCGGGTGCGACGAAGATGTATCGGAACTTGCGGAGGCAGTTTTGGTGGCCTGGCATGAAGAGAGATGTCGCAGAGTTTGTGGCCAGGTGCCTGATCTGTCAGCAGGTGAAGGCGGAGCATCAGCGACCAGGAGGTACTCTCCAGCCCTTGGATGTTCCTGCTTGGAAGTGGGACCATGTGACCACGGATTTCGTGGTGGGATTGCCGAGGACCCCGACTGGGCAGGACAGTATTTGGTTGCTGGTGGGTCGGCTGACGAAGGTGACTCGGTTGTTACCGGTCAAGGTCAGCTGGAGCGTGTCTAAGTTGGCTCGTCTTTATGTGGAGCGGATCGTGCCGTTGCATGGGGTTCCCATTTCGATCGTGTCGGATCGGGATCCGCGCTTCACTTCTGGATTCTGGAGGAGTTTCCAGCGAGCTCTTGGCACGGAGTTGGCTTTTAGCTCGGCGTATCATCCTCAGTCAGATGGTCAGTCCGAGAGGACCATTCAGACTTTGGAAGACATGCTGAGATCCTGCTGCCTGGAGTGGCAGGGGAGTTGGATTCATCACCTACCGTTGGTGGAGTTTGCCTATAACAACAGCTATCATTCGAGCATCGGCATGGCTCCTTATGAGGCATTGTATGGGCGTCCTTATCGGACTCCACTTGATTGGTTTGAGGTGGGTGAGCGTGTTTTGACGGGACCGGAATTGGTGCAGCAGTGTGTGGATGTCGTGCACCTGGTTCGTCAGAACATGCTGGCGGCCCAGAGTCGGCAGAAGAGCTATGCTGACCGTAGGCGGCAGCCTCTCGAGTTCGCCGTGGGCGATCATGTGTTCTTGAGAGTTTCTCCGATGAAGGGGGTGATGCGTTTTGGACGGCGTGGGAAGCTGAGTCCCCGCTATATTGGTCCTTTCGCGATTGTGGAGCGCATCGGTGAGGTTGCTTACCGGTTGCGGTTACCCTCTGAGTTGGCGTCGGTGCATGACGTGTTCCACATCTCGATGTTGTGGAAGTATATGCCCGATGACTCTCATGTGCTCGAGATTTCTGTTTGGCCTGAGGTGACTCCAGACCTTTCTCTCCCAGAGTTTCCCATCCGCGTGGAGGATAGGCGAGAGCAGCGCCTGCGGAACAAGGTTATTCCCTTGGTAAAGGTCGTGTGGCAACGACACTCTGGTGGTGAGGCTTCTTGGGAACGTGAGGACGAGATGCGCCAGCAGTTCCCTTACCTGTTTGAGTGAGTCTTCCTCTTCTTTCCCCTTGGGTTGTTCTCAATTTCGAGGACGAAATTCCTTAAAAGGGGGAGGGCTGTAATATCCCGGACCTTTCGGATCCTTCTTCGTGGGTCTCGGATCTGGTTTTCGGAGCGTCTGGCTCCGTTGTGTCTGAAATTTCGTTTCGGACATCTTTCGTGTTCGGATCGACGCGATCCGGAGTCGTTTCGGAGGCCCGGAGGCGTTCCGCGGCTTTTCCGTGTGTGTTTTCCGATTTCCGGTGTGTGTTTCGGCTTTTCCTTCGGAAGCTCGCTGCGGGCGAACCGGGCGGTTCACCCGGGCACGAGTGGTACCGTTGCGATCGGTGCGTTCCGAGGATTCCCGGAAATGTATTTTTCTATTTTTCAGTATTTTTCTGAAAATTCAGATTTTCTATATAGCCCTAATTCTTTTTCTTTTTCTTTTCTCCTTTCTCTTTCTTCTTCTTCTTCTTCCTCCGTTTCTTCCCACCGTGACACCCTCCTCTCCCTCTTTCTCTCCCATTCGGACGCGGTGAGCCCCTCCCCGACTGTGGACGGCGGCAGGGCGACGGCGCGGACGCGTGGGTGACGGCGAGGCGATCTCGTGGGCGTGCGGCGAGCGTGGGAAGCGTGGGGAGTTCGTGAAGCTTAAAGCATTCTTCGCGTTTCGTGGGTGATTCGGCGGAGCATTCGCTCCATTGAGGTAGGGTGACGTTCCTTGGCCTCTTGCCGTCCATTCCCGTGATTTGTAGGCCGCGGGGAGGCCGAGAGGGGCTTGTTTGAGCATTTTGGGGTTTTTCCATGATTTGGGGAGAGCTCGCCCGATCTATGGTTTTGATGCATGATTTCGTGTTTTGATGGCCTAGAATCATGATAGGGGTCCCCAGGGGTCTTCCCCTTTGATTTCCCCCTCTCCTGTGGAGGCATGGGGGCGTGGTTGGAATTTTTGGGAGTTTCTACCGTTTTCCGCCGCGGACTGAGAACGCGCTATACTCCAGTAGCGCGTTCTTGTTTGTCGCGCTGCCCCGACGGGGCGCGTTCATCGGAGAAGATGAACAGTATGGCGGTTCGTGTCGCGCTATGGGGTCCTAGCGCGATTATCCTTGTCGCGCTAGGAGGACCTAGCGCGATGGTTCTTGTCGCGCTAGGGTTCCCTAGCGCGATCTGCCCTGTCGCGCTAGGGAGTCCTAGCGCGTTCAGATCGCGCTAGGGAGTCCTAGCGCGTTCTTCCGTGTCGCGCTAGGTATCCCTTGCGCGACCTGTCCTGTTGTCGGGTGTTCCTCTTGGGCCGTGTGTGTGTCCTGAACATCCCGTGGAGTTCCGTGACCGTGTCTTCGGGCGTCCGGAGATCTCGGTTGCCTGGGTCATGTGTTTGGCCATGGGCAGTGTGTCCGTTTTCTTCCGACTGTGGTCACCGTGCGATGGTGATGGTACGTGGGACGGCCCCCCGTACTTCGTCAGGTTCGGACGTCGTTTTCGTTGGTTTGAGAGTCTACTCCTTCAGTGACCCTCCACTAGTCGTAGCCCACCAGTACGAGGTGCTGGTCTCACCTGAGAGTGGTGTACGGGCACCCACCTTTCGAGACGGTTTGTGGACCGGTTACCGTCGGGCCCCACGTCTTACAGCCAGAGTCCGGCTGAGAGGAAAATCGGTCAGAGGGCCAGACCAGGGACGCGCGGTCTGTGTGTGCACACGTGGTTGGGGGCGGTTGGACCCACGTCGACGGGCGTGACCCCAGCTAGTCACTTGTTCGTGTTTACTTGTACGGTGTTTGCGCCTCGGGTAGGACCTACCACGTCAGGCGGTTCACCTGCGGTGCGGTGTAAGACGTCAGGGGACGCTACCGGCTGTGCTTCTAGTGGGTGGTACTCCTGTCGAGTACGGAGTGACAGACTGTCAGTCGTGTGTTTCCGACCTTCAGGTTTTGGCGGTTCGACCGTTGAGTTTCGGTCTTCTCGTACCGTGGCACGTGTGTCGGTTTGCGTGCCGTAAGGTCTAGTTCTGTAGAGTACAGGGCTTTCCTTTCCGAGGTACTTTCCTACCGCTAGAGTAGTGGTTTCTCGTTTTACGAGGTAGGGTTCGAGTGATCCCTACTGAGTCTTGTTCCGAGACTCATTCCCTGCGTGTTTTCACCGTGTTTCAGGTGAGGCGCCACCTTCGGGGAGCGCGTCAGGAGCGCAGCGTGGTGCGGGTGCCCAGAGGTAGTGCCAGAGGTCAGAGCCGGGGGATGCCCCGTGTAGCTGTACTTTTCTTTCTTGTCACTGTACTAGTCGTGGACTACAGTTGCTGTTGTTGTTATTTCTATTGTGGACCATGTAAAAGTTAATTTATTTCCTGCTTAATATTATAAATGTTTAATTTCTGCAATTATCTGTGATGCTTGTGTAGTCTCTACACCATCCTTTCAACCCTTCCGAGTCTTCGGACTCGTGGGTGACGGTGCGAGTCTCGGGTTATCGGGCCTTCCCGGTAATCGGATTCTCGGGTCGTTACAATAATACTATCTACGCAAATAAAAAATCTGAAAAAAATATTGGTAGCCCCCAAGCAAGCTAACTATTCGATCTTAGATTGGATGATTAAAAGAAAATTCCAGCCAAAAAGATAACAAATGGCCTTAATGGGTCATTTTCGGCCACGGTTTTTTTTTTTTTGCGAGAAAAGGCCGTCTATTCATTTTTTGAGAAGTTTTCTAGCTGCCCCATCCGAGATCAAAGAGTATGAATAGGTAACTTGCATACGGGACTATGTAAAAATAATAAAAAAAACAACTAACGAGGCTGCCCCGCTGGCCACTGCACGGCCAGCAGCGCAACAAGTAGTACTCTTGTGGCTGATAATAGTCCACATGTGGATGGCAAACATTACTCTATGTGTTTGCTCTTTGGAGGAACGTGGACTTGCTCTTACAAGGATGAGTAACGCTGATCCACATTTGAGATATGATTTATTGACTCGATCTAACTCGAGTTGATTCGGATGTACCGTATCATATTTGAAAAAATTCGATACAGTGTAGATCACTCTTAAGATCGGTTGAGTCGGGTCGAGTCACAGTGAAAGGAGAGGGAGACGGACAAGGAAGAGATGATGTATGTCGAGTCGGGTCGAATCGATTGTGACTCGGGTGTATTATATCAGATCAAGGAAGATCTGATCCGATACGGATCATCAAGTCGACGTATCATGCTGCGATATTTTTCGTATCCTGGGGCGCGATGAACTTTTTTGTTCTTTTTGAAAAAAATATGCACTATGCAGGCACGGGGGTCCATCCGAAATATGTGTTCATATAGATCACATCGTGATGTGATGATTCACAAAAATTAAAAAAAAAATAAAATGTGTACGCCCTTAACAGGCCAAGAGTGGCTGATCCACTAGTTGTTTATCATTTTTGAACTTTTTTGAACCATCACATCATGATGTAACTTATATTCTCAGTGGCCTCCAAAGTTTACACATTTAAAAAAAAAATAATAAATCAATGCATGCTACAAATGTGTACATGTGGGTGTGAAGAAGGCGCTACTCCAGAAGGATAAGGTCACGATGGTAAGGGTTATTGGACTGGGTTAAGCATGGGGTTTGGCTACCATATGCAGACCTCGACGGCGTAGCTGCCGACAGAAAAGGATAGTGGGTACTACTACTACTGGAAACACGACTAATGGACTGAGCAAAGCTATTTGGGCGGAGCCACCAAACACATTCACATGTGAATGCATTTAAAATGTGAAGGTGATAATGTGTTAAAGTATTAAGATATCAACATGCCGTGTCATTAAAACTATTTATATGTCAATCTATTTAATTGTTAATGCATTATAAGTTAATTTGCTCAAGCATTAATGCGTAGGCACTAATGTAGCGTGCCATGTGTTAATATAGATTAAAACAGTAGACCGATTCCATTTAAGCGGATCCGGGTTTTTGGGATGCTGTGCGTGGCATCAGCAATTTGCACCAATGCCCGAACGCAGACCGATTCCATTCAACCGTTGGAGTTTGGACACCCAACTCGGTGGCGGAGCCGAGTGGGGTCAACCGGTCAAGGTCCCTGATCCCTCCCCCCCCACCCCCCATTTCTCCCACCACTTACGATCTTTGGCTGTGTTATTTTATATTTTACATATAACAAATGATCTAACCCTGTCTTAAAATTTGTAATTTTTCAACCTTTAATAGTATTAAATTTTAAGGATAACAAGTTAGGAGACACTTATGATCTTAGGATTTGTTCTTTTATATTTCACATATAATAAATCAAGAGAAAATTACCTATATGTGCATCACTAAAAACTTTTAAGTATTCTCACTATATCCCTACATTTAAGAAATTTATCTTCATAACTCTCAAATCTTTACGACGAATATATTGTGCCTTTATCATCAACGGTCCCTTATGATGGTTAACCTCAATTAAGTCAACAAGGGATAAATGACTAACCTATCCCTAGTAAACTATTTCTCTCTCTCTCTCTCTCTCTCTCTCTCTCTCTCTCTCTTGACGGTAGAGTAGACACCCCGCATGTTGCGTTGAGCGAGGCGACGGCGAATATAGTTCAAATTGTCTCACAATGACGAAGAGGTCGTAGAGGATTGGAAATGGGAAGAGATAGGAAGGCATGTTGGCTCCATTGGTCGGTGCATCGTGGGAGATGTAGACCCCCCCTCTCTGTTTCAAGTGTAGTGAGCCAACCGCTTTCTACGTCAACCTTTGTAGCAACTGCTTCCGAGCACGCCGACTACCACCCTCGTATGTGCCCACCAAAGTCTTTGGTACAAGACAATGATCCCTACTTCATTGACACCCTAGTCCACCAGAATCCTCCCCCTAATTAGGTGAATGTAGTGCCGCTCCTCCCTCATTAGCCAATCATTCACACCTTGTAGAAGCTCCCCGCCGTCATCGAATGACATCGAGGCGCACCAGAGTAGGACTCACCGATTAAACGATGTCGGGTTGGTGAAGAGAATCCACTCCCCGGTGGTTGCCCAACTCTCCCCTCCCCCAATTGCTTCCGCTACCAGAGGAATGCTCATGGGCATAGAAATAGAAGGCGGCGCCAGAGGCGAAGCCAAGGGTGGAGACAATCAACTTGAGGGAGTTGGCGGAGAGGAGGCCATGGACGAGGTTGTCAAAGGGGAGGGAGATGAAGGGCGGAGGGTCAAGGTGGGTGACCAACTTGAGGTGGTGGCACTTCCGCATCTAGAGGTTGGTGGGTGGGAAGCATAGGTGATCGAAAGGGAGGAGGAAGGCGGAGGGATGTGGAGGTGGAGTCGGGAGAAGGCAGATTCTAGGCTCTCTCTCTCTTCTCTTCCAATAGGGTCAAGGGTAAAATTGTAATCTTGTGTGAGTGAGTCGTCATCGTTAAGTATGTAAGCCACAGGATGTAACTTTAAGCGCACGACAACTCAAGGTAGAAGATTTGAGAGATATTAGGGTAAATTTCACAAAGATAACTACGTAGAGATAAATTTTAAAAATTTTAGTGGTATATAAATAATTTTATCATAAATGAATTGACCCCTCTTAAAATTTGCAATTCTTTATCAACCTTTAATACTATCAAATTTTAAAAATAATTAATTAAGTTCTCCTCACTGGGTCTTTTTTTCTCCACTGTCAGATTATCTACTGTTGTCCTTTCGTCCTTACTTGGAGTTGGAGTCTCCCCTCTTACTATCACGTTCCTTTTAGTGTAGAAATCTCAATTAACTCTTTTGACATTAGCATCTTAGGGTGGGTGGTGAACTGGTATATGCTGGGGAGATACAGTCTAGGGTTTGTCATCTCGATCGGATTGGTTGTTCCGATCACGGTCTGAGATGGGACGGTACGGGTTGGTACCATTACGTACCGAGACACAATATATATATATTATATATATTTTTTATAATATAATGTAACTCAAATGCTCTCCTATCTCAATTCACTAAGTGATATGCGGTTTAAATTATTATCCACTGTTAAAATCTCGCCCCTGGTCATCTTTTGAAATATTTTTTTAAAATAATTATATAAAAAATGAATAAAATCGATGTTTATAGAACGTTTCGAACCAGCAAATGTGAGATCTCTCAACCAACCGACCTATAAAATAAATTCAATATAAAAAAATTAAAATAATATATATAACGTCCCGATTATGTCCCACAGATCGGTCGTCCCGATCTGTGGCTGAGACGGGACGGGATGAATGATTCGCTCCGTCCCATCTCGATCTGTCAAATCTTTCTTAAAATACATTACTATTATTTTAGCACTTACGAAACTAAATGACATGACAGGGACACGAGAAAAAGTAAAGGGCAGGGGACAAAGTAAATTCTAACGGGGAAAAAATAAGACCAGACATTGACGGGTGTTCTTAATTAATTATTCTTATGTTTTATACATTTTTTGAGATTTTTACGTGTATACTCTCGTAAAGTTTGATTTTATCAAATATACCCTTCATCTAAACATATTATCGTGAATATCTTTCATTTACACAAAAATACTACAGTTATACTCCTTTAATTTAATATCGTCGACGGAGAAGAATATTCCGTAAAATATATCATCTACGGCCGTTAGATCTAAAGTATATTTGTCAAAATCAAATTTCACAAGAGTATATATATAAAAAATTTATTCTTTAACTCACACTTAACTTAACTCTAGTTAAATACACGAGAGTTACGACGATGACATAATCATAATATTACTCACATTTTAAAGATATTCATGATAATATCTTCCGCTCAAAGATATATTTGACAAAATTGAACTTTACACGCACTGACACGGTGGGAGGGGTGCCCCAACCGTGATCCGCGTGAACCCGGCCCACTGCGCCTGTGGCGCAGGTGCAATGTCCCCTGCGTCACACAGGCGTGGGGCTTAAATTATAGGTAGTTGATAATTTTTTAAACTTTAATTAAAATCTTTATAAATAATGATTCTCTAACTATGACCCGTAAACTTTTATTCCGGCTCCGTCGCTGATCCCACCTCGTGAACTCGCGGGTGCTCCCGCATGGACTCGTTCCAAATATTACGTAATATATAAGTATGTACGCGTGATTCATTGCATCATTTCTATCGGCAATATGATATTATCCATGTTCAACCAGCTGCCTAATGCAGTTTGATTCGTCACCCTCCCTCATCTGGGGGCAGGTCTCAGATTTGAACTCAGTTATCTCTCCTCAATTTTTTTTAAAAAAAAATACCTGTTAATTACATGTTCAGATAATCTTACTTATTTAATCTCATAGTAAGTCTTCGAGAACATGATAATATTAGCTGTATGTTCTTAAAAACCAAGAAATATCCATGGGCACACACCACATATACCACTCTTACCGTGAGAGTGTCGTTCTAAGATAATCTTCGCGGGAACTTTTAACGAACGATCTTGATAGATTCTTGGGAAAACTACCAAAAGGACATTTTTTCAAAATATCTGATAATGGTATTAAAATTTTAAAATATGTAAAAAGTACACTCTTCTTGAATTTCATATCCAAAAAGGCCAAGGACCTTTTTTTCTAACATAATATCAAAAATACCCTCAGTTAGTTAACCAATTATTATTATACTTCAAAGTTATATAATATCATTTTTAATATATCAAAAATGGAGTAAAAAATAGCATGATTATTAATTGGTTGGGATTGAAATATAAAATTAACTTATTTATTTTATTATACAAAAGAAAAGATAAATACAATACTTTATACTTTGATATACTCTTTTTTTTAAATTAATGGTCACATACTGGAGTATGTGCCAGGTATTTATATATTAAAAAAATGGAAGGTTGTACAACATCACCGAGGTATACCCCTGCAAGAGCAAAAGGAGGGGAAGCAGTGCCCCAACCTACGCAGTGAGACTAAGCCCATCTGATCAGTAATCAAAGACCCAAAGCATGCCCTAGGTAGAGCAGTTGGGGAATGAAAGACTGTGTTGTGTTTGATGTGGCAGGCAAACGACGCTAAAGCATCCGCGACACGGTTAGCTTCACGGTAGACATGGGAGACGTTGACGCCATTGCGAGTGAGATGCTGATTAATTTCACGCCACCACCGTAACGAGACCCAATCCACTTCGGCCCCAGGCAGGCACAGGGAGGTGGCTAAGGCCGCAGAGTCAGTGCGGATACCAGACAAGGAGAGACCATGTTCATTGGCAAGGCGGATTCCATCGCATATAGCCCGGGTTTCCGCTACCAGGCAGTTGCTCACACCATAGAAAAAGGAGAAAGCCAGTACAAGCTTCCCTCTGCTATCCCGAATACATCCACCACCACCACAGGGCCCAGGGTTTCCTTTGCTAGCACCGTCGACATTCAAGACAAGTCCCTGATCAGGCGAGATCCATCGAACAAGCTTGACAATCCGAGGAGGGAACCTGCACCTGAATCCTAGATCTGAAAGAAGCAAGAGCTTCTTTATACTTTGATATACTCATTTATAATGTGATGTTCATACTATTACATGTTGATTTTGACGTGATAGTAAGTGATATCATCTTTCAGATATTTTGTGTTATATGTATGTATGTACGTACCAGAGTTTGCAGACCCGGTTGACCCGACTGACCCAGTCTCGGTGCGGGACAGGTCGGGCGGGTCGCCCAGCGACCCGATCCGCTCTCTCGACAAGTCACGTGATTTTTTGATTTTTTTTAAATTTAAAATTTAGTTTTTTAAAAAATAAAATTATAATAAAAATTTATTTAAAGATTAAATGTTATATACATTTAATAATATTAGAATGTAGAGTTAATTTTTTATGATAATAGATCCATATTAAATTACACACAATTAATTATAAAAAATTAACATATTACACCTCTTAATTAAACATCCAATGCTAACAGATAAAAAAACTCACTAAATATGTTTAAGTAAGCATAGACATAATAATGACATCATTCAACTCCAGTCACGAAGTATAAAATACTAAAACTCACTCATCTGAGTCATCTGTGAATCTTAAATCCCAATCAGAATCAGATACATGAGACTGATGACCCGTATTGTAGCGACCCAAGATCCGGATATCGGGAAAAGAACCCGATACCATTCAAATCATGGCCCGCCGCCCACGAGCTGGGCTCGGAAGGGCTAAAAAGGAGTGTAGAGGCACAAATAAATAGGAAATAAAGCATGATAATTCAACAATTAACAAAAATAAATAAACAACTACAACAGCAGAGTCCAGTCCAACAGAAAATACAGTCTAAGATAGAGAACGTACCCAACACCGAGTGAACACTCGGCCCGACGAGCTGGCAACTAAGAACCTCCACGCAACACCCTCAAACCTCTAGGAAGAACCGCCGCACCTGAAAAGTAGAGGTGAGCCTCCTGTCAATGGCACAGTAGAGATCCCGCGGAACCCCAACTGTAAACAACGGCAGTAATGGAAAGCAGCAACGACAACATGAACAGCAAACCGGTGGCCGGTAAAAGCTCGGCACTACAACTACTCCTACTGTACCTGAAAACACGCCCCGATCTCACAATCGGGGGACCGCCAAACTAATGGGGAAACCTCTGGCTACACTACCGGAAGAAACATCACGACAATACTGTCGTGGACCTAACACCGTCTTGGGAGAACCCTCGGTGACGCTCACCGGAACCCTAGACCTCTATCTCGGGAACACACCCGGAACTGCACGTAAAATCACGTCTCGCAGACGGGAAGCGGAAACTCAAGTCACAAGAAACTCACGTCACGTGATGGGAGCATTGCCCACCAGAAGCAAGGCCGGATGCGTCCACTGACGACTTAGTCCGCGCCTCAAGTGTCTCGCTGCGACACCCCAGGCGGAGATAGAGACACTACAGTAACCAGTATCACAAACAAGGACTAGCTGGGGTCGCGCTCGTCAGCGCGGGTCCGACAGCCCCCAACTAAGTGTGCACACACAGACCATTAGCTCTAGGTCGGGTCCTATAGTTGGTTTCCCCCCCAACCGGACTCAGGCTACAAAGGCGAGGGGCCCTACGAAAATCAGCCTCAAAATCGTCTCTCTAGGGTAAGCCGCTCGACCGCTCTCGGGTGGGTCAGCACACGCGTGACGTAAGAAGGCTACGACCAGTGGGAGGTCACTAAACGTGAACACGGAAAATCACTCACGCACCCATCGCGAGTAACACGGACTAACAGGTGGCACGACGCCACCAGACTCTGGACAGCCCACTAGACCTACTAAATCCAACAGTCTTTGAGTCACAAGACTCGGGGTCAAGACCATTGTACGTGGACAGCTCCACGCCGTTAATCTGCCCTATGCCTAGGTCAGAAACCACGATAGCACGAATATCGAGGTAACTCACGAGCCACCAAGTCGATCCCCTATCCAAGGGAAAAGTAGAAAACCTCCAGCCCCAGGCTGGTTGATTGGACTCACAGTCCAAGGCCATAGACCTGACTCATGCGGAAACCACCTTCCAGAGAAACCCACGACGTGCGAGGAGATCCCACCGCACTCATACCGATACACGGTGACTCGATCTAACGAAAACACGAAGGCCTGGAACACATGGGGCCACCCGGACCCTCCAACCCACGGGCACACTACTAGAGGTAACACGGTACCTCCGGACACCCAAAAACACGGACACAGAATCCACGGGGTGTCCGGGACACTGACAAGTCCGAAGGTCGACCACTGGGTCACGACCGGGTCGACCGGAGACCAACACAATGTGAAACAGACACGACGCGCTCGAAGAATTGCCTAGCGGTCTACCCCTAGATCGCTAATTAGCCTAGCGGTCTACCTATGGACCGCTAAGGCCAGCCTAGCGGTCTACGCTTGGACCGCTAAGTTCTAGAAACTCGTAAACCCCTAGCGGTCGCTCCTCGGACCGCTAGGCAGAGTGGCGGTCCTTTGCCTGACCGCTAGGCGATGCCTAGCGGTCAATCGCAAGACCGCTACCCCACTGACCTCTAACCGACCAAAACACGGTCAAACGGTCGCCCCTTGGACTACAAGGCAGAGCCTAGCGGTCCATCGCACGACCGCAAGGCTCGAACCGACATACGGGAGACCCTGGCGGTCCCCTACAAGACCGCCTGGCGCCCTAGCGGTCACTGGAAGGACCGCTAGGCCGTCCCGAACTCGAAAACGGTGAATCACCCAGAAAACTCCATTACACGCCCCGTTCATGCCCACGTGAAGGGAAAAACAAGGGGAAACTAGTCCCCTACCTCTCTAGCACCGAGAGGACCTATTTAAATCTCAACAACGTGATCAAAACTCTAGATCAGGCTCACACCCCAAAAATATGCATTTTTCTCAAAACGCTCAAATAAGCCCGCTTGACTCACCATGGCCTACAAAACTCGCGAAAAATGAAGTACACGAGCTGAGGGTCCATCTCCCTACCTCCATCGAAGATTTGACGCGCCGTGGACGTCGATCTATGAAGAAAATGCCGTTTAAACCCTCGCCGGCTCGTGATCCCACGAACCGCCTCCACCATCGCGATCCTCGTCCTGTGCCCGTCGCTTCACGCCCCACAAGCCACGCTGCCCCGCCCTCGCCGCCTCCGTCGGCCGCTTGGAGTGAGAGGGGGAGAGGAGAGAACGTGAGAGAATAGAGAGGGAAAAGGGAGAGAAATGAGAGATGGGGAGAGAGAGAAAAGAGGTTAATATATATAGAAAAACCCAAAAATTTTAGAAATTCAAAAAAATACGAAAAATTATCTCCGCGATCCTCGGGAGGAGCACAACGCGCTGGTCACGTCCCGGAGTCGAAGAACGCAACGGTTCACCCTGCACAAGGTTCCGAAGGCATATCAGGGAAAAACATGCGTAAAGCACAAAACACACTCCGGGACCTACGAAAATGATCCGAAAAATCCGGGGCGTTACACGTATAATCTAACTCTATCTTAGTGGGTGGAGGTACATGTGGGTGAGACTGAAAATATGTAACCATCTGCACAAATGATAGATCATGTGCAGCGGTGGAGGGTACATGAAAATCTCTAAAAAAAAGTCATCACTACATCTATACATTCAATTCTATCATGTGCTACTGGTGCGACTGGTGCTGCTCGAACTCTGGACGTGGAGGAAGATCCTGCTCCGCCCTGTGATAGTGGTGGGGGTACACTAGACGTAGAAGAGGATGTCCCGCCTCTGCTACGAGAAATATATCCCTCCCGTAACTCTGTCAGAAAGTAATGTCGGACATCCCCAGGAACTCGGTCGCATGTACGGCAATCACGTCCCACTCTCTCAAGGTGCTCTGTAAATCTGTGTATGCCGGTGACGCGATATCTGCAGTATCTACAGTGCACATGTCGATCACCCTCAACAGTGTAACCATGCTCCCACGCAGGGTGATGTCGTCCGTCCATGACGACCTACAAATGTTGTAAAATTTTAGATTAGTAACTTCAATGACAAGTACAAAACTCAAGATATGAAAAAATTTATAATTAATTATTAGTTACTTATAAATATAAACAAATGATACATACTCCTAATCATATGGCCCAAATTGGGCCAGCGCCCATCTCCAAACAATCTGATATTAAATGTGGTACGCAGATAGGACAGATAGTCTCCATAACGCATTGAACCTGCATAGTTCTCCCAATACATGCGTACGTTAGTCTCCATAACGCATCGAATCTGCATAGTTCTCTCAGTACATGCGTACGTAGTATTCATACTGCTGCGAACCTTGTGCGTACACGATCGGCGGTGGCGCAGCTGATGGCTGGTCGAGTCGTAGATGAACCATCACTCTGTGATGCTTCGGTCCTTGACTCCTCGCGACTTCGGACTCTCGTCTCCTCGGGATGTCTTGCCTCTTCCCTGCTCTGACGTACTGCCTTACGAAACTGCGCTTCATATGGATCACTCACCGTGACAAACACATTAGGCTGGTCAGTACGCGCTTGTTGGTCTTCGTCACTGGGTGTCCATGCACATTCATCCTCGTCGCTGCCACTTGCTCTTTTGCTAACTGCCGCTTCATCTCTTTTCTTGTTTTTTTCCTTTTCTTACATCTCAGCTCTCTTCTCCCGTAGGTGCCTGGTCATTGCAAGTTTCACATCTCTAGGCACATGGGTACACCAAGCAACCTCAGAGTATCATGCACCGGCTCCTCCTGCCAAGTGCTTCTTCAACCGAGACACACCTCTTACCCGATGTTCTATTTTATAGTAGTTGCAACGCCAACACCTACGGTTGCCATCCAACATAACTCCGTGTGATCATCCAATGTCATTTGGTCGTTCCTTAGGAGCCATAGAGTGTTTAACTGTATCACCTAAATTTAAGATATACAAATTTTAACTATCACTAAATTTTTTAATGAACTAATATAAAATAAAAATATCTTCATTTTATAGTAAATTAATTTTTACGTAGAACTATCGAATATAATTTACAAACAAACCATGTATTAATTTCTCCAAAAAAAAGGAAATTTCATTATTCTACGTCTACAACTAACAAATTTAAGTAATAAATATAAATTCAATGTACAATATTTTTTACAAATAGCATTTAATGAAAATAATATCATTATTTCTACAACATGCAAAACTATATGTTAAAAATAATAATTATTTTCTACAACATGTTAAACTAAAAGTATTATTTAATACATAGTAATTACAATTTACATTTACAAATTTTGTTATAAATAAATTTAAGTTATAAGAATAAATTTAATTCTACAACATGTAAAAATGAATACATTATTTAATACATCTAAATTAAATCTTTAATTTTTTATACAAATTAAATTTTATATAAAATCATCTAATATAATTTACAATCCGTAAATATACCTATATATTTAAAATGATTTGTAACATATTTATCACTTAATTTACATTTAAATTTGAAACTTCTGAATTAAATAATACATCAAAAATAAATTTGAAAAAACTAACAAAATCTTAAAATTTTAAGACTAACAAAGTTAAATTTACTTAAATTAAAATTTTAATTAAAAATTTTTAATCTCCCCACCTCCCCGACGCCCACCGTCCCCCACCGGCTAGCAGACGCCCCCCCTCCCCCACCTCCCTCACCCCCCACCGGCTGCCAGAAGCCCCCCCTCCCCCTCCCCCACCTCCCTCACCCCCCTCACCGGTGGAAGACACCCCCCCCACCCCCATCCCCACCCCCACCCCCATCGGCTGGCAGACGCCCCCCCCCTCCCCCACCTCCCTCACCCCCCCCACTGGCGACACACGCCAGACGCCCCCCTACGGCCAGATCCGGCCAGATCCGCCCCCCTCCGCCCTCCACCGCCCTCCCATGGTGCCCCACCGACTACCCTCCCCATTTAATAAAAGAGAGAGAGAGAGAGAGAGAGCACCTACCTCCGATCGCCGCTCCTCGTCGCCCAGAACCGTCGTCCACGGCTGCTGACCGCCGTCCACCGCCGCGCGCGATCGCTGCACCGCCGCTGCTCGTCGTGCTGCGATGCTTGCAGAAGCGCCGCGACCCTGCCCCATTTAACGGCGAACCGGCACGAACGCATCGACCCGCATGTACCAGACCGGGCCCGCCTCGGACCGGTCCGGTACGCGGCGGGACGTATGGGACCATGCGGTCCAGTGCGTCCCGGCCACGACCCCCACCCCCACCCCGTGCGACCCGCCGCCCGCCTAGGTCGGGTCGGGTCGTGCGGGTCACTACGAGTCGGGGCGGATCGGCAAACCCTGGTACGTACGTGTGTGTAAGTGTGCGTGAAATGAAATCTATTTGTGAAATAAAGGTATTATCGATAATTTATCTATTATAGATACGATGTTTATCGAGACTGTCATTTTTAGATATTTTAAAGTTATAGTGTCCCCATTGGACATTGTGAAAGATTTTCTACGTTTGTAAGTAATTTTTCCCAAACTCTTTTTAAATAAAAGTATTGTTGTTATAATTTGAATATAGGGTTAAAAGGTGAATTCTCTTATTATAGTTGTAACTTCGGAGCTCATGACAGTTAAACTTAGACCTCTCTATCACATCACAAGACGAGATATTTATTAGTCGACTCACTCGGGATACTCAAAATGAACTCTTTTATCGGAGAAATTGTAATTACTTAATCAACTAAGGCACTCGACCAAAGGAGATATCGTTGCACATAATAGAGTAACATCAAAAGTCATAATTATATTTTACATTATTATTTGTTTATATCATTTATTTGTGCGATATATAATCATATTTATCCAATGTATAGCTATATGTTTAGAAATCACTTTTCATTTCACTTTCGTGATCGAAAATATTATATAATAGTGGGCTTAGTTAATTTTTGGTAGCCAACCAGTTGAGCGCTCTCCTGTAGTTATTGTCCTTAAAGCTAGAAATTTACAATTTACAATTTAAAATTTTCATTTCCAACGTCTTCCCCTCAAAATAAATTGAAAATTACTTTCAGACACTCAAAATAATTGGAATCGGTCAGAAATTTCGCGTCCCATTTGCAATCTTAATTTTCAATTAATCAGTTGGTGGGTGCTCATTTTATGTAACGCAATTATCCATGATGAAATGTTTAACATATTTTTCCCGTAAAATAGAAGGCCATAAATCCCGTAAAATATATCTTGTAATTCTTATTATTCCATTAGTAACAACTAATAACATCTGTATTATTGAAATGGAGATTTACGTAGATACAAGTGTAGGGAAAGCATGGTGAGAGATTCGACATTTTTTCTCTTTTTATTTTCTTATAATTAATACTTACATTCATTTTGGGGGAAATAAGAGCGCACTAAACACACCTAACCACATTTGTAGAGGTGACGAAGACACGAGAAATGTTTAATAGGTCGTGCTCATTGTGAGCAGGGCTATTCATAATTCGGTTCAAATTAAAAAATTAAATTTAACCGTTTAATTTGATTCGATTTAGTTCGATTCGAAGTCGAATTCGATTTGATTCGATTTCCTAATATGTGAAATCGAACGAAATCGAATTTATTATTTATATATTTTTATTCATATTATATAATATAAATATATGAAAAAAATAAAAATTATATACATATAAAAGCATACAAAATATAACTATATTTATTTTTATTTTTATTTTATATGCATATAAGTCATCAAATATATATATATATATATATATTATAATAAAATATGAAAATTCGGTTTGAAACCGAACCAAATCATATTTTTTTTGGTTTGATTCGATTTTATTCGGTGAGCAAATTCGGTTTGATTCGATTTGAAAAAAAATGATCCAAAATCGAACCAAACCGAATCATGTTTACCCCTAATTGCGAGTGGCAGGCTAGCAACACTGACTAGCCTCTCGAGAGAATTGTACGGATCCTCGGACGGCGTTGGTGGACCTCGCTAGCAACGGCTCCAAATCCAGTATCTTCATTAGACCGTAGGAGGTTAATGGGGGTGTTTGGTTATTTTTTTTCTTTTTTCTTCTCTCAAATTAAAAAATAATAATAAGAGACTCACCGATCCTCGTTTGGTAGTTATTTCTTAAAATTTTGGGAAAGAATATCACCCCCTTAAAACTTCTTTCTAAATAAAAACAAATGTCTTGTTTTTTTAGAATGAGGACTCCCCGCATTCCAAGACACGACTTCGCCTTGTCTCTGCCGCCACCGTTGCGTCGGCTACTTCTTCTTCTTCTACTTCTACTCTAGCTGCATGCGGCTGCATCTCCTTCCCTAACTGCGTGACTGCGTCTCCTTCTTCTTCTCTCGCTGTGCGGAACACCTGCCTCTGCTTCTTCTTATTCTCCTCCTCCCTTCTTTCCTCTCCCTGGTCCCACCGCAAGCAGAGCTACGGAACGCAAGCACCCCTCTCCCTCTTCTACTGCCCACATTGTGATTTACCGCTGGATTATTAATTTTAGGGAGTGATCTATTCATCTCCCCCTTCTATATCGCTCTACGCTGCGCATATCAATTGGTATCAGAGCGGGTTATCACCATGTGGGCCAACGGTCAGGGTAATCCTAATGGTCCTCGAAGTTTCATGTCTGAGGGGCAATCCATTAGTCGCCCTCCATTCTTTGATGGTAATAATTATCTCTTCTGGAAAAATAGGATGGAGGTGTTCATCAGAGCACAGAGCCACAAGTTGTGGAGGGTAATCACTACAGGGCCGTATGACCTGCCACCGAACGAGGACGTGTGGACAGATGATCATGTCAAGTTATCTTCACTTAACTGGATGGCCCTGAATATCATCCAGTGTGTTGTTCACCCAGACGAATACGCCCGCATATCAGCCTATAGGACGGCCAAGCGAATGTGGGATGAGCTGGAACTAATCTACGAAGGTACAGCTCAAGTGAAAGCCACGAAGGTAAATCTCTTCACCTCTAAGTATGAATTGTTTAAGATGAATCCAGAGGAGAATATCACTGAAATGTATGCCAGGTTGTCCTTGATCACGAACACTCTTAAGGGGCTAGGGAAAGAGCTAGCTGAGACAGATATAGTCAGGAAGATTCTTAGATCTCTAACCCAAGCATGTCACACTAAGGCCATCGTGATAGAAGAGTCAAAGGATATGACGACTATGATAGTGAATGAACTCATATGATCCCTCATGACCTATGAGATGAACTTTAAAGGAGGTGATGAAGGAAGTGACGGGAAGGGCAAGAATGTTGCTCTCAAGGCATCCCGCAACAAGGGTAGCAGCAGCGGGAGCAGTAGCTCTGAGTCCGATGGTTTTTCCGATCTCGACCAGGAGGAGCAGGCAATGCTCACTCGACAGTTCCGAAAATTTTTAAGGACTAAGGGGAAGACCTTTAGGAGGAAGAAGCCATACTTATTTAGTAAGAACGTTGAATCCAGCAGTGATAAGGATAGAAGTACTAAGAGAATGACTTGTTTTCATTGCAAGAAACAGGGACACATGAAAGGGGACTGCCCAGATCTCCAGAAGAAGGGTCCCAACTTTCAGAAGAAAAGCTCAAAGGTACAGAAAAAGAAGAAGCCACAGGCAATGGTCTGCACGTGGAGCGATGAGGAAGAAGATTCGGAAAGCACTTCCTCGGAGCAAGATGAAGAAGGAATTTGCCTAATGGCAAATAGCGAAGAGGAGGTAACAAATGTCTTTGAAATTTTTTCTATTGATGACTGGGAAGATGCCTATGCTGAATTATTAGACAAGTTCAATTCACTCAGTAAAGAGCATAGGGTCCTCAAGAGAAAATTCAATACTAATAGTGAAGAACTAACCCAAATCAGTGAGGAAAGACTGAAACTGAAAGAAGAACTAGAAGAAATGACTTCCCTAAGAAAAGAAAATGAAAAGCTCAAGGGAGAAAATCAGGAGAGTCACACCCAGCTCAACGAACTCAAAATCAAAATTGAAGAAAGCCTGAATAAAAATAGAGTGATCTCAGATAAATATGAAGTTGTTAAGAAAGTGAACGCTAAACTTTTAAAAAATTCTGAGTCTCTTCAAAAAGAGCTGGAAGACAAACAGAAGGTTTTGAAAAAAATTGTCCAAGGAAAAACAAGTCTGGATGCTATACTAGGGACAAGGGTTAACTTCAATAGGGAGGGTTTAGGCTTTGACCCAACTAACAAGAGACCCTTTCAATTCAAAACCACAACCTTCTGCCCAGAGAAGGGAAAAGAGAAGCTGGACACACCATCCAGCTCAAATAGCAGTCAAGGAGCTCAACGTCCGAAAGAAAATTTAACAAACAGTATTGGTCGACCATTTAAAATGGGAATGAATTTTGTGAAGAACTTCACTAAGCCCACTCACCAGAACCTAAATGGTAGATGGACCAGGCAAGTGGATCAGAATAAAAGCTGGAATTACTACAAACAGATGGGTCCAAATAAGATCTACTGGAGAAATAACTATCATCCTCAAAAATCTGTTAATCAACAAGCTCACAGGAGATATCCAAGGAATGGGAAGCCCAATGAGTGGAATAGAGATTACTTCTCCAGACCAGTTGGACATAACCCCAGTTATAATTTCAATAAACCCGAAGCAAAGGTGCCATAGAAAACCATGTTGAAGCAAATCTGGATTCCTAAACATCTGCTTAGAGATTTGAATAATGTCTTTGGACCCAACTCATCTTGGGTTCCAAATCACTTTGCTTGATTTTGTTTGTGTAGGTCTGCCTGGCAGCTGAGAACAACAAGTGGTACCTCGACAGTGGCTGCTCCAGGCACATGACAGGAGACCGATCCAAGTTCAGCAAGATAGAGATGAAGGTAGGGGGTCTGGTCAAATTTGGAGGAAAGGACAGAGGTAGGATCATTGGAGTTGGCACAGTAGGTAAGTCTTCCACAAACTCCATTAAAAAAGTTCAACTTGTGGAAGGTCTTCAACACAACCTGATTAGCATTAGTCAATTATGTGACAAGGGTCACAGGGTTGTGTTTGATGATAACTCATGCAAAAAATTTGAAATAAATTCCGATGTGGTTAAATTTGTAGCCAACAGGATTAATAATGTCTACATGATAGACTTGGATGTTGAATCTGAACCTAATCTTTGTTTATCTGCTAACTATGAAAGTGATGCTTTTGAATGGCATAGACGTCTAGGCCATGCTAGTTTCTCTACTTTAAATAAATTGGTCAAGCATGATTTAGTTAGAGGCATGCCTAGAATCAAGTTCAATTCTATTTCAAAATCCTGTCATGCCTGTGCTCTAGGCAAACAGACCAGGAATTCTTTCAAGCTAAGATCTGAGCCATTGTCCTCTAGACCAATGGAACTTCTCCATATGGACATCTTTGGTCCTACTAGGACTCAGAGTCTTAATGGGAATAGGTTTGGCTATGTGATCATTGATGACCACTCTAGATTTTCTTGGATCTTTTTCTTAGCCAGTAAAAGTGATGCTTTTCAAAAGTTTAATCATTTTTTCAATAAGGTCAAATAAGAAGGAAAACACAAGATTTGTTCAATTCAATCTGACCATGGAGGTGAGTTTGAAAATTCCATGTTTTCTGATCTTTGTGAAAGAGAGGGACTAACACACAGGTTTTCTTCTCCCAGGACACCTGAACAGAATGGAATTGTGGAGAGAAGAAATAGAACTATTGTGGAGATGGCCCGAACCATACTGATTGAGAGTCAATTACCAAGAAAATTCTGGGCAGAGACGGCCAATACAGCAACTTATATAATCAACAGGGCCATGGTAAGACCTATTCACAAGAAAACACCCTATGAGCTACTAAAAGGTAAGAAACCAAACTTGATCCATTTCAGAATTTTTGGAGCTAAATGCTTTATTCATAATAATGACAAGAAAGACTTAGATAAGTTTGAAGCTAATAGCTCCCCTGTAATATTTTTAGGATACTCTGAAGTGTCAAGGGCATATAGGGTCTTTAACATAACAGACCAGAAAGTTGAAGAGTCTCCACACATCATTTTTAGTGAAAAGAAAGGTGTTACTAACATTGAAAATATTGACAGGGATTCCAATCACGATGAGGAATTCCTAGAAGACCAAGAAGAAGAGAAGACTCAGCCGAGTGGAACATCAAATCCTCCCAACCAGGAAGGGCCAGAAGAAACAAGTGATTCTTCAATAAATGTTAGATTTCTTAAAGATCATCCGATAGATAATGTCATAGGCAACCCTGAAGATCCTCTTCGGACTAGGTCTCATTTTAGGAATGTTAATAATCAAGACCTAATTGCTTTGGTCTCACAAATTGAACCCAAATCAGTAGAAGAGGCCTTGGCTGATCAATCTTGGGTCAATGCTATGTGTGAGGAATTAGGTCAGTTCGAAAGAAATAATGTCTGGGAGCTTGTTCCAAGACCAGAAAGTGGTAATATCATAGGAACTAAGTGGGTGTTTAAAAATAAAATAAATGAAGATGGAATCATTTCTAGGAATAAGGCCAGACTAGTAGCCAAGGGCTACTGTCAGGAATTTGGTGTTGATTTCGATGAATCATATGTACCTGTTGCTAGGATGGAAGCAATAAAAATATTGCTAGCTTTTGCATGTTCCAAGAATATAAAACTCCAACAAATGGATGTTAAAAGTGCCTTCTTAAATGGAGTCATTAAGGAAGTGGTTTTTGTTGAACAACCCCCTGGATTTCAATTCTCTCCTCAACCTAACTAAGTTTTCAGGTTAAACAAAGCCATGTATGGTCTAAAGCAAGCTCCTCGAGCATGGTATGAAAGACTGACTAAATTTCTGATCATCAAGGGCTACAACAGAGGTAAGGTTGATCAAACTTTATTTACCAAGGGTACAAATAAAGATATCATCATAGTTCATGTATATATAGATGATATTGCGTTTGGATCAGCTAGCTGTGAACTATGTGATGAATTCTCTAAAATGATGTCTGCTGAATTTGAGATGAGTTTGGTCGGTGAACTAAAGTACTTTCTTGGCTTGCAGGTACAACAGTTAGAGGATGTATGCTTCATCAACCAGACCAAATACACAATGGAACTATTCAAGAGGTTTGATATGAACAACCTGAAGCACATTACAACACCCATGGGTACCAATACCTCACTGGATACAGATGAGACAGGTAAAGAGGTAGATGCCAAGCTCTATCGAGGTATGATTGGATCTCTACTTTACTTGACAGCCTCTAGACCTGATATACAGTTCAGTGTAGGTATGTGTGCAAGGTATCAGTCTAGACCCACTGAATTACATTTAGCTGCAGTGAAAAGAATTTTCAGATATTTATCTGCTACACACTCTCTTGGTCTATGGTTTCCTGCTTCACACACACTTGATTTAGTTGCATACACAGATGCAGATTATGCAGGGTGTAAACTGGACACGAAAAGCACTAGTGGTCACTGTGAATTTTTGGGTGGGTGTTTAGTGTCTTGGGGCTCCAAGAAATAATATTCTGTGGCCCTCTCCACTACAGCGGCTGAATATGTAGCTGCAAGGAGTTGTAGTACACAAGTCATTTGGATTAAATACCAGCTTCAGGACTACCAAGTAGACCTGGGGTGCACACCTATCTATTGTGATAATACCAGTGCCATCAATCTTGCCAAGAATCCTGTTTTACATTCCCGCACCAAACACATAGAGATAAGGCATCATTTCATAAGAGATGAGGTCTCTAAGAAAAACTTTGAACTGATTCATGTAGGCACTACAAATCAGATTGCTGACATCTTCACCAAACCTCTGGACAATGAAAAATTCATTACATTGAGAAGAGAATTAGGCTTATTCAAGTTGTCTTAATTGTGAAGTTTGTTCCTTTTGTGAGGGGGAGTTCTGTGTGTCAAATGGTTAGCCTTCAGTAATGCTATGATTAAGGGGGAGCTAGTTGAGCTGTGAGAGGGGGAGTTCTTTGACTGATTCAAAAAGACTGACTAGATATGTGTCATTGCTGGTTCTCATGACTGAACTAGTGCGGTTCTCTCGGACAGTAGAATCTCACTCATCTCTTAAGTCTATAAGTCTGTGTTACTAAAGTCCAGCTAGAATCTTCCCTCTGGTAGTATATCAGAGATCTGGATTAATTGTACAAAGTATATCTTCCTACATTGTCAGTGATTCCGGTTCAGGTCAAAACATGTATGTCTTGATATCTGACCAAAACAACTTGAAATCCAGACTTCAAGATTCACTTCAAGAAATAGTCCTTCTGGTATTGTTTTCAATCATTCCATCTTCTCAACACAAGGGATAAACTGAATAAACAAAGATCTATGATTTGGTCACTGAGAAACTGGGAGCTTCATCAATGAAATGAAGTTTTTTTTCCTATGTCATGAGGTGTCAAATGCTTAACAAAAAATGAAAAGAAATGACATTAATATTCTGACCATCACAGAGCAATTGTGGCTAGCTGGTGAGTAACTGGGGACTCTGGCCTCTAATCAAGGTGTTTCCTCATGTCAAAAGTCACAATTACTAACTCTGTTCCTTTAAAAAAAAAGAGGAGGTAATGAGGTATTCACACTGAGTAACTGGGGATTCAGGCCTCTAATCAAGGTGTCTCCCTAATGTCAAAAGAGTGAATTACCAACTTACTCATTGGTCTTCTTGAAAATCACCTCAAAATACCTTATCTTTATACAAGTTAATGGATTGCTTGTCCTCAATACCTTGAGTACACCTTCTCTGACTTTGTCTCTTGTCGTCTACTGGGATAGTTGCCTGTTCAGCTAAGTCATGCCATACTTGTTCACTCCTGTTCTAAATCATATACTATATATGTTGATAAACTTTTCTCTCATTCTAGCTCTCTATTGTTTACTAGAGTTCAAGAATCTTCAATTGAGTTTAGCACCTCACTTATTCTCTTAAGACTTGCTCGTGTCTTTCTACACTAAGAAGTTTCTGTACTTCTTCCTCATGTCTCCAGCACTTTCATATATCCTTCATTTCCTTTTGATGATGTCAAAGGGGGAGAGAGGTTTTGCAATATCAGTAGGTCATGAGTTGTCATGAGTTTTTGGGGAGAATTATTCATGAGCTGTGGGAGAATAGTTTGTCATGGCAATATCTGAGAGTGAGTTGTGGGGGAGTGGTTTTGGAGAAAGAAGAGTTTCATCAGCAGTGTTTAATTTTGTCTGCATGCGCTTGCTTTGAACTTGCTTTCTGTAAGACCCGCGTCTTAAGCGGATCCTTAGTGGTTCGGATCTAGGCTTTGTCCTGATCGTTTTGGCTATTTTTACGGATTTTTAGGAGTTCGTTTGGCATTTATCAGAATTTGTTTAAGGTTAATGGCAATTAGGGTTATGTTTTTAAAATAATAATAATAATATATATATATATATATATATATATATATATATCTCTCTCTCTCTCTCTCTCTCCCCAGCGATTTCTCCCTCCCTCACTCGTTCTCCCTCTTTCTCTCTCTCCCTCTCACGATCGCTCCTCCCCTACTCTCTCGATTTCGGTCCGGACGGCCGCGGATCGAGGCGTGGGAGGTGTCTTTGGAACCGGCTCGTCGTGAGGAACGCGTAAGTGCTGACCTCGTCGCGATTCGTGAGCCGTGGAGGCGGGACGGAGCGAGAGGAGCTGCGGTGGCCCCTTGCTTGCATGTGGCCCAAACTCGATTTTCGTTACGATTGAGGTAGAGGGATGGAATCCTTGCCTCGCTAGGATCACATTGGCATAGCATGCACGCCCATCCGATGTCGTTTTCTTCAATTTCCATGCAAAATTTCTTGTTAGTGTAATTTAGGCTAAATTCTTGAAAATCACTCCATGGGCATTGTTTTTATGTTTTGATGCATGCTTTAGTTGTAGAATGTTGTAGTTTGGTAGGTTTTATAGTTTTTCTGTGTTTCCTCGTCGATCCGGCTCGACCGGGAGGGGGCTTGATTTTAAGCGTTTCGGTTTTAGCTCCCAGTCGGTGTGACGGTCCTACCAGGAACCGTCACACGTGTAACGGCCCTCACGGGACGCGTTACAGCACTGTAACGGCCCTTGGTAGGGGCGTCACAGTGTGTGTAACGGTCAGGCCCCTGACCGTTACACTCCTTTTTGACTTCCGTTGACTTCGTGAGGCGGTTGGCCTGACGGCCTGTCGGGCGGCCATCAGGGTGCCGTAACGCGCCTCATGCGACGCGTTATGCCCTATGCAAACTGTGGTTGCAGTTTTTGTCTCGGGTGGCTGTAACGGCCAGGGTCGAGCGCGTTACAGTTCATGTAACACACCACACCCCGACCGTTACACACTGTAACGCGGGTACTGTAGACCGTTACATTCCCTGGGGTTTTCAAAAGCCGTCTGCTTGTTCGATTCCGATAGAGTTGCTTTCACTTCCTTGTGATGAAACCACTAGTCGTAACCCAGCGACCGAGTGTGTCGTCCCACCCGGGAGAGGTGGAGGGGTGTTCCCATTGAACGGTTTGTAAGCTAGTTACCAGCTGATAAGTAGCTGCGTGTTCCAGTCGATGGAGTGCGCAGATGATGAGCGAGTCATGTTGGCTACTTATCAGCTTCAAGGTATCGCACGCACGTGGTTGACCGCAGAGTGGGAAGTTGCCTTCCGTTCTCGTCCGCTTCGGCAAATCACCTGGGCTGAGTTCGTTGCTGCTTTCGAGCGTGCTTACACTCCAGCCTGTCTCAAGTTAGCGAAGATGTATCAGTTTCTGGAGCTGACGCAAGGTGACATGACTGTGTTGCAGTACCGGGATAAGTTCATCGAGTTGGGCAGGTACGCGCCCCATATTTTTGCTGATGAAGCTATGAAGACTCAGCAGTTTCTGCGTGGGCTGAAAGCGGAATTGAGCCTGCCGTTGTTTGCTACCCGAGTGTCTGAGTTGGATTCAGCGTACCAGGCAGCTATTGCAGTGGAGATGGAGATGGCGAGGACTCGAGGGCTTTCTCAGGCAAGAATGGTGCAGCCGACTGTGCAGTTTCAGCCGACTTACAATGTCACGCCCCGAGCGCGGAAGATTACCCGGAGACGTGACGCGTCTATATGGATCGTGTCAATCATGTAAATATTAGAGTGCGCAAATAACTAAGCTTTAACTCAAAATTAATACAAATAGTACGAGCTGACAATTGTCACAACTAATCAAAGGACAAATACATATGTTCCCAGAGTCCAACGACTAGGCTTCAAATCTTAAGCAGTTCTAATCAAGTTGACTAATACAAATGACATAGATGAATTGATACAACTGACATAAGTGAACTAATACAATAACACAACAGACATCACAATTAACATGACAATTGATGACTCCATTCTACACTCATCACTCAGACTCATCCCCTTCCGTGTTCTGGCCGATATCCAAACTACCTGAAAAGGTTAGAAAAATAACTAGATGAGCGAATCGCTCAGTAAGAATTACATCTCAAGATTTAACATGCTTTAAGTGGTTTACAAGTTCGATTAATGTCAGTAAAGTTATGCATGTAGATGAGTAGATATCAAGGATTGTAAAAATCGACAAGAGCAATGAAGGAATAACAAGTGAGAGTATAAGGATTCCAACTTCAATGCAGCAATAGCAAGAGATTCAAGTAAGTAATAACTGGAATTAACGAAAATCTTTCCAAGAGAGTAAGAACTCATGTCAAGTAAGTAATAGAAAGTAATATAAATTCAAGCATGTAAAACTGGAATTGACTATTTATCAATTTCATTCAAGTAAAACTTTACCCTTATGCGGGTCTCAAGTCAAATCAATCAAGTAATATCACAAGAATGAGTGGAATGTCTAAAGCCTAGCAAGCAAGTACTTCGGTGCAATGCCAAACACCGTGGTCAATAAACTCCCATGGGCACAAGTACCTTCGGGTGCTCCTCCCAGGACCAGACCGGGCCCTATATGCACAGCATTAATCATGTCTGTCGACATCCACTCTCATTTATAGCCAATATGGAATTTCAAGGTTTGACCAGTATGATATATAAGGTAGAATTATGGAATGGAATCCAAGGGCGCATTAATGTGTAGGGATGAACTAGGAGTGGAAACTAGTAACGTTTGATACACGGAAAAAAATTAGATAAGAGAGGTGCCTTATGGGCCACCTGACAATTTTAGAAACGACACCCTCACTGTGGGATGCCCTTCCTGGGAATTATATAGGGTTTAGAGGACCCTATCAGGAGTTAAATATCACCTCTCAGGCTGCCATCTATCAGTGGAGATGGTAAAAGCGAAACCCTAACGATCAGGTTAACGCAATGAGCCAGCTGTAGTTCATCGCGTCAACCCTGCAGTTCATCGCGTCAACCCTGCGAACAGGCTGGGTCGACTCATCAGTTCATCGCGTCAACCCTGTGAACTAGTAGGGTCGACTCATCAGTTCATCGCGTCAACCCTGTGAACTGACAGAGTCGACTCATCAGTTCATCGCGTCAACCCTGTGAACTGGCAGGGTCGACTCATCAGTTCATCGCGTCAACCCTGTGAACTGGCAGGGTCGACCCTGTGAGCAGGTAGGGTCGACTCATCAGTTCATCGTGTCAACGCGATGAACTGGCAGGGTCGACTCATCAGTTCATCGCGTCAACCCTGTGAACTGACAGGGTCAACTCATCAGTTCATCGCGTCAACCCTGTGAACTGGCAAGGTCGACTCATCAGTTCATCGCGTCAACCCTGTGAACTGGCAGGGTCGACCCTGTGAGCAGGTAGGGTCGACTCATCAGTTCTTCGCGTCAACGCGATAAACTGGCAGGGTCGACCATGTGAACAGGCAGGGTCGACTCATCAGTTCATCGCGTCAACGCGATGAACTGGCAGGGTCGACTCTGCAGTTCATATTTGCTCAAAATGACTTAAGGTATTAGTCTTTGATTAAACTAGGGTATTAACCTTTGATTTAAGTTTATTTAGGTAAAACTGATGACATGGATATATAGAGAAAACTGTAAGGATTATAAAGATCTTTATTCATGCATTCGTTTCATGCTTTAGTTGCTTAAATATCAGATTTTTAACATGACGTATCATACAAGTTTTCATTTTTAAAGGAACTAAATGGAGACAATGTTTCTAGATAGGCTACCTAACAGATTAATTAGGTATGCTAGTTAGTTAGTAGATCAACTAACATGTTAATTAGGTATGTTAACAGGTTAGTTAAACTAATAAGTTACGTAAAAACACGACAAAACTTGCGTTAAACGGATATATCGTATGGATATGAAGCTAATACATGCCAACTACCCTAGATTGAAGCTAATACATGCTAATCAATGCTAATCATCTTGGGTATAAGGCTACTACATGCTAATTATCTTGGTACGAGGCTAATATATGCTAATCATCCTAGATTTAAGCTAACACATGCTAATTATTCTAGGTATGAGACTAATACTTGCTAATTATCTTATGTATGAAGCTAATACACGCTAATCATCCTAAATTTAAGCCAACACATGCTAATTATTCTAGGTATGAGACTAATACTTGCTAATTATCTTGGGTATGAAGCTAATACACGCTAATCATCCTAGATTTAAGCCAACACATGCTAATTATTCTAGGTATGAGACTAATACTTGCTAATATTTGCTAATACATGTTAATTATTCTGGGTATAATGCTAATACATGCTAATTATCTTAGGTATGAAGCTAATACATGCTAATCATCCTAGATTTAAGCTAACACATGCTTTATGAACACTAAATATTGCATGGAAATGAGCCTAAGACTAAATGCCTAGACTAATCATCCTAAATTAGCTACTAGTTTAGTTAAAAGTTGAGAACACCTACTTGTTGGAAGATCGTAGCAGCAGAACCCTTCTTTGTAATCCCTGCAGAGCTTTGCCCCAACCTTAGCTAGCCTAGAATGGGGGTAGCCAAAGGGGTATGTTTATAGGGTTGTCATGGTCGAATGGGAGGCAAGATCTGAAATAATGGGGCTTTACAGCTTGTACAGGCTGGAGAGATAAGGGATAATGTTTGGACAGCCAATCCATGGCCCAGATCGTAAAGTCTGTCTCCCACATTCATACACGATCCCTCTTCAATGTGCACACTTTCAAAGTCTGTACATCCTCAAAGTCTATACATTGGCTTCACAAAGTCTGTACATTTCTATTGCTAGCCTATTCACTAAGTCTGTACATCACAAGTCTGTACAACCTCTCCCTCTCAAAGTCTATACATTGGCTTCCTCTCAAAGTCTGTACATCACTTCCTCTCAAAGTCTGTACATCACAAAGTCTATACATTGGCTATTGCTAGCCTATTCACAAAGTCTGTGCATCACAAGTCTGTACATCCTCTCCCTCTCAAAGTCTATACATTAGCTTCCCTCTCAAAGTCTATACATTACCTGAGCATAGTCATGAAGTCTGTACATTGCACTGTGCATCATTCTTCCAAGTCTATACAACGAGGTGAAGTCTGTACATCCATTAGTGATCTTCCAAGTCTGTACGTTGCTACCTTATAATGTATAATTAATTGGCACAAAAGGTAAATGGTGGATGCTAGGATTTGAACCCTAGTCATTGAGTTGAAAGGTAAGTTACTTAACCAACTACACTAGCAAGCCACTTGTTAAGTGAATACTCTTTACATATGATAACTACGTGTTCCAACTTCTTACTTAATCTAGAGTTTATCTAATATTTTTTTTTTGAGAAATATTATTAATATATATATATATATTTATTTATTTATACGGGATGCTACATACCAGCCGTCTGTCCCAGGAGTTCCTTCCGCCGTTCCTGCTGTCAGCAGTGTTCTTCCTTCTTCCGACTCCCATTTCCGGCAATTCAAGAACAAGAAGTCGAAGAGAAAGTTTGAGCATTCGGCGCCTTCCGATCCGAGTCAGTTGTCCGTTCCTTCTGTTCGACCGCGTCAAGATTTTTCCAATGGTCAGCAGCGTCCGTGTTTGAGGTGTGGTGGCAATCATCCAGGCGTGCCGTGTTCTTTACCGATCGTCTGTTATCGCTGTGATCAGCCGGGTCACGTAGCTCGAGACTGTCCGCTGAAGCCGAGGCCGGTGCAGTTCTCGCAGTTTACCCAGCCGCAGCAGCCTCAGTTTCATCTTCTTCCGCCGCCTCAACCTCAGCCGTCTTATCTACCTGCTCCAATTCCTTCTCAGCAGTCTTCTGCAGCCGGTCACCCTCCGAGAGGCAGAGTCACTCACATCACTCGTGCAGAAGCTGTGCTAGCTAATCTGGTAGAAGGTACGGTTTCGATTTTTGGTCGTCCTTCTTTTCGATTCTGGTGCTACTCATTCCTTTGTGTCCGAGGATTTTCTTGCTTGCATTGAGGAGCCGATGACTAAAGTGTCCTGTAACTTGCTCGTGGAGTTACCCTCTGGAGATTTCATGTCTACTCCGGTGTGCCTGGAAGATTCCTCTATCGTCGTCAGCAATCGTCAGATGCCTGCGAAGCTTTATACATTGCATTTGGCCGAATATGACGCTATTCTAGGCATGGACTGGCTGGAATTGTATAGTGCCGTGGTTGACTGCAGATACAAGCGAGTATATTTTATACCACGCGGGAAGCCAGCCTTCTATTTCCAAGGTATCCATTTCTGTTCTTTTCGTTTGTTTATTCCTGCCGTAGGTCTAACTTTCTTTCAGTTTCCTCCTTGTCCTTCCGTTTAATTTCGTGGATGAAATTTTTTTTAGGGGGGAGGGACTGTAAGACCCGCGTCTTAAGCGGATCCTTAGTGGTTCGGATCTAGGCTTTATCCTGATCGTTTTGGCTATTTTTGTGGATTTTTAGGAGTTCGTTTGGCATTTATCAGAATTTGTTTAAGGTTAATGGTAATTAGGGTTAAGTTTTTAAAATAATAATAATAATAATAATATATATATATATATATATATATATATATATATATATCTCCCCACCGATTTCTCTCTCCCTCACTCGTTCTCCCTCTTTCTCTCTCTCCCTCTCACGATCGCTCCTCCCCCACTCTCTCGGTTTCGGTCCGGACGGCCGCGGATCGAGGCGTGGGAGGTGTCTTTGGAACCGGCTCGTCGCGAGGAACGCCTAGGTGCTGACCTCGTCGCGATTCGTGAGCCGTGGAGGCGGGACGGAGCGAGAGGAGCCACGGTGACCCCTTGCTTGCATGTGACCCAAACTCGGTTTTCGTCGCGATTGAGGTAGGGGGATGGAATCCTTGCCTCGCTAGGATCGCATTGGCATAGGATGCACGCCCATCCGACGTCGTTTTCTTCAATTTCCATGCAAAATTCCATGTTAGTGTAATTTAGGCTAAATTCTTGAAAATCACTCCATGGGCATTGTTTTTATATTTTGATGCATGCTTTAGTTGTAGAATGTTGTGGTTTGGTAGATTTTATAGTTTTTCTGCGTTTCCCCGTCGATCCGGCTCGACTGGGAGGGGGCTTGGTTTTAAGCGTTTTGGTTTTAGCTCCCAATCGGTGTGACGGTCCTACCAGGAACCGTCACATGTGTAACGGCCCTCACGGGACGCGTTACAGCACTGTAACGGCCCTTGGTAGGGGCGTCACAGTGTGTGTAACGGTCAGGCCCCTGACCGTTACACTCATTTTTGACTTCTGTTGACTTTGTGAGGTGGTTGGCCTGACGGCCTGTCGGGCGGCCGTCAGGGTGCCGTAACGCGCCTCATGGGACGTGTTACGCCTGTGCAAACTGCGGTTGCATTTTTTGTCTCGGGTGGCTGTAACGGCCAGGGTCGAGCGCGTTACAGTTCATGTAACGCGCCACACCCCGACCGTTACACACTGTAATGCGGGTACTGTAGACCGTTACATTCCCTGGGGTTTTCAAAAGCCGTCTGCTTGTTCGATTCCGATAGAGTTGCTTTCACTTCCTTGTGATGGAACCACTAGTCATAGCCCAGCGACCGAGTGTGTCGTCCCACCCGGGAGAGGTGGAGGGGTGTTCCCATTGAACGGTTTGTAAACTAGTTACCGTGGGCCCCTGTGGTTACCGTTGCGTCCAACGGGGGGGGGAAACTAGCTAGAGGCCTGGCTCTAGGCAGGAGTCAGTGTCTGCACACGTGGTCAGAGACTTGGACTAGCACTGACGAGTGTCGCTCTGACTAGTACTTGGTTTGATCCTATTACGCCTCTCGCTTGTCGTGAGCCAGACTTGCGAGTTGCCGAGACGCAGTGTAAGTCGTCAGGGGACGCATCTGGTCTTGTTCTTCTAGTGGGTTGTTCCGTCTCTCACTTCATTTGGTTAGTGATTGTTTATTCTGTTGGTAGATTTATTTTCTATCGTTATTTATCTATTAAATTATGCATCTGCCTTATTACTTAATCGCATGCTTTAATTACTTTTATATTCGCCTGCTTGTCTGTTTAGTTTGAGGTAGGGATCCACGTGACCCCTACTGAGTCTGACTGTGACTCACCCTTCCTTCTATCAGGTGAGCCACCCCAGTCGTCTGCCGGTTCTGCTCGGGGTTGTGCCGAGCGCCGTTAGAGTGCCAGCTGTGTTGGTTTGTCTTTTATTCTGTTGTGCCGGGGTATGCCCCGTGTAGTTGTACAGTGGACCTCTGTTATTGTAAATCTGGGCTATTGTATATATTTTACCACTCTGATATTTTAAATTACTTCCGCCTTTAATTATTAATTGTTGTTCTAATTAATATTGTGCGCTTGCGGTCTCAATTCGTTATGCAACTCCTGAGTAAACTCCACTAACCCTTCGGGGGCCTCATCAGCCTCTTGGGTGCGTCCCCGGTTCTTGGTATCCGTGTATCGATGCTATCGGTATATCGGTATCTAGAGCTCTGGGCCGTCACACTTTGATTGTTAAAGCTACTATTATTTATTTTTAAGCCTTGATATTGCTTGATTCATAGTGTTGCCATCATCAAAAAGGGGGAGATTATTGCATCCCTACGGTTTTGATGATGTCTTACACTATAAGTCAACCTATTTTTATCTCTAGATCAATTCATGCATTACTTCAAAGTCTGTACAGCCCGTGGTCGCAAGACCAAGTCTGTACATCGTCTGCTGCATGCATTTCTTCAAGTCTGTACATGGTCTTGGCATATGCACACATAAAGTCTATACATCCATCGTTTGATAGTTGGCCAAGTCTATACATTGTAAGACCAAGTCTGTACATTCCTTGTGCATGCATCGTCTCATGCATCGTCTCTCCTTGTGCATGCATCATTTAAAGTCTGTACAGTCCGTGTTCAGAGCATACGCTAAGTCTATGCATCGTCTGCCAGCAAGTGCATCATTCTCCGTCTCACTTAGCGTCTCATGTACATAAATCAAAGTCTGTACAGCCAGTGCATCCTGCGTCTCACTTAGCGTCTCTATGTGCAAGTCTATACAGTGTCTGGTCGCACACACTCAAGTCTATACATTCTCATCTTTACCTACGGTCACTGTTTTAGCACTTCCACGAAGTCTGTACATTCTTCACTTAAAGTCTGAACACGGTTGCCTTGATGACCATCAAGTCTGTACATCGATGCATGCTATCAAGTATGCACAGCCTGTGTGTTGCACGAACACAAGTCTATACATTGCTGCATGAACACAAGTCTGTACATTATTTTCTCACGCATGTAAACGTCAAAGTCTGCACATTCTCTACTGTCTATGCATCGGTCAAGTCTGTACACAGCTGTAAGCTATTAAGTATGTACAGCCCATGTTCTTCATGCATTCACATAGTCTGTACATCGTTTTACGTCGTGCATACTTTGGTATCAAGTCTATACATTCGTTGTGGCTTGTTCATGCATCCTTCTCATCAAGTCTGTACATTGCTTGACAGCATGCCTGAGCACTCATCGTCAATGTACATACTCTCCTATATGCATTGTTCAAAACAAGTCTGTACATCGTCCTTTGGTTCAAAGCTTGAACTAACTCGATGCATCCATTCTTCTCTTCTTTCAGGTTGATTCAAGCTGATGATTGGGCACGTGATCCGAGGTTGGTGCCTGACACGTGATCCGAGATTTCTCTGGAAAACGAGGGCACGAGCCCCACTCACGCCACACGAGTGAAGTCATGGAATTCAGGTCGGAAGCCATATAAAAGGATGTCCTCTGCGATCAAAAGAGGTGAACTGGAGGAAAGCTGAGAAAATTAGTGCCTGAGCAGAAGAAGAATAGAGAGAGCCTCCACGTTCCAGAGAGAAGACAGAGAGAAGAATTTGAGAGAATAGATCTGAGCGAAAAGTCTTTGAGAGAGAGAAGTTTATGTGACTGTGAAGATCTGCTTCTTCGGAAGCTACATTGTTCTTGGTTTTTAGAAACGATTGTCGTTCATCGATTGTCTTGTTTTTCTATTTTTCACTTCATCTTTCTTATTCCATATTGTCACCCTCCAGTGTTCGGAGGAAGGGAGAGATTCTCCGGTTTCCCTCTGGACTTCAGAGGAAGAGAGATCTGTGATCTCTGGTTTGCCAGTGAGAGGCTGTCACTAGCAGTTCCCCTCCGGTTTGGAGAAAGGGAGATTCGTCTCCGGTTCTGATCTTGCGGGAAGCAGGTCCAGGTGTCAAGCTTCTGTGGATTGCAGAGCTTGGGTTGAGGGATTTGTTTCCCTTGATTTGTCAAGCTGTTCGGCAGCATCTGTTTGCAGACTGAGTCTGCTGTTCTAGCCTTCGCTAGTGGAAGCCTCACTCTGGTTTGGAGTGAGGGGTGGATGTAGATTGTGGACTGCAATCGAACCACCTTAAAAACTCCATGCCTCTTCTGTGGTTTGCCTGTTATCGATGTGTTGCTCTCCTTCTGCTTGGCATTTTGTTTCATTGTGAACAGCTCTCTCGATCTCACTTCTTTCTTCCGTCTTGGTTATTGTCTGCCTTGGCTATTGCTTTCGCTGTATCTGAAGGGTTGAGAAACCAAAGTTGTGATTTACCGCTGGATTATTAATTTTAGGGAGTGATCTATTCATCCCCCCCTTCTATATCACTCTACGCTGTGCATATCAGGGTTGGGGGAGGTGGGGCGTCCACCGCCGGGGGGGGGGGGGGGGGGGGGGGTGAGGGAGGTGGGGGAGGGGGAGGGGGAGGGGGAGGGGGGGCGTCTGCCAGCCGGTGGGGGACGGCGGGGGGCTGGGGGGCGGTGGGGGACGGTGGGCGCCGGGGAGGTGGGGGTGGGGAGATTAAAAAATTTTAAATAAAGTTTTAATTTAAGTAAATTTAACTTTGTTACTCTTAAAAATTTAAGATTAGATTTTGTTAGTTTTTAAAATTTTATTTTTGATATATTATTTAATTCAGAAGTTTCAAATATAAATGTAAATTTAGTGATAAATATGTTACAAACTATTTTAAATATATAGGTACATTTATGGATTATAAATTTTATTTGATAATTCTATATAAAATTTAATTTGTATAAAAAATTAAAGATTTAATTTAGATGTATTAAATAATGTATTCATTTTTACATGATGTAGAATTAAATTTATTCTTATAATTTAAATTTATTTATAACAAAATTTGTAGATGTAAATTATAATTATTATGTATTAAATAATACTTTTAGTTTAACATGACGTAGAAAAAAATTATTATTTTTAACATATAGTTTTGCATGTTATAGAAATAATGATATTATTTTCATTAAATGCTATTTTTAAAAAACATTGTACATTAAATTTACATTTATTACTTAAATTTGTTAGTTGTAGACGTAGAATAATAAAATTTCTTTTTTTTGTAGAAATTAATACATGGTTTGTTTGTAAATTATATTCGATAGCTCTACGTAAAAATTGCTTTACTATAAAATGAAGATTTTTTTATTTTATATTAGTTCATTAACAAATTTAGTGATAGTTAAAATTTGTATTTCTTAAATTTAGGAGATACAGTTAAGCACTCTATGGCTCCTAGGGAATGACCAAATGACATTGGATGGTCACACGGAGTTATGTTGGATGGCAAGCGTAGGTGTTGGCGTTGCAACTACTGTAAAAAAGAATACCGGGGAGGAGGTGTGTCTCGGTTGAAGAAGCACTTGGCAGGAGGAGCTGGTGCAGTATACTCTGAGGTTGCTGGGTGTACACATGTGCCTAGAGATGTGAAACTTGCAATGGCCAGACACCTACGGGAGAAGAGAGTTGAGATGTAAGAAAAGAGAAAACAAGAAGAAAAGAGATGAAGCGGCAGTTAGCGGAAGAGCAAGTGACAGCGACGAGGAAGAATGTGCATGGACACCCAGTGACGAAGACCAACAAGCGCGTACTGACCAGCCTAATGTGTTTGTCACGGTGAATGATACATACGAAGCGCAGTTTCGTGAGGTAGTACGTCAGAGCAGGGAAGAGGCAAGACATCCCGAGGAGACGCGAGTCCGAAGTCGCAAGACGTCAAGGATTGGAGCATCAGGGAGTGGTGGTTCATCTACGACTCGATCAGCCATCAGCTGCGTCACCGCGGGTCGTGTACGCACATGGTTCATAGCAGTATGAATATTACGTACGCATGTATTGGGAGAACTATACGGATTCAATGCGTTATGGAGACTATCTGTCCTATCTGCGGACCACATTTAATGTCAGATTGTTTGGAGATGGACGCTGGCCCAGTTTGGGCCCATATGATTAGGAGTATGTATCATTTGTTTATATTTATAAGTAACTAATAAGTAATTGTAAATTTCTTCATATCTTGAGTTTTGTACTTGTCATTGAAGTTACTAATATAAAATTTTACAATATTTGTAGGTCGTCATGGACGAACGACGTCACCCTGCGTGGGAGTATGGTTACACTGTTGAGGGTGATCGACATGCGTACTGTTAGATACTGCGGACATCGCGTCACCGGCATACACAGATTTGCAGAGCACCTTGCGAAAATGGGACGTGATTGCCGTGCATGCGACCGAGTTCCTAGGGATGTCCGACATTACTTTCTGACAGAGTTACCGGAGGGATATGTTCCTCGTAGCAGAGGCGGGTCATCATCTTCTACGTCTAGGGTACCCCCACCACTAGCACAGGGCGAAGCATGATCTTCCTCCACGTCTAGAGTTCGAGCAGCACCAGCACCAGTAGCACATGATAGAATTGAATGTATAGATGTAGTGAGGACTTTTTTTAAAGATTTTCATGTACCCTCCACTGTTGCACATGACCCATCATTTCTGCAGATGGTTATATATTTTCAGTCTCACCCACATGTACCTCCACCCATTAGGATAGAGTTAGATTATACGGATCATCAGTCTCATGTATCTGATTCTGATTGAGATTCGGGATTCACAGATAACTCAGATGAGTGAATTTTAATATTTTACACTTCATGACTGGAGTTGAATGATCTCATTATTGTGTCTATGTTTACTTTAACATATTTAGTGATTTTTTTTATCTGTTAACATTGGATGCTTAACTAAGAGCTGTAATATGTTAATTTTATTTAATTAATTGTTTGTAATTTAATATAAATTTATTATCATAAAAATTAACTATACATTCTAATATTATTAAATATATATAATATTTAATCTTTCAATAAAATTTTATTTTTAAAAAAATTAAATTCTAAAAAAATCAAAAAATCGCGTGACTTGTCGAGAGAGCAGACCGGGTTACTGGACGACCCGTCCGACCCGTCCCGCACCGAGACCGGGTCAACCGGGTCGACAAACCCTGCTCCCCGCTTCCGACTGGCGTCCCACCTCCCCTCTCCCTCCGACATCCCCTGCACCCCTCTCCGGTCGACTTCCCCTGCACCCCCCTCCCCGCGTCCGACCGACATCCCACCTCCCCTCTCCGACAAACGCCCCTGCACCCCTGCCCCTGCTTCCGGCCAACGTCCCACCTCCCCTTCCCCTCCTCTCTTCGGGCCGACGTCCCACCTCCCCTCTCCGACCGACGTCCCCTGCACCACCCTCCCTCCCCTCTCCGACCGACGTCCCCTACACCCTCCCTCCCCTAGCCGACACCCCCCTTCCCCGCTTCCACACAACGCCCGGCCTCCCCTCTTCCAACCGACACCCACCTCCCCTCTTCCACTCGCTCCCTCAATCATTATCGCCAAACAAGTTTACATAAAATTTAAAAAATATGTCATTTTTATCAGACAGATATTTATCTTCTTTTATCAATTTTAAAATTTAAATTAAGAATTAATATATCATATTTTTAAAATAAAAATATTTTCTAACACCCTATAAATATACTTTTATTATGTATTATAAATCCCAGTTAAATTAAGCCGGAACAAATAGATCGAATAACCGTGCAGTACCTCCTCTTTTTTTTAAATCAACGACAAATATAACTCGCGAGTCGCGAGGGAGCGTAGGAGAAAAAGGAAGAAACTGCGGATATAGATACGGTAAAAAAAGTCTTATAGGGTGTTTGGGAACGTTTTTTTCACGTTTTTCTCTCTAAAATTTAAAAAAAGAAGCAGAGACTCCACTAACCACGTTTGGTGGTAACTTCCCTAATTTTTAGGAAAGTGTCCTACTCCATTAACACCTCTTTCTAAAAAAAAACAAGTCTATACTTCTTTTTTTTTTGAGGAAGCCGCCCGCCCCTTGCGTTCACGCAGCCCGCGGCCGCGACTGTCTATCTCCCCTCCTTGCGTTACCTTCTTCCTCACCGGTGGTATTTCTCTCTGGGCGACCTTCCTCACCGACGGTATTTCTCTCTGGGCGGCGGCGTCTTCCTCACCGGCGACGACGTCTTCCTCACCCGAAAACGCCGTCTTCCTCACCGACGGTCTTGCTCACTAGGTGGCGACGTCTTCCTCACCCGGCGCAAGGTATGCAAACCCGACGCATCGCCCTCTCCTCTCTTCTTTCTGTCGAGATGGAGGGAGAGGTCTCTTGTTTAATTTGATGAGACACGTATGTACCCCCCCACCCACCGTTCCTCTTGTTTCTAATCTCATACTAACCGACATGTCAAGCTAGTAGAATAACGTCAACGCATCTACCAGACAGTTTGCACTAGCTTCTTCAGCTATCACTTTGTCTACAGAAAAGAAGGGGAAGAAAAAAAAACAAAGAAAGAGAGAGAAGAGAGGACATGCATGCACCATCCTTCCAACCCACTGGTTCGTCCGATGCTTTCTTTTATCCCCTCGAACATCAGACCAAGTTACTTTCATTTCACTTTTATCAGCCAGCAGCCACGCTGGTTTAGTTGAACAGGGCCAAAATTTCTTCCACCTTATACTTGCAAAGTATGGAATTGAGCCAATGAGGAAGCATTATGCCAGCTTGGTAGACCTGCTTGGTCGTGCTGGACATTTGGATGTTGCCTATGAGTGTACAAGGAACGTGCCACTGAAACCAGATGCTTCTGTGTGGGGTGCTCTTCTTGGTGCCTGTAGGGTTTATGGAAATGTTGAGTTGGGTACATTGGCTTTCAGTATCCTATGTATTGTGAAATTAATTATAAACTATGCATGTCTAATGTAAATCCTTGTATTGATGAGCTCCGCATATTAGGAATTGAGCTAAGAATTATCATTGAAATTGACTATGACATGTCGGATATCTAACTTCTGTATGTTATCATTGACATATATAGTAGCTTTTCTTGCAACCATTCTTACAAGACAATTAATAAAATAGCATATCCACAGTAGTTTAGCTTCATTTTGATCATTACTGCCATATCCTCATAGAAATGGTTATCTGTAAGCTACTATTAGATAGTTGCTTTTCTTGCTATCATTCTTCAAAATATCATTTATTCTACTGGATAATTGATTTCCTTTACTATCATTTATAGATAGGCTACAATTCTTCACAAGATCCTATATTTTAACAAACGACCGATATTATGTCTGGAACACAAGTATCTTCGGCAAATGCTCCTAATGAAAGGTTGAGGTGGGATGAAACTCGTTCAACTTATCTAACTAAAATGTTAGTAGAATATCATCGAGCTGGGAAAAGGGCATCAACGAGTTGGAAGCCCGAAGCATGGGAAGCAATGCGATCAGAATTTAACAATAGGTTTGGACTGAATGCTACTACAAAATAATTGAAAGCTCGAGTCCAGGTGATGAAGAATGATTATGTTGTAATAAAGAATATACTCAATGCAAGTGGCTTTGGTTTCAACCCGGTATTGAATACATTTATGGCTACTGATGAAGTCTGGGATGCTTATATTCAGGTAAAAAATAATTCTATGATAAAATATTTTATTTTATGTATTAATTGAGACCTATTTAAAAATTATTTTGATATATTTCAGAAACATCCTGAAGCAAGGATTTGGAGACGAGTCACTATACCACTATATAATGAGTGGTATGAAATATTTGACGGTATTATTTCTCTCCCTTTTATTTATTAAATATATATTTATTTAAATTTTATTATATATATATATAAATATTTATTTTTTAAATTATAGGTACTAAAGCAGATGGAAGAATGCAGCAAAATACACTTCCACGTATGGAAACATCTCAAGCTGCCGATCCATACATGACACCTCCTCATGAAACACGTGTTGATTTGACAAAAGATGAAGATAGTTCAGCATCAAGTCCTGATTTTAAGCTTGTGCGGAATATTGAAAAACGCAGTCAGGGTAAAGAATCTATTGTTTCAAATGAAAAGTCAAAAAGAAGGAAGTCAAAAGACACAACATCTTTAGCTGAAGCAATGATGGAGGCAACTCTAGAGTTCAAAAAGTCATCAATACCTTCTTCCCATGAAATGATTCAGCAATGTGTGGAATTAATCATGACAATGAATCTCACTATTTCCGAGAAAGCTAGAGCAGCTGATTTGATTAGGAGAGACAATGCTTATCTTGTGTTCTTAAAGTTTGATGATGCAACTCGTTTAGAATGGTTGAAGTTGCATCTTGGGGATAACTAATGGGATTTGTGTAGCAAGTATAGAACAATTAACTACTTTTCTAGTGTTTTTATGCACTATCGCATGTTTGGTTTATTATAGATTATTGTCTTTGAATACAAGATGTTCTCGTTTTGTAAGAGTTGGTTGATTATATGCGTTATTATTATGAGATGTGATGAATGTGATGTTAGCATTCTATAAATCTGGTTCTCTAATTACAGGTATATGGTTGATTGATTATATGAGTTATTATTCTGAGATGTGATGTATGTGATATTAGAAATCTATAAATTTGGTTCTCTAATTACAGGTACATGGACATAGTCGAAAAATATGATGATGTTAGTGAGGAAGAGGAAAGATTTATAACACGCCGTCGTCATTTTTTTCTCACTATGTTGACATTACTGAAGATTGCTCATGATCAACAAAGGGATAATTCGACGAAGCGTATAAGAACATCAATTCTTACTGGCAGAGCATACATGCAAGAGTTATTAGAAGGGGCTGAAATTCAATTCCGTAAGATTTGTCGTATGAATAAATATATCTTTTCTTTATTGTGCAACGAGATAAAAGATTTACATCAGTTAAAAGAGAGTACTAGAGTTGACACAGAGGAGATGGTAATGATGTGTATTTATATTTTGGCAAAAGGTGCAAGTAACCGATCTGTTCAAGATAGATTTCAACATTCTGGTGAAACAATAAGTCGTCGATTTAATGAAGTACTTGATGCTCTTGTGAGTTTAGCACCGAAGTATATTTCTCTTCCTCCAGCAGAGACTCCGCAATACATCCTTGATAGACAATATTTTCGATTTTTTAAGGTAATGCTTCTAGTGATTAATGTTAATTTAAGCATTCTTTACATTAATTTTATATTTATATTACTGCAGGATTGTATTGGAGCTATAGATGGAACACATATATTAGCGGAGATTCCAGCCGATGATAGAATACGCTATCGCAACCGAAAGGGACAAACATCTCAAAATGTTATGGCCGTATGCTCATTTGATATGCGTTTTCTTTTTGTTAATGCTGGGTACGAAGGTTCTGCTGCTGATGCTACTGTTTTAGAAGGTGCTATAACATCGGGATTTTATGTCCCAGAAGGTAAATATTTTCATTTAAATTATATTTGTTTATATATGTAGTGACATTTATTTTCATGAATAGGTAAATATTATCTCGTTGATGCGGGTTATGCAAATACACCACAATTTATAGCGCCATATCGAGGAGTAAGATATCATTTGAAGGAATTTGGTCCAAATCACTCCTCTCCACAGAACCCAAAAGAGTTATTCAATTTGCGACATGCTTCATTACGAAATGTTATTGAACGTATGTTCGGGGTGTTAAAAGAAAGATTTCGTATTTTTCGTCAACCATTGGAATATCCTCTCGATGTACAAACGAAGATAGTTATTGCTACATGTACCTTGCACAATTTC
Organism: Amorphophallus konjac; assembly: GCA_022559845.1. Classification (NCBI taxonomy): domain Eukaryota; kingdom Viridiplantae; phylum Streptophyta; class Magnoliopsida; order Alismatales; family Araceae; genus Amorphophallus; species Amorphophallus konjac. The sequence continues at coordinate 28,047,316 of CM040118.1, forward strand.
ATTCGTGACCATAAAGGAGGAAAAGATGAAATCTGGATGCAAATTGAAAGAGAACATGGTGCAGATATTGATAGCGAAGTAGAACAAAGACGTCAAGAAAGAATCAGATTTGAAGAACAACAGAGTTTCACCACACAAAATACACAACGTCATTTTAATAAACAACTTCGGAATAGAATAGCATTAAAAATGTGGGAGAATTATGTGAACAGAAGGCACTGATGTTGATGATTATAATTTTGTAAACATCATCTTTGAAATCTCATGTTATAGTTGTTTTATTAATTTTTAATGATATTAATCTCTATTGAAATGTTACTTTGATGATTTTTAATTTATGGAGAGTTATCTGCCAAACAGGTCTACACAAATTTTAAAATTTGTGATGTTGCTGCCAAACAGGAAGTGTCAGCTTTCAGCAATTTTAAATTTTAAATCAAAAATTGTGTTGACACAAGTTTTTAGATAGAAATAGTTTTTTAAAAAAAACTGTTCCCAAACACCCTATTACACATTTGAGTTTTTTTTTTTTTTTTGTGGGAGGGGGGGGAGGTTCCCATTCACCTTAGAATGCAACACCTAGCAGTCCAAAAACATTTACATGCAGTGTCATATCCTACGCACGCGTCGACAATCGACGCACACCTAAAAGACAAACTTAACCCGTCCGAGATTCGTCTGCGTTCACCATGCCATTTGTGCACCCGGGGGGGGATTATGACCGCTTCTTCCTCTTCTTCTCCTCTTTCTCCGCAGCATTCTTCAACTGCACGACCAGAAAAAAACATTTGCATACGTTTTAGTAATCTATATTAATTACAACTGCAGACGATACCGAGCATATAATAACAAAGAATAATGTTTCGTGCTAACATCCGATTAATTACACACTCACGTATAACATTAATGTTTTTATAAAAAATTTGAGTGACCTCCCCCGCCCCCCCGCCCCGTCTTAAGATGACGTGACGGAAAAAATAAAACTCAAAACTCGATAAACAGTGAAAATACTCTATTTTCACCGTTCACAGAGGATACTTTTTTTTAGAGTAACACTCAAGACACATTAATCTGCATACTGAGCTAAGTTGGTGTAGGGACACAGAAAAAAAATCTAAAAAAATAAATAAATATTATACGTGAAACATCCCAGTGTGTAATTATCGCCAAAAACATTACTCAATAATAAAACTGTGAGTGGACCACGCTTACCATGACGACGAGAATCCTCACAAAGACGCCAACAAGGTCAACATAAAGGTGTAATGCGTCCCTGACATAGTCAAGATCACCGTGGTATGCTCTCTCGATGATCAGCTGGGTGTCGAACACCATGTAACCCAGGAATACCAACAATCCGAAGTAAATCTGCAGAGAACATCAGAAAGAAACAAATGAGGCGATGACCATCCGACACACGGGCTATAGGAATATGTGCGAGCGAGCAATATCCCGCATTAACCAATGAAGAAGAAGATTCCTCCTCTCTTTTTTTTTTTTTTGAAGGGGGCTTAAGGGGGGTAAAAAAATCAAAATGCAGATTCAAAGAATTGAACCCAAATCTAAGTAGTAGTTACCTCCACGTTGAGCATAGCAGTGGAGCCACCAAATATGGATGAAGCGAACTGCAACCATAGGAGGATGGAAAGACCAGAGCTAAGCAGGCCTCCCAAAAACAGGTACTGCCGACGCCTAGCAACCACTGCGGCGGCGGTAAAGCAACCAAAGGCCAGAGCAGTCCCCACAAATGCCGTTAGAAGGACCCTGCGGTTTCGACAGGGAGAGACAGACGTTGTTGGTAAAAAATGCCCTTCACTTAAAACCAACGACAACAAGAACAAAGAACTACAAAAAATCCACAGTAGAAAAAGGCCAAGGGCACAATTTTACAGAAAGGCCTATATAACATGCATGCTGCCTGAGATGTTCAGGAATAATCCACAGGCAGTATCTGAAAAATCAAAACATTGCTCAACAGGGAACAAAGCAACATTTTTGAATAAAATATAAATCAAATTAAGATGTTAAACCCTTGTAAAAATGCATTAACCAACATAACGTTATACAACTGAGCATCTCCCTCTTGACTCAATGTGTTGAAAACAGAATAACATTATTTCTTTCTCAAAAAAAAGGGGGAGGGGGCATTCAACTCAGTCAGCAACTGCAGAGTGAATTGCATTATGAACGGATGTTCTATGAATAATCAAAATTTTTGACAATTTTGAAAACGACAACCAAAGCTTGATACAGAATACGTTCAACGACAGACACGATTCAGTCTGGTGACACATCAGCTGCACATTGTAGATGCCCTAATCTTCTAAATTACAGTCCATGCGAGAACTCTTTCAGTTCTAAATTGTTTAAACTAATCGAACACTTCCAGAATCAGAAGCGACGGAAAATAGACCAACGAATCAATCCACCAAAAAAAACAAACAGTATCAGGATCATGAAAAGACCCAACACCCAATACTCTTGATAGGATTGTAGGATTGTGAGCCATACCGTGGGTCCAAGTCGATAGCAAACCCAATGAGAGGGCCTATGGTTGCTCCTTGAAGGAGAGAAATAGCCATCAGAAGACCAAATCGCTTCCTCTGTTGAACAAGACAAAACAAGGAGGGCACAAGTAAATATCAAAACAACAGCCAGAAAACAACTTTTCGTCCAACCAACCAAGAATAGAACAAGAAGGCCACCTCTTCATAGGGAGGAGTAGCCAGAAGCCACGCGATGATCAACATGCACCCTAGCGTGGTCAGCACGCCACCGATGTTCAACAGTATATGCAGATATGCTCCCCCAGCCGAGGCCACCACGGCAAGGCATAGCGTCAGATAAACCTGCCGCGCATAGCAATTGTTCACAAAGTAACACACACATAAAACAGACAATTTCAACGCCAGTGACAAACAAAATGTCTACAAACACAGCATTGAATAATTCCAGTGACGAACAAAAGAAATCGAATAAAGAAGAAAGCATGATGTCATAACAAAGAAACGCATCGGAAGCAGATCCAACAAAGTCATCAATAAAGTAAATCCGAGAATAAATTTCCCACAATAAAATCTGGGAAATCAGATGAGAAATTCCGAAACCAATCACAAGACACAAATATCCAAAGGATTCTAGCTTCTACGCAAACCAACGACCTACAAAAAAGGGGGGAGGGGCGTCCTACGACCTTCCCGAAGAACATGGGTTGTAAATCGAACAGAAAATTGCAAATAATTCAACACAATCCATTCCCGACGGAAAGGTCAGACGCAGGGCAGAACCCTAGCGGTCGAAAAAAAAAGTCTTCAAAATGAAATAAATCTTTCTTTCTGCATATTCCCTCTACCATGAACCGAAACAATCGCAGTACGAATCGAACAAAATCAAACCCCGCCTGTTTCATCCGATCGGGGGGATTAGAGAGAGAGAGAGGGGGGGGGCACGGCGGAGGGGGTCACACCTGCTTGAGGTGGTTCTGGACGGCATCGTTGAGGGGGCGGAAGTTCTTCAGGGACTCATAGCTCCACCCGCCGGCGGGGAAAGCCTTCGACTGGAAGTAGTCCATCTGCTCTTCTTCTTCTTCTTCTTCTGCGCTGTCCCTCAGTTCTTCCGATACCCTGAGCGAAAGCAAGCAAGCGAGAAAGAAATCGACTCTTCCACAAATATAAAGAGCAAGAGAGACGAAAGATGCGATGGAGACCGTGGCAGGAGGTGGGGTGGGGGGGGGACCTATTTATATATCGAATATATATATTTAATGGAGGCGGTTGGTTTCCATCTTGGCCTTCCTCGCAGCTTCCGGAAGAAAAATGGAAAGAGGTTTTTAGTTTTGACCTTCACAATATTTTATACTAACTAATATCACCTCAAATTTACTTTTCTAACAGTAATACTTGCCGTCCACCTTTGAGTTAGACTTCAAATTTGAGCCTCTAAAGTTGAAATCATATTTGATGCAAGGTTTATCGTCCTGGTGTGTGTTGTTTCGATCCGCACGATCTGACTCGACTCAGATAGTGGGTGAGACGTCTGGGTCATGGGTCGTCACCAGGACAGTCTATTAATTTAATATTATATTATATATATAATATATTTTTTATTTTATTATTATATATATATTATATATATAATATTTTTTATTATAACACGGAGCGAGATAGATCGAGACAGGTGAGTCGATCGAGATGATAAACCTAGATTGGACAGAGTTTGGAAGAAAAAAAAATTTCTCCAAAAATTTTAAATTGAGATGGAATTCACTTTTAAGGTGAGGGATTTTTCTGTCGCCTTTAATTTCGTCGGTCATATGTGGACCAATGAAATCTTAGCACGTAAGATTGATGCTTCCAAAATATGTGAAACCAAGTATTAATTATTTTTTAATAACCCTTTAAGTTTGAAATTATCTGGTAAAATGTCCCATATTATGAAAAGTCTCTCATGTATTTACAAAAGACTTTGACGGATATGTTTGACAAATAAATGCATAATTATGAGAGCTTATAAATATATACCTAAATAAATGGGTATTTCATAAATGTGACATATTATTGAGGTTGAAAATTAAAAATCTCAAAAAAACATACACATGTGTCTAACTGTCTATATATATATATGTATATATATATATATATATATATGATATACTCAATCAGAAAATGACCTTGTTCTTTTAAAAAAACTATTTACGGTGTTGTCTTCTTGGCTGGGCTTCGATGACTTTTCCCAAATGTTGACGGTGCGAGGCTACGAGGTCACTAAACAACCTCATAGCACGGGCATCGTCCTTTCTTTCGTGGAGTTGTCTGGAAGCGACGACTCGCCTTCCCTTCCCCACCCCACCCCCCCAAACAGACTTCTATCCAACCAATAAGGTCTCGCCACGTACGGAATGACACGTATGTCTCGCGAATGCTCTCTCAACTTCGGGAGACGGGCTTACCAGTCATTCAAACAGCTATTTTGTAGTCTCTGCTTCTTTTTATTTGTATTTATTTTTCCTATTGCAACTTTGAAATCCGAAGGATCCCTTGGGGCGAAGGAAGCGCGTTGATCTCAACGACTACTGACGTGAGCAGATCATCGCCCTCCATTGTTATTATCGATAAACGAGAGAGAGAGAGAGATAATCATCTCGTTTGCCATTACCAGCATCTATCTTATCGTTTATGTACAGTGTAGACTGTAGAGAAGGGGGGGAGAGGGGAGATACAGAGGCTTCACAGGTAAGGTCTCACAGTCTCATTCTATCTCTTGATGACTTGTATCCACTTCCAACTTCCAAGTCGGTGAGAGTACTTATTGTCAATATCAATTCTAAGGGGTTATTAGTTGTGAGTGATTTTAGAACAGTACATTTACTTCAAAAACACGTGATTTAGACAAAATTTTGATCATTTTAAAGTCTACAGTTGTATTTACAAATACACCTAAAATCGTGCTTTCAAAACGGATTGTGGAGAGTGGTTTAAAATCAGAATGATTCTAGAATCCAGTTGGGGCAAGGTTACAAGAGTAGAAGAGAGCCGAGAGTGGATTTGGAAATACCGACACTGAGATGTGTTTTGGAATACACATTCTCTTTTGTGACCAGCAAAATGAAATTTGAGTTAGGATTTAAAATCCCATCAGCGTCTTTAATTGAAGAGTGGACTTTAAAATTACATCTTAAAATCCTCCGTTACTACCAGTAGATCTTCAAATCTATCAAAATCACAGGTACCCATTTTCAAAACAGTCACGACTAAGCCCCACCTAAAAATTTCATAAAGATACAAAACAGATGCAGGATTTAATAAGTTAAGGGATTTAAGGGATCTCAATTATATAGGTTTTGAGGAAGCTTTCAGTAACTAATCCTTGGGAAAGAAAGCAAAGGGATGAAAGATACTCGATTCAGGCTTGCCAAGAACTATGAAAAGGGGACAAATGCAGAAACAAAGATCAGGTCTTCACGAGCTGAATCCAGCATTAAGAGCTCTATGTGCTTACTTTTCTTATTTAATTCATTCATCATAATATTGTTACAGGATACAAGAAATGGGAACTCCTAAATGAATCAACTAAATTGCCAGAGAACAGTAAGATTTTTGAGAATTTACAACAGATTTCAAAAGACTACAACAGGGGCTGATAAAACTCTTAAAATCACTGGTTATCGGGTTAGAATGATTCACGATGGATTTCTGGTTCTTCGGGTTAGGTAAACATCAGTGCACCATAAGATCACCCCCATGTCCACACCCGAAGAGTCCTCATGACCTGTGCAACGGGAGCAATACCCTCATTGAGATTGGCTTCCAGTCTCTGAACCAACGTTCTGTCTAAGCAATCTCTGCTTCCTCAGGCTGTCACGGCATGGTGAGAAGAAATCATGCAATAGAGCTTCGTCTGCACTGATTCTCTGTCTAGGGCTCACTGACAAACACTTGTCTACAAGATCAAACAGTGAGCTTGGAATCTGGTCAAGGAAATCTGCTCTCTTCGTATTCTTCTCGCACCAAACTTTCAGTTTCATGCTTTCAAGTGATTGGATATCGTACAGCTCCTGCAAGATGCATTACAGGAATGTTATAAATCATTTTATCAGACCAACGAGGAAGCGAGAGTCGAGAACAGTACCATAGGAAATGAAGACTCGCGGTTATGTAATTTGGCCACTTCCCAAAGATCTTCTCCGCCTCTCAATTTTGCAATTTCCTTCATATTTCTGAAGGAAACTGAGATGTCAGAGACAAACAATAATCGAGAACTGTCTTCACGCCGGCCACTCTGTAGTTGGCAAGTGGAATACTTACTGATCAGGATCACCACCAAAAGGTGTTCTTCCTATCATGAAGTAGAGTAACGTGACACCAGCAGACCACATATCAACCTTGCAACTTTGATAGATTGATTTGAGCAAGACCTGCATCGGTTAGCTTACTAAATTACAATGACATGTGATAAACTAAGAGCCACTTGAGAACAGTGTGAAAAAGAATAACTCACTTCTGGTGCTCTAAACCCCTTTGTACCAACACAAGGACCTTCACTCTTCTGTTTCTTTTCTGAAAAAAACAGATATTAGCTCAGAGTAATGATTAAGCAGAGAGAAGGTGGCCACATCCTGCATAATCACCATGACCTTATCGAACAGCAGATATAAGCATAAAGAATATCTTCATATAAAATTATTTGCATTTAAAGATCGTGAAAAACCCTTACGCAAATTACCTGAAGCACAAACAGAAATTCCATTGGACAGAAGAGGCATGGGAGTCAAAAATGTTAATCGCCTCTCCACTTTACCAACAGGTGCGGCTATCCTCTTTCTTTGAGAAGCAGGAATTGTCAAGGAATTTTGATTAGGACTTTGCATCACCTCTTGCACCAGATTGATCAGTTCCTTCCTTCCACAACATGGAATGGGTTCCCTCAGTCTATCCGCAGAAGGTGTCCTCGTACTTGTGACATCCTTTGCTGAAGTTATGCCGGAACCATCAGCAACTTGAATCCCATATTTGTTTCTACATTCGAGATCTGAAAATACATCTGGACCTTTGCTGGCTGCATTGTTAATATACTTGGACAGAAGAGCTTTTCCCGAACTCTTATCTGTTTTCTTAACTGGTTCCTTATTATATACTTCCAAATTTCTCCCAGTCGCAGATTTCTTAGCCTTTGTAGAAGGTGTGTCCCTTGTATGTTGGTAAGAAATTTGCCCAAAACTTCTGTGCAAGTTTGCATAAGACTTACCTGAGGAAGACATGGATCAATGCACATTATTCAAAAATACGTTTTCAAAAACACATTGTATGACATTATTTGCGACAGTCCATAAGCTATCAGAAAACCAGATATCAATCATGACAGTATTGTAGATAGATTACAGGCTAATACTAATTTCCTAAACCACTGAATCTAGTGAGATCCATGAAAAACAAATTAAAATACATGATTTTAACCAATGCAGTCAAAGTGGAAAAGATTATGCCTCATATTTTAGATTCTCTGTGATATTAAAATACATGATTTTAACCAATGCAGTCAAAGCGGAAAAGATTGTGCCTCATATTTTAGATTCTCTGTGATATTTGTGAAACTAGAAATTAACACTGGGCTACATATTTTCAACATTCATATAATGGCATGAGTAAATACCAGTCCGGAGATGATTATCAAAACAAAGAATGCTCAGCCAAAAAAAAAATGTGCTTCATGCTTTAGATGGGTGACCAAATTAAGAAAGGGACAAATATTTTGGATTTCAAAGAAAAAAATAGAAGATGAGGTTCCATTCTGCATCAAATTACTGTAGAAATAGTAGAACATCCAAAAGTTTCTTTTCAAAAACAAACTTCAAGAGGCATTTTTGGAAAGAATCCAGAGCCTCTATTTTTCCTGAAAACCATAGAGTTTGTTTTCTAACAGTGAACTAAGTGGTTCGACAACATAACCAACATTTATTCTCCAACGGCCCTTATACACAAACTACTTCTGCTGACTACCTCTTATTTTGCATAGGATGGCAACAAGTTCAAAGAATCACCATAAGCCCCATCCCTTCAATCTGGTGTCAACTAGACCCAATGAAGAGTCAAGATTTGGCAAATTTTCCCAATGGACTGCCCTGGCTGATATCAGCCTTTGTACATGTTGATATCAAGTACCAATGTAAATAACTTTAAACAGGACGATAGTTGAAAAATCTCATGTAAATAGTTGTCAGGAAAGGATTGTCAAAAGTATGTTACACTAGACAATGGATAAGGAAGCCTACTGTATGAGTGCCCTTGGCTCAGAACCAGGAGCTATTCTGCAGATTCTTGGCAAACTTTAAACAGAGATAGAAACAGGAATATTCAATTGGTATGGGAATTTGGTGGTAACATTTTGGATCCGCAGTTTTCTCGACACACTCACCTTTATGCCCCCTCTTCATCCTCACCCTCTCTGAAGAACAAAGAGCCTCAACAGACATGACAGCACCTGGCAGATTTCGTTCTTCACTTTTTTTATGAGTAATGGGGTTCTCTCTCTAGCCCATTCTAAAGACAGAAGCACTGAGGAATACGCCCCTTCGGAGATCCCGTGTCCTGGGGCTCAGGGATGCTTCCGGCAGGTTGCCGGAGCTCTGTCGGCCCAATCTGTTTCAGATGTGGGAGAAGGAGGCACCAGCACCATGTGTGCAGGGGGCTGGGGAGTAGCGTGGTGGTGGAGAAGGCCGTAGGGGGGCAGAGAAGAGTCTCCTTCGGGGCAGTCGTGAACCCGGCCCCGAGACCTAGGAAACCGGATGACCTCCGCCCTCCTGCAAGGTTCCGGAGTGGAATCGACCTGTTTCCACTGTGGTCAGAGAGGCCATCTCCAGAGGAACTGCAGGGTGCCGATCGCCAGAGGGAGAACATGGTTGACGGTGGTCCATGGTGCTCCAGGCTATGTGGAGGACATCAGGGCCAAGCAGGGCAGGAAGGTGCAACAGAAGGGTTACAGCTGTGTGAATGCCAGCACCCCATTGTCACCATTCATCCGAGAGGTTGTGGTGGATACGTCGGTGTGTCAGGGTGACAGTGGTGAAGGGGGCCGTGGATGCCGAGACGGTGAGGAGGTTCCTATCTAAAAGGGGCAAGGATGGAGGGGATTGGACAGTCTCACCTGTGACCAGGAGCGAGTACCTGGCAGTCGGAGGTAGTGAACAGGACACCGAGGAGGTGGCGAATGCTGGGTGTGTTATGGTGGACGGGGTGGCTCTACAGACAGCCAAATGGGAATTATCCCAGGGCACGTTCCCAGAGCCTCGACAGTTAAAGGTCCAGCAACTCTTGTCCGGTGTCCTCATTCTCTGCAATGAGATGGGTGCCGACTTCATCATGAGCCGCTTTGGAGCATCCGTGTTGGGACCGGTCAGCATCATCGTTGACACGGAGAGGCTAAGGCTGGAGGTCGTAGTGAGGATTGGAAGCTTCAGCGAGGTTCCAGAGGTGGTGACCGTCGATATCTCTTGCAGCTGTTTCCCGATGAGGATCAGTCTTAGACAGCTAGATTTTAGCAAGTTCCAAGGGTCACCGCTGCCAGAAAAATGAACAAGCTATGGGCGGGAGTTCAAATTTAAATTGACCGCCTACAAGGCTGTTCCGCCTAATATCGCCTGGGCCAGTCAATCTGGATCAGACTTGTGGGCCGACCGCGGTGAACGGGTCGTAGGCCGGATTAAAGAGGTAGACCAATCTAAGAAGTGGGCTAGGCCACCGGGTCTTTTCGAGGTGGGCAGGTTGTAGAAGGGTATAGCACCCGGTCCAAATGCTCGCAACTTACTCAGTGGATCCGAGAAGCATGGGATTATCAGGTCTGCAAAACTTGGCCAGGGTTGTCTTCCATTCCTCACTGTGGGCACTGTTCGGCTCCCACTGGCTCAATCGAAGCAGATCGAGGCTTCATCCCCCTCCATCCAGGCAAGCGGAGCTAACGTTGGGGGCATGACAATGTTGCCGTCAGCAAATTGGAAGGAAGATCGATGTGGGGACAGTGTACCCTTCGCTAGCCTTGCCCCTTCAAGCGGCCAACCGCCTGCTCTATGCGACGCCCAAGGACCTTCTTCCTAAGATGTTGTTGCTGAAGGATGGGGGAAGGAGAGGCGTGGACACACTATCCCTAGCCCATCAAGTGGGATCCGATAGGGGAGGGTCTACCGAAAGGGGGACCCCCAAACTGTAACATCCTCAAAAATTTAGGGCTAAATTTCAATAAATATTCATGATTAAAACGCCCAAGATTTATTTATTTATTTATATTTGTTGAATTCCTTAACTTGGTAGATGATAACTAGACGGAACAAAAAGTAGAGGCAAGGGTAAGAAGTTAGACGGAAAGGAAGTTAGTTGATGATTCGTCTGAGTTGAAAAAAGAAAGATAATGTTCTGCCTAAGTTGAAGGAAGTTAGACGATATTTCACCTAAGTGAAAGAAGTAAATGATAGGAACAGAACTTAGATGATACGCTGGCAGTTAGGCAAAGAAAAGTTAGACGACGTGGATTGGAGAGTTGACGACGTAAAAGTAGACGAAATATTGTCTAGGTCGGAAGCATTGGACAAAGCAACTTATTAGACAAATTGCTTTTGTAATCTTCCAGATAGACAATATAATGAATGATTAGATGAGATATTAAAGAGATAGATGAGATATTAACGATATATAGAAGAATCAAATGATATATTAAAGGATTAAATTATATGTTGAAGAGTTGGATGATTCATTGAAAGATTTGATGTTAATTAACTGTCAGAATGAAATTGGACGACGAGATCGTCATAAATGGAAAGTACGATAAGGTTTAAACGATGTAAGGGACAAACTAGGCGATGATAATAGATGACGTTCAGTAGACAATATAAATCTTAGAAATTTGACCGTGCTATATTTCCCTTGGATTTAAATAATGCTGAGACTGGAAAGTACTAGATTTTCCTTGGATTCAAATACTACAAGGATCTTAACTGACCATATTTTCTACAAGATTTGAGACAATATGACCAAAAGAATAATAGAAAGTGCCAGGACATAGAGCAGGTATGTAGGTGTGGGAATGCCCTGACAATCTGACGTTGCATGTAAGGATGTTGTGAAGGGCACACAGAAAAGGGCATGTGTCCAACGAGTAGAAGTAAGACGTACATACCCTAGCCAAAAGCAAAGAGAGAGTTCCATAAATCTCACTCTTTTCCCTACTCTTATCCCTAATCTTCTCATTTCCCTGACATCCTACACTGCACAGGGCATTCTTGAGAGAACCTTGTTGTCTAACAATGATAAATCTCTTGCGAGTTGCAAGCTTCTAAGACTACTTTTCTTTTTCTGAGACTTGGTTCTATGTTCCTCCAACCTCTTACTCCGACGACAAAATGAGAGAGAGAGAGAGTAGGATGAGTTGTTTGGAGGGAAGGGCAAAAGATTCAGAATTTTAGGCTTCCCTTGAGATAGGATTTCTAAACACGAACCAGGCATGAGCCTTACACCTAACTTCTTTGATCGACATTCGAAACAATTCCTCAATAAGTACGAACTACATATCATGTGTTTAGATTAAATCAAGACTTGCGTTTTGATGTGTCACGTCCCGTACTCTATACCGTCGAGGTATTGTCCGCTTTGGCCTACCGACCTCACGGTTTTGTCTCTTTCTAATAGTGATCGACTCTAGAATGGGGGACTTCCCGGGTAGGTCACCCATCCCAGTACTACTCCCCATTAAGCACGCTTAACTTCAAAGTTCTTTCAAGAACTGAGCCGATACTTCAAAAGGCGCTTCGATGATATAAAGTACAACTTAATTATGTTTGAGGGTGTTACAATCTACCCTCTTATATAGACGACGTCCACGTCACTGGGCACATATAGCACACAATCAAATCCCCAGACAAATAGGACTCTAGAGGTGGCTCCTACAGGCTCAAGAGGTGGCTCCCACTATGTAGCACTTTATCCCATTGCGGGTTCAAGAGGTGACTCCCATAGTGTAACACTTTGCCCTATATGGCACTTAGTTCCCACACTTCCGACTGGGATATGGCTCTGATACCATTCTGTCATACCCCGTACTTTATACCGTCGAGGTATTATCCGCTTTAGCCTACCGACCTCACGGTTTTGTCTCTTTCTAATAGTGATTGGCTCCAGAATGTGGGACTTCCGGTAGAGATGTCAAAAATACCCGCAAACCCGATTACCCGACCCGTGATGGGTCGGGTAATACCCAAATAAACGGATATGGATTCAGGTTCAGATACGTTTAAAATACATGTTTCATATTCGGATAGGGTATGGATTTAGTGCTCCCAAACCCGTACCCGATCCGAACCCACTCTTAAAAACTTATTGTGCATGTTAGGCCTATGATTTTGACATAAACCCAATCTGTTACCCGTCTTGTTGAGTTTGTGAGTTTAGACTTCTTGCTAAAATTATAAGGACATTTTTACAAAACATAAAAATTATTTTAGAAAGGAAAGAATTGACCGGATTTCTTTTTTTCTAATTCTCATAAATCTCACAATTCTTTGGATGTGAATGTGGACTCATGCTTTATGGACGGATACTGATATCCGCAGATATATCCATACCTGCGACGGATATACTCGTATCCATACCCGCGAAAATAATAGAGTACCATCCGGGTATGGTATTAGTAAATTTTTCACGGATAGGGTATGGTACTGGTCTACCCGAGCCGAACCCGATCCATTGACATCCCTACTTTCCGGGCAGGTTACCCATCCCAATACTACTCCCTATTAAGCACGTTTAACTTCAGAGTTCTTTCAAGAACTGAGCCGATACTTCAAAAGGTGCCTCGATGATATAGAGTACAACTTAGCTATATTTGAGGGTGTTACACGATGTCTTTAAATTTTCTCTAAGTGCTTATGAAGATTTTCATGAATGATAAGATACACAACAACAAAGATAAATTAATAAGGCTCAAGATGAGTTTCATGTAAGTATGGAATGAAGAAAGAAAACACGTTACATCATGTACCAGTCTATGGGTAAGGTCGTTTCTAAGAATAATAAACATTGCATTGCATGAGCATATGGCGATCCAGACAGAAGGTCCACTGCAAGTAACGATTAAATTTGAAACTGAGCAAAATCGCCAAGTCGAGCCATGTTTCTTCCTTGGGACTCTAACTCGAATGCGCAAAAGGAATATCTGGTAGAAAAAGTTACCAGTGGAAATGACTACCCAGACTAAATGTTTTGGAGGGGAGATTTGGCGTGGAGCCAACCGTAAGTGCAGCCACACAGAGCGTGAAGCTGTCGTTGCATGTTTGTTCGTCGCTCGTGAGAATTGCTAGATTCTCGCGGTGGTGACATACACTCACCTTTTACGGAAGTCCGAGACAGGTCGATTTGGCACAGGGAGATTCCAGGGATATTGATAGAAAAGTACAAAGAATGATATAAACACATGGGAAAGAGCATGGTTACTCGTTGAATCATAAAATTTTCCAAAAAAAGGTGGTAGACCCCCCGAGCCAGGCAACACCGAAAGGGACACCCTCCGATACCAGTGGACCGGAGGGGGGACTTTCTTCGATTCTGCAACAGACCGGAGGGAACCCCCTCCAGTTCTGCAACGAACCGAAGGGAACCCCCTCCGATACAGTACAATCGGAGGGGAGACCCTCCGGTCACACTGAGTAATTGAAGCCCCCCCTCCGATCTTCAATTGTTTGCCCTGAAAAAGAAAAAAAATGAACAGAAGGGTAAAAAGAAAGAAGAAGAGAAGGGAGGGAGAAAAAATGACAGTTGAACATCCACCGGAGAGGGTGGTGGAAGTTTCAACCGGAGGCATCATGCCTCTGGTTCACTATGCATCAGCTATAAAAAGAATAGGTGGGAGGCAGAGGATGAATGAAGAGTTGGAGAACTTCTCTGGACGCCCAAGGCAATCTCGTGCAGGGAGCATAACAATAGGAGGCAGCGAAGGAGGAAGAGGGAAGGGATGTGGTCACCACAGTTGAGTCCCCCCCGAGAGTTCTGGTCACCCCCTTTAAGACCCTTTGAGAATGGTGATCCTAAGAGGTCTCTCACCTCTTGCAAATCATCGTGGGCTTGTTTCATTCAAAACTAAAATCAAATGGGCTTACAAATTGAACAAAAATGATTGGGCTTATGCCATTCAAAGTCATTCAATGGTAAAATCAAGATGGCCTTACAAATTAAACATAGGTGATCGCAAGTCATAAAAATTATCAAGGTTTTAAAAACTTTAATGAAAAACAATGTAAACGTGAAAAATTACAGAAATATCTCATGATGGCGAGAAGATTACAGAAATACCTCGGAAGGGCGAAAATTGCAAAAACACCCTAGAGGGTAGCAAATTTGCAGAAATACTCCAGATGGGAAGAAAATTTTAGAAATGCCCCAGATAGTGGGAAAATTGCATAAATACCCCAGATGGTTATAAAATTATAGAGATACCCCCGATGATGGGAAAATTACAAAAAAATACCCCCAATGGTGGGAAATTGGAAAAGACCCTGAAATATCAGAAAAATTGTGAAAATATCACATTCATGGGAAAGTTGCATGAAAGTCATTGTTTAGTGTAGAAACTGTACAAAGTTCTCGATTTGTCTCAAAATCACTAAAGAATGATCTTGTTCCGATTGGCACAATTTGTACGACTCGGTGGAGCGAGACCACGCCTCTTCCCTGAAACGGTGTGCGCTCTACTGAGTTCGACTTATGGCTAACCATCCAAACCCATGTATCTTTTTTATGGTCGAGACCTATCATGCCCAAAAACTTTAGAATGGTAAAATTACAAATGAACCCTAGAAAGTCGAGAAATCAAGACGAGAAATATCCAAGAAGTCAAATGATAGGATTATTTCCGAGAAATCAAGAAATGTAGACGAGGAAAGCCCAAGAAGTCAAGTGACGGGACTATTTCCAAGAGGTCAAGAAAGGAAGTCAGGAACACCAAGGAAATCAAACAATGGGGCAATCTCTAAAAAGTCAAGAAATGGCAAATGTGCCCAGGAAGTCGAGAAGTGACATGGCTATCTCCGAGAAGTCAAGAAATGTCAAACATATGCCGAAAAGACAAAATGACAAGAATGCTCAGGAAGTCGAGAAGTGACGGGACTATCTCCAAGAAAGTAAGAAATTGCAAGAATATCCCAAAGTTTGCTTAAACGGTAGAAATACACTGATAGAGGAAAATTACAAATATACCCCGCCTCAAGCGAGACTGTCCTTTATGGACACCAAGCCAACTTAAAAGTCCAATCACAATTAAAAGAGTGATTATGACCATAAAGCAACTTCGAGGGACCGACAATGATCATCTTGGCGATCCAATAGTCCTCGTGATGGAATTCAAATCCAAACGTCCAATCAAGGGACAAAAGTAAATACAACGACTTGATCAGGACGAAAGCAAATTCAAAGATCCAAATGCAGATTGAAACAAATTCAAAGACTATGGTTGCGACCGGATGTTATCCTGAAGAGCCGATTACACAATCAAGATGATATGTAAAGGTCTTGAAAGACCGATTGTAATTCAAATCACATATGTTCAAGGATAAAAATCTTCAAATTTCTTTGCAAGAGTATGTACCCGTAATGAGAGATCATCAAGATCATTTATGTCACAACGAATAAAGGCAAAAGGCGTTCTTCGATAGTTAATCAAAGGTGTTCGGACTTGTAGCGATGTAAATTAACACCGACTCCGGTTGGAGGGGAAAAGTCATATGCACGAACCATAAATCGTCTGATAAACCAAAAATGCAAAATAAAGAAATGCAAATAAACATGATGACGATACCCAAAACCGCCCAAATTTTAATTCACCATCAGCGTGTCCGCATTTTTATTTATTTTTCGCGTGTAAACACTTGTCCAAGATGACCGGAACAGAGATGACTGAGTGGAATGCGAGCGTGCCAGTCGATTTCTCGACGATCACCTGCGAAACCAAGTTTTAACCAGGATAGTGCCACCAAGGCACGGCACAGGATATCGGACAACACGTGGAGAGAAGGAGGTTACGCTGGTACAAGTGTAGGCGATTGTGGTGATTCGTGTACAAGGCGTCTTTCCCAACCGACCGCAAACAATCGGTGTTTGTTTTACATTGGATTGAATATGAACACCTTTATTCTTTGTTGAAGGTAGAAGACAGCGTATACACTACAAATATACGGTGATCGTCACACTCAACCAATAGGGTTGAGCAAACTGGGCTCGGGAGGATAGGTTAAATATGGACCGGGGAAAGGGTTACGAGAGATCACTAGTGCGTATGCATGGGAAAGACCAAATATTTGGTTATTCTTTCCTTATAAATGCCATAAAGGCTTTACAGATGGGCATTGAAGGCCCGAGTATAAATGGTGCAAACCACGAGACAATCTCGACATACGTGTCGACCCCCAAGTCAATGCAGGATAAAGCGGATGTTCACGTATTATCTACAGAGGGTCCACACAGGGAGGGCTACAGACACAGCCGAAATGTCAGGGCTGGACTGAGTGACAAGAATTGGCATTGGCTAGCATATGAGGAAGACCGGGCGCGGCTCGAGGCGAACAGTCAGGCGTCGGTTCAGAAGCCAAGTGCCAACGTTGTCTGAGACTTGGGTCCAGTCTCGGAGATATTACTTCCAAGCCACAGTCTGGCTAACTCGGGTCACCGGGCAAGACAGCCAGTGGTCGGCTCAGGGAGAGCAACGGGCACGTGGTCCCACGGCAAAAGCAAATCTGGCATGATGGCATCTGCGTCCTTATCATAACGCGTCATACATGGGCGAACCAGATGTGCGGGTCTGATCGTCGTTATCATAACGTCCCATACGCGAAAGCTTGAGTGAAATGGCTAGACATGGGGTGTACGTTCAACACACCCTCGGCGTGTGCTAAGCCGAACAACAAGCCAACCAACAGACCTTGCTCCTCATGCTTGTTGAAGTGTTGGATGCCTTTGCCTTGCAAGTGTATTCGCGTGTGCGCACCCCTTAAGCTTCTAAGGGGATATTGTAAGGAATTTGAAAGGTCATGGGGGTGTTTACCCGGGCTGGGATAGAGAGGGCACCCTAGTCCAGGTAAACCCCTTGAATTTGCTTTTAAAAAAGTTTTTTTTCTTGTTTGTGAGAGGGGGAGGGAGGTTTATACGGACAAGACTGGGGGCCAATTTGGACCGCATAAACCCCCCCCCCCCCCCACCCTAAGGGGGTTTAACACAGGCTGGCTCTAGTTTTTTTTTGTTTGAAAAGGTTTTTTTTTGAAAAAGTTAGGTTTACGCGGTCTAGACTGGAGAAGGCTATTCTGGACCCGGGGGGTTAACGCGGACCAGACTGAGGGGGACAGTTTGACCCACGTGAACCCCCCACCCCATGGGGGGTTAACTCGAGCTAGACAGTGATTTTTTTTTGTGAAAAAAAAGTTTAAAAGAAATGGGGGTTTACGCGGTCCAAATTGGACCGGCATGTCTGCACCGAGGTTTAGGCAAACCAGACTGGGAGGTCTGGTCTGGTCCGCGTAACCCCCCAAGAGGTTTCAGGCAAACCCCCAAAGGGGGTCCGTAAGAGGCATGGCAAAAAACTATAAAAACCCCATTTTTTTGTTCTTTTGGGCCCACTTTGACCTAGTGTGAACAAGAACTGCAAGGATACGGACGGGCTTGACCGGCATGCACAGAACGAGGTTGACTGGCTGGCTTTTGCACTAGACTCCGAGCCGCGTACTTCTTTTTCGCGAACGGTCCCCGAGCTAGTATGTAGACGAGAATGGAGCGAGACTAGGACTGGAGTGAGCTCAAACTGGGACGAGAGAGGTTGGATGGAGGGGCCCCGGAGGGAGTTCGCCCCCACCTGGGCGCGGTTGTACCCGAGGCGAACTCCCCCCCAAGGTGGGCTGTCGTCCTACGGGATCCCCCCGGGGGTCGCCTTTTGTCATCGTCCTTTTACGAGATTGGGTCCCTGAGGCTCGTCCTACGGGATCCCCCCGGGGTTGTACCCGAGGCGAACTTCACAATCGGCCCCCACGAGGCATTGTAGTTGTCGTACACAAGGTGTTCGAGAAAATTCCCAACACCCCTCATGTTGCCAAACGGCTCGACTAACGCGCTTTTTTGGCTTGTGTCTAACATGAGGGTCAGAATGGTAACTTGTAGGAATTGAGGGAAGGCATCTTGAGTGTGAGGGACCGGCCTTGGCGAGACATGCAACGTTGCATGGCGAGTTGACGAGCAACCTCGAGTTAGCCCGATGGCTGAAACTAAACGGCTCGTTGTCGCGTGTCCGAGGGTTGAGGATGGCCTCAACTTGCTGGAGGGTTGATGCGTGATGCGGCAAGTGTGTCCAAGGCGTGGGTTAGCCCCAACTTGTTATGGAATGGCTGAAAAATAT
Organism: Amorphophallus konjac; assembly: GCA_022559845.1. Lineage (NCBI taxonomy): Eukaryota > Viridiplantae > Streptophyta > Magnoliopsida > Alismatales > Araceae > Amorphophallus > Amorphophallus konjac. The sequence continues at coordinate 28,066,222 of CM040118.1, forward strand.
ACGCACACGAGGCGTTCAGAGAAATTCCCGACACGTGACCACGGGCCGTACAAGTGTGCTAAGGGCTCCCAAAGCCCAAGGTTGGCTAGGGGAGATGCTCGTTTGACTTTAGAATGCTGAAGGGAGGCGTTTTGGGAGTGAATCCCGACCTCGTTGTCGGGTGCCACATGACACGGCTTATTGTCGGGGCGCTCCCGAGTGGCTCAGTTGAAGGCGGTCAATGCTCAATACTGGGTGGTTGGGGGTGGTCCCCGTTGGTTGTGGGTGTCGCCGTGAGTCACGACAAACTAGCTATGGCCCTTGCTTGGACCCGGCATGTTGTAAGAAATGTCGAATAAATAGCGTCTGAAAGGTGATCGGAAAAATTCCCAAACCCTTGTTTCTTGCTTTTTCTAAGAGAAAAGGTTTGGGCACAACAATATTCTTGTAAATATTATATGCAAATATGTGCGCGCTATATGTATGTATGTGCAAGTATACTCACCCATAAGTATCACATGTTAGCTTTCCAGATAAGCGAATACGTTAGGAAAAGTTTCCATTCAAGTATGAAGATGATAAGATGCTAAGGGATATATTTATGCTTGTTTACACGCGGAAAAAATATAAATGTATAATTCCGATTTATCGGAAGGAAATCACATGCATATTTGTTTTGGATTTTTGAATGATTGCATGTTGTAATTTCCGCGTGCGTGTTTAATCAGACGATTTAAGAGTTCGTGTACTGGACTCTTCCCCACCGACCGGAGTCGATGTTAATTTACATCGGATAAATCCGAACACCCTTGATTAAAACTGCTAAAGATATTTTCTTGCCCTCATAATATTAGCCCTTTTGTCAAAATAGTAGTTCAATGGAAGACATGTTTTTGTTGCCCCAGTATAGGGCATAATTGCAATAATCATTGTCGGAGGGGTTTATATGTAACTTTCCAAAGGATTTATACAATTTCATAAACTTTGGGGTACAACCGTGATTTTGAATCTCGGAATTTGATCCTTAATTTTGATCATGCTTAGATAAGCTGTAGCCTAACTTTGATATTTTTTGTACACTTTGCAGGACGTATTTGCCATCTTAGAAAACATGAGGGTAAGATTGTAACTTTCTGCCCATGTGGGGACTTCCTTACAGTTGTGAACATGAGAAATGAGACTTCAAATCTTTACATGATCTTTCATTTCTTAAAATGTCTTTGTACTCCAATATACAACGTAGGCAACTTAAGGGTATTTCAGTCACATATCACTTTCAAGAATAGTCTTCCATGAAGACTGATTTTTTTAAACACAAAAGGACAGCCACAGTAGGGCCGAGACCTGCTCTCTTGGTGGCTGCACTTGTCCACTTGCTGTTGGCTTTGTATTCTTTCCCTTTCTCCTCTTTTTCTTCTTGTCCAGTTCTTGGCTCCTAGTGGAAGTTTTTTTATAGTGGCTTGGAGAGAGGGCGGAGGACTCCATTGGCTTTCTCCTCCGGTGGAATTCCAAGAGGTAACACCCTTCACCTTCCTCCTTCCTGTCTTTTCTCCTTCCAGCATTTATTTCTTCCTTTCTCTTCTTTTCTCTTTCTTTTTCTCTTTCTTTTTTGGTAACTGCACAGCATATGGGCGGAGGAGGCCTCTTCGGACTGTGACAGGGCGGAGGGGTTCCCTCCGGCCTGTGACAGGGCGGAGGAGGTCTCTCCGGCCCGTGACAGAGCGGAGGGGTTCCCTCCGGCCTGTGACAGGGAGGAGGAGGTCCCTCCGGCCTGTCACAGGGCAGAGGGAGTCCCTCCGGCCTGTGACAGGACCGTAGGCCTCTCCTCCGGTCTGTGCAGATCCGGAGGAAGGTCCTCCGGCCTGTCAGCCAACATAAGGGCCCCTCCGGTGCTTCTTTGACCCCTTGACCCTATAAATAGGACCGTGCCATCCACCCACACACTAAAAAAAAAATTGATTTCTTCTCTTTCCTCTTCAACTGTCTCATTCAGCGGGGCTCCATCTTGACTTTGATGTGTGGGAAAAGGAAGAAAATCCCCATTTGTTTTAGATGGCACTGCAATTCCTGAAGCAATCTTGGTCTTCGGTGGATCAGTACCAATGGATTTCCCATTGACAATATGCTTCACAAATGAATTTGAGTCTCCACAGAACCTGTTGTCCTTCAAACAATTTGTCTGTGGTTGAGGGCTGGTCAAAAAGTTCTTCTGCCAGTACAAATTCAAAACTCCAGAGAACTGCAGGGTCGTTGGGGATGCAAGTTTGGATGCTATAAACCTGGATGCAAGTTTACTGCCAGGTACAAGTCTTACATAGTAGATTTTGGGATCCTTCTTTAGCCATCCAGACAATGTATAAACAACTTCAAGATCACTTCCATACTTGCTAACAAACTCCTGAAGCAGTCTCTTTGCATCATTTGATGACACTGAAAAGTTTAGACTAAGCCACTTGTAGGAAACATGCTGTTTACTTGCATTTCTGTGCCTGGCCTCCTGAAAATGCTGCTCAAATGATGAAACATCAAGTGTCTGGGATTCCTGGAGTGCTTAAGGATGCCACTGTCCCCGCAGAAGTTCAGACCGTGAACTAGTAGCATAGTAGTCAAGGCGGGCGCCTAGGCGCGGTTGAAACGGCCAAGCGGACGAACGCTTTTAACATCACTCAAAAGGCGAACCGGGCGGTCGCCTAGGCGGGCTGGGCGCCAAGGCGGCCGCCCGGTCGCCTTAAACGCGCGGGTCCGAGTCCGACCCGTTAAACCCCCACCCGTTTAGGTTAAACCCCCCGATCCTCCTCTCCCAGGCGGCAGCTCCCCCCTGTCCCGACCCGACCTCCCACTCCCCCTCGATCCTCCTCTCCCAGGCGGCAGCTCCCTACCCTAGCTGCTCGGCCGCCGGCGTGCGCGTGCGACGTCCCCTCCTCCCCGGCTGCGACGTCTTACTCCTCCCCGGCTGCGTCTTCCCCCGCGGGCCCCGGCGACAACTCCTCCCCGGCTGCGAACCGGCTGCGACGTCTTCCTCCTCCCCGGCTGCGACTTCCCCCTCCAACCCGGCTGCGTCTTACCCCGCGGGCCCCGGCGAAAACTCCTCCCCGGCTGCGAACAGGCTGCGACGTCTTCCTCCTCCCCGGCTGCGTCTTCCACCGCGGGCCCCGACGACAACTCCTCCGCGCCTGCAACAACTCCTCCACCACCGTCACCGGAGCGCGGAGCCACCGCCGGCGCCGCGGCTGATCCTCTCAGCCGCCGGTTAGTCCCCCAAGCCCCCCTCTCTCTCTCGGCTCTCCCCCCCGGCGCCCCTCTCTATGTCTCCCTCCTCTCCCCGACTCCCTGGCCCCTCTCTATCTACCTCCTCTCTCTCTCACCGGAGCAACCCCCCGGCGGGCCCGACCCCTCTCTGTGTCCCTCCTCTCTCTCTCTCTCTCTCTCTCTCTCACCGGAGCAACCCCCCCGGCCCCTCTCTGTCTCCCTCCTCTCTCTCCCTCACCGAAGCAACCACCCCGTCCCCTCTCTGTCTCCCTCCTCTCTCTCTCTCTCACCGGACCGGAGCAATCCCCCCTGGCCCCTCTCTGTCTCCCTCCTCTCTCACTCTCTCACCGGAGCGGGCAGAGGTCTCTCTCTCTCTCTCTCTCTCTCTCTCTCTCTCTCTCTCTCTCTCTCTCTCTCTCTCTCTCTCTCTCTCTCTCTCTCTCTCTCTCTCTCGACTCTCATCGGAGGTCCGGAGCTCTCCCCCCGCCCCCCCCTCTCTCTCCCTCTCTGTCTCCCTCCTCTCTCTCTCTCTCTCTCTCTCTCTCTCTCTGTCTCACGACTCTCACCGGAGCTCTCCCCCCCGGCCCTGGCCCTCTCTCTGTCTCCCTCCCCTCTCTCTCTCTGTCACTGGGCTCCCCTCTCTGTCTCGATCCTCTCTCCAATCTCTCTCCCTCTCTGTCTAACTAACCTGAGGGACTCGCCAGTCGCCATTTTTTAATGACGTGATTTGTTATTTGTTAATAAATTTTTGTTTGGTAGGATTTATTTTCCATATTATGTCTAATATCTCTCAGGATGGAGCTAATAAAAAGATGAAGTTAAAAAAATATAGCCCACAGGTTAGTGTGTTTAACCCTTTGGCCTTTATTTTCTGTAATTTTCTTGATGTTATTATGTTCTTTTTGTGATTTTTTGAATTATTTTTAGATTTTTCTGTATTTTTTTGATGCAATTTAATTTTCTATAATTGTCATGCAATTTAATTACTGCAATTTCTTCATGCTTCTGAATTTTTTGTATTTTTTCTATAATATTTTCATATATTTTTTGTTATTTTATATATTAGGAGATATATATTTTAGATTTTTTAATCAGTGTCTAAGTGTCGCCTAGGCGACGCCTAAGCGGACGCCTTGTCGCCTAAGCGCTTAGAGACCCCGTGAGCGCCTTGGTTCGCCTTGTCGCCTTGACAACTATGACTAGTAGACAGAGAGTTAACCTCATTCTGTAACTCAGAACCCTGATTCAGTGGATGAAATATTTGGTGCATTCGTTGTGATCCTTGTGCAAAAGGCATGTTAAAACCCTGAGGCTCAGAAAAAATGGATAAAAGTTCCCTTGGAATGATCCTCAGCTGTGCTATTTGGCTGGTGTTGACTCTGAAATTCAAAAACTCGAAACTGTTCAGGTGCCTGTGTGGGTAAAGATTCAGGACAAGCATTCATTCCCTGATCACTTGTCATTTGTCCTTCAAGATTTGATGCCAAAGTGGACTGTCTTAGTGCATCATTCTTCAACATATGTTGTTGATGTTGCTAAATTTGCTTTTTCTGTTGCTGAAGCTGGACAACACTTGAGTTGCAGCAACAACATATGACTTTACATTCTAAATTCCAATGGTGTCTTTCTCCATGCCACATGGAAGCAATCCTCATATTCCAAAATGATTTCCATCATTAGATGATTCATCTTTGTCCGCTAACAATGTTACATCTTTTGGAGATTGTTTTTCCATGAGAATGTAGCTGATTGGTTATGATGCTGCCTGAAGGCGCATTGTTGAGAAACCCCTGCTGAGAAACCCCTAAGGGTTTTGAAAGGGTCTTAACCCAACAGCCCATTTCCAAACGGATCATGCACCTCCATTGAATACATGTTTTTTCAGTGATGAGCTCATGAGCAATTTCTCTTGAGCCCTTTGTTAATTATCTGAATTTTGTGGAAATATTTTATGGGGTCAACAATGCTCTTCTATGTGCAAGTTATGTTTATGACGCTCATTTTCGTTGGCAAATCATGTTACCAATTTTCGTTTCTGTCATGATATCTGTAGTTATCATGTCAAGCTTTTGTGTTTTCTTCCTTGACCTCATCAATCTCCCCATTGTTGATCCACCTAAGTTCATTTGATTAAAACTTCACCCATGCATTAAAGTTTTAGCAAGTTTGAAATAGTTGCACTTATTTAGTATTGTATCATGCTTATGGATAAAATGGCATGACCTACAAAAAAGATGCACATAAATATTTCTAAAGGCGGACGACCGCTATGTTGGTGTTAAGAGTTCTACTAAGTCTCGTACTCAGCTTATTACGTAACTTATTTTTAGGTGTTGAGCCATGTATTGCTGGTCAAAAATTTGGACAGCACCGCGAAAGTGTGGAGTCTACAGGTGCAGAGCATGTGTCTGGTGGCTGGCTACGGGTGGCAGTGTTTGTCCAATTTTGTTGCCCTTACGGGCTTGTGTATCAAGACACTATTGTAATTAATTATGGATTATAAATAAGAAATAGTCCTTATTTATTCTCTTCATTATGTGTAGTTAATGATAAATGGTTTTATGTTATGGAATGCTCATGGTGCTATTACTCAAGGGTACATGTACATTCATTGTTGCACTATGTGTTTCCAATTTAGCGGAGTGTGACACAAGCAACCCCCTCCCAACATGACCTGCCATGTTTTCAAGGTGGTGGGGCAAGGAGGGGCTGGCAAGGATCTAGTCCACGATCCCAATTCTCGTCCTTCTTCTCCAGCAACGCAGGGCCGGCATGGGACACTTCAACGGTCCCTGGCAAGGTACAAGTGGTGAACGCAATGTACAACTCGACGAAGGAAGGCACAAGCGAGACTGAAACAGAGGATACGAAACCCAGAGATAGCTACAGTCTGTCGCGATAAGCCGAATCACGACAGTGGCCATGTGAATTCGGTTGTTGTAGTTACAGATCGGCCATACCATAACCTGCCTAGGGCTGATAATGAGGTGGGGAAAGACCTCGAGGCTTTGTCCTCTCTCATTCTTGTTCAAAGAGCTGTTTGAGCAGGTACCTCAAGTGGAAGGAGGGGAATTGCAGTGTCTTCCCTCGCTAGAACCAACGTTCGTGCCGCAAGACCCACCATCCAGTGATCCTACGGATGGGGTTCTAATAGGGGAGGCAGAGGAGGCGATCGCACTTCTGGAAGGTTTTGGCAAGTAGGAGGTCTTAGTCCTACCTCCGCCGCCCAGGGAGTCGAAAGAGTTGAGAGGCACTGGAACAAGTAGGGGAAGCCTATCAAAGGGTGGGTAACGGGAGTCTCAACAAGGTCAGATATTTTGACAAAGGTAGAGAATTGTATGGAAACCCAGGCGAGTGAGACTGCAAGACTAATTGGTGTATCTGATGCAAGAGTGGATAAAGGCTTAAGATCATCGTCATGCTTCATCAAGCATCGATGGCTGACAGACATTGCTAGGAAGGTGAAGGGTGAAGCTGCAAATAGGAAAGGAGTAGGTGGTTGGAGGATTTTGCCTAGTTGTCTAAGTTGACGAGGGTACTTTTGTTTATTTTTGTTGGGGTGCTTTCAAGTCCATCTATGTGTTGTTTGGGAGGTGTATGTTTGGGTGGTCGGTGTTCATAGATGTTGGGCCATTTGTTTGAAAGGGGTGAATACTGGGTAGGTTTTTCTTTGCTTTTTTCCTTTGCTCTGGAGGCAGAGGGTGGTATGCCATCTTTTGTATGTGGGAATCGTACGAGAGGACTCCCACCTTACATGTGGTAGTCATCAAATGAAGAATCATTTCATTCATAGCACCTTCCACTTCCCTCTTATCACTTGGTAATGCAATCTTCATTATATGTTTCTCTTCACACAATATAGCAAAAGAAAAATAACAAATTCACCTTTCTTCTTTTTTTTAGTTTTGACCACTTTTTGCTCCATGACCTTACTCTCCCTTGATGAATGTTAATGGCAGTGCACTTGCTTCCATGATGTCATATCAGCATCAAGCATCACACCAGAATCTTCAAAGATCATACGCATTGATTTGACTGACTGATATACATTGGTTTGCCTAAATCTGATGCCTACTGATTCATAACAACTCATGAGATATTAAGTTCTCTTCTAAAGTAGGTAGGGTTGTATCATACTGTTGGTCATATTTTAATTTTTGGAAATTTATTTGGCATTATGAAAATTTTGGGTTTAAGAGTTACCACCATGGATCACAGAAATTTTCATGTTGATTATTGATCATTGAATTTGTTGACTCACCCAATGAGAAATAATATCATCTAAGTCCACTTCATCATCATCCCCCACTTGCTCCTAAAGTTGAAATGACCATCCCATGCCCTCTGCATCTTGTGCACCACATTGCCCTGCACCTGATGTAGCTATAGCCAAGAAAGTGTTCAATTGAGGTGGATCTCCTGAATCAACTGACTCTTCATCAAGCTCACCTTGCAGTGTAGTTGCCTTGGCAACCCAAGACACCATAGGGTCTTCGTCATCTCAGAGGTATAGACCAGGGGGATCACAATCTCCCTCCCCCTTTTTTGCATCCATCTGAAGATGTTTCAACCTCAGTCTCATATTGTAATGCACATACACCACCTTGTTCAATCGGATATGTGACAACATGTTCCCTATCTTAGTGTGGATCAAGGCAAATGTGCTCCAATTCCTCTCACACCCACTAGAGGTTGATGTCTAGGACAACACGTTAATAGCAATCTTCCTCAATGAGGGTAAGCTACTCCCATAATCAAGCCATCACTCGGCTGAAAATAAAAAATTCAACAAAGGCCGTAAATATATTTTGCAAGTCAATAGGACAATGCCTGGGAGAAGACATGTTACCTACATCAATCCTCTCCCGACCAATAATAGTCGATAGCCTAACAAAGGACCCCACTCTCTCTCAAAATTATTTAATCCATTTTGTTTTTTAGGACATATTCTTTTCTGATTTTCTCATTGGTATTTCCAATTAATTGACCTTTATATTCTCCATAAAACAAAGGGTCATTTTAATGACTCCATGTTACATGGAAAATTTTTCCACACCACATACCTTATTAGAATAACTCAAGACTCAGTCTGAAAACCACTCTGACTCATGAATCAGACTGAGTCTATGTCAGCAAATAATGGCCACTTCCTCCTGCCTGGCATGAGCTAGTAGAGTCAAACCATGGACGCTCTCCCCTACCATGGCATGAACTATTGGACAATTGGCATCCACACCACTATAAATCGTAGAGCAACACTCCAAGGTAAGTCCTTAACATCATAATTTACAGGACACCTTAGTTTTAAGAGAAAATCATCCCATTATTGAGCACACTCACTCCACAGGGAATCGAGATTTTGAAACTTTTCATTCAATGTGTTCCTAATCAACACCTTAAGACCCATATTTTGCACCTAAACTAGATTAACAACCAAAGAATACAGTTTCAATTTTCCCCTTCACCCAACAAAGTCTTAAAGCATTCATTAGTCAGAAAAAGGGTTCCTAGAAACCAGAAAAAATGGGATGCTGCAAGATATTCATAATCAGATGATCAATCCACCAAATTGGCTAATCCAGGGGGGAAACTGCCAATTTGACCCAAAAAGAAGCAAAAAAGCTTTTATTCTCCTCTCCATCTCTTCCTCCTCCCTTGATTTTGACAGGCTAAGTAGTGGTGACAGAATGGCTTCAATGAAGAGTGAGTGATGACCACAGATTTGAGGAGAGGGGACAACTGGACAGAGCTTCAAATATATGTTAGAGCTACAAGTGTGGCAGAGTTTGGGACAGCTAAAGAAAGGTTCCATTTTGTTGACATTACCATTCCAAGACACCCCTGGCTTTCATTTCAGAAAATGTCAGCAGACAGTAAATCAGGTAAAATGGGCCAACAACAGTCCATTTTGCTATTTTAGACCTTCCTCCACAGGAGCCTACACCCAAATTTGACCTGCAATCATTGATTTGAATTCAAATCAACGGGCTTGGATCAAAATTAGCCAATTTTAGAAACTATGAGATGGTGAGCAAAGAACTTGACAGTCAATGACCCATCCCGACTCCAACCTGAGTCCCTAATCAAAGCCAAAGCCCTCAGAATAAGAAGATGAAAATTTTCAAATGAAGAGGGCTTAATTTTGTCTAATATTCACTCTATGTTATGCGTTGCATGTTGTATTGGGTCTCAAGGATGTTCATTTTAAAAGCACAATGTCCTCGTGCTATTTTTTGGACCATTTGGAAGGACAGAAATGACCAGGTTTTCAAAGGATCAAGAATCTATGTTGATAATATCTATCTCTGGGTTCTTTCTTTGCACTATTCTTGGAGGTATTATAGTCTTTGTATGTCAAATGGAGATTGGACAAGGGAAATGCATTTATTTGGCTTTGACCAATAGAGTTCTTTAATTTTCAGGCAAAGGAAGGAACCTCTCCTCCTCTACCTTTCAATTATGCCTCCTCTGTATATTAATAAAATTGGTGGTGCAATCCACTTTCTTTCAAAATAGTGGAAAAAAGAATCAACCACAAGGTAACGAATGCAAGTTATTCATTCAAATAATTTGCCACTCTATACTGCTTGGGCCACTCTATCTAAATTTAAAAAACGGAATATGACATGCCAAAATGCAGAAATTTATGATATGCTGCCACACATGATGGGCCTCCAATGTTCAAACTGAAGCACATCTTGCAATGATTGTTTTGATCTTGTACAATATATAAAGATAAAAACAGCCACAGGACAAGAGATAAACTAAGGTTTATCACAAGATGCTGGATGTAGGGCCCCACAAGGCATTGGAACAATGCTTAAGTGGTGCCTCAAGTTACAGCAACTAACAGCCATGAAGTATAGAATGAACAAATGGAAGAGAGTAGAACATGCTTGCCAATGTTATCCTTTAGGATGATGTTCAGTTTTTCAGGAAGGAATATCATTATGCAAGTTAAAGCAGCAGGACAAGTTTTATCTCTTTAGTGGTTAGTGGGGCAAGCATTCAACCACTGACAATTTTAAACTCAAATACAGGATGGGCAAAGGGAAATCATCAGCTTACCACCTGTTTGTTGCTTGTTATTCAGATCCTGCAGGCAAAGAAAAAGGGCACCATGAAGGCATGGTAAAGGGTTATGTGAATTTCCTGAAACATGGAGGAGACCAAATGAAAGGATAAAAGAGTACCAACTGACCAATGCTAAGTTGAAGTCAATAAGGTATCCTTTGTTAAGTTTACGAGAAAAGAGGAAATTCCCAGGCTTAACATCCCTATGCACTATTCCCTGACAAGAACAGAAAGAAGGAAAAAAATGAATAGTGAAGGTGCAACAGAAAGAAACCAATAGAGTTGCCACATTAGCTGCAAAATTTTGTACCTGCTTATGCAAGCTTGAGAGTGCTCTAAACATGCAGAAACCATACCACTGAATCTCAGATACATTTATCTCTTTTTTAAGAACCTACATTCAGTGACAAAAAAGTTAGCTGTGGAAAAAGCATTTTCAAGCACAATGATTTCCAAAGTTACCTCTGGCCTGTCATGCTCAACATGCTCCAGAGCAAAACACTCAGATTTACCACTCTTGAAAGAACCTTCATACTTAATAATAAAACTCCTTCCCCTGAATCAATAATCAGTTTGCACTAAGTGAGATACCCTATTTATCAGAAGATCTCGAAGCATGGTAATAGCTTATTTATCAGAAGATCTAAAAACATAGTAACAGCCAATCCCCTACCCAAATCGTTCCAGCATTTTCAACTCATTGTTGATGTGATACGGGTGAGCATTGGGATGAGGACCTGAAGAAAGATGGCATAAAAATGATCAAGGCTTCATCAATTGCAGCAGACAGAATGCTGCAAATGTCATGTCATACCAAAAAATCATCAAAAGATGTGGCTCGTGAAAAGTGGATAAAATTACTTATTGAAGAACACAGTCACAGCTGAACAAACTTAATAGATATGCGATTTTGAAAGTACATCATTAGTCCACTTGTTTTATATTGCTCTGGCTATCTGTGCTTGAAAAAAAAAGTTTACATGATCCCCAAAGGATGAAACATAAGAATAATTCTAAAAACTGAGAAACACAACATGATTTCGTTGGAGAAATGAGAAAGAGGTAAAAGATTTAAACATGGATAAAAGGAGTGCAGCATTTGTATAAATAGATGCATGCTCTGGAGATCAGGATATTGAAAAGTTTCAACATGTCAGCACAGGAGCACAGCAAGAATCCAGAAGAGGAAGAAAGGGAACTCAGTGCTGATGTGCAAGTATGACAGAAAGTTCATTAATAGAACCACAGACGAATAGGTCCCAAAGACCCAACCCCAAAGAAACGGTTAGTTTTCATGTCACTAAACTAAATAAAAATACAACTCCAATGATGAAAGGCAATGGCGCGAATATCTGATTTCAGCAGCAGAGAGACCAGATTTCTCATAAACCGACCAAAATGTCAGTTTCACAACTAGACGAAGGCTCGGCCATAATGGGATAAATATATTCAAATTTAATTGAGTAGCCCTGCCACAATACGTAAACGGTTCATCGGCCATTTCGTAACATTGTCCTTCATGTCCACGTCCCTTGGTATAAAAGTCCTAGCAACCTATGGTGGAAAGCTCCTTTACCACTGAAATTCATCTCTTCTAACAGCAGTGCTTGGGTCTTTGCCAGTTCACCAGCCTCTATTTTTCAAGGACAAGCTGCCAAAGTCAGTTGATAGAAGCTTGGAGACAACACAACAGGAGAGGAAATGTTGTCTCTCACTATTGTTGCTAGAAGTTCTATGAGTTTGCCAGGTGGGGGATTGCAATTGAAGACATGAAGATACCTGGCTATAGGTTTTGACCTGGCCACAAGACACAGGTAGAGACTAGATTGGATGCCAGCAAATCCCAGAGTGATCCCTGGGAAATGGAACCCCAAAGCCATTATAGATGGTCTCAGAAGCAGTCAATGTCAAGTTTTTCGAGACCAGCAACTCATCCAAAGCCAGAGAAAAAAACAAGCACAAAAATCACACACACACACAGGACTCCCATGAGAGAAATTCCTGTCTGTGCTATCGTGTAATCTGTGCCAAGAAGAGAGGAAAAAAAACAAAATGCAGAAAATATGTTAGGCACATATATGTACAGTTGATGAAATGCCAATGACATCAGTTCTTACATGTTAGAATGGTGTACTAGAAGAGATTTAAAAAAATTGCAGAAAATATGTTACACAAATATATACAGCTGATGGTACAGCAATGTCATGATGTGATCCCTTACACATTTGCACATTTAAATGGTATACAAGTATTAACTATCTTATCTCCAAGCATACCCAAACACTACCCAAAATATGTCTGATCTGACAGAAAAGTGTACTGAACAACTGAATCTACTTTTAAAGTGCATAATTCAGCTTGGGATGTTGGCCCAAAAAAGTACGCAGAAATAGCTGGACTTCATACATTAAAGTAGACTTTCAGAAAATAACTATATGAAGAGAATCTCAGAGTGGAGAAAATCTAGTGATGAATTGAGCAAGCACATCTCCACAACTTGTGCCAGCGACAAGAATTTTTATTTACAGCCTGGATGGATACTTAACAAACAAAAATCCTTTGTGTATTTACTATGGTGGACTTCCTGACATCTCTTTAACCTATATAAATAGTATATGTTCCCACAGATGATTCATTCCTAATACATTCCAGATTGTTGTCTCCTATATCGGATGTCCATGGGAGTCTCACCTCTATATATGTACAGGATTCTCTCAACTCAATGCCTAAGTTTTGGGTTGAGTTTGGGCCTCCGACATGGTACCAAAGCAGGTTTACCCATTAGATCCATATGTGGACACTTTGACCCTACCCATGATCTGCCCCAAACTGGTTGGTTCGACATGAGGGGGATGTTGTGGTTTATCGAATATCCATGGGAGTCTCACCTCTATACATGTAGAGCATGCCCACAACTCAATATCTACCTTTTGGGTTGAGTTCAGGCCTCCAACACAGAAAATATAAAAATAGGCAAATACAAACTCAAGTTGAATCCAAATATTTAACACACAATTGACAATCCCACTATGGCAATGTTTCAAGCGGAAAATTAATTTTTATGTCCATTTACTGGATAAATATGCACATATTTTTGTCAATTGATTAGCATGCATATTATTAATTCTGCGAGTTTAATTTATCAGATGATTTAGAGTTTGTGTGATGGACCTCTCCCCACCAACCGTAATTGGTGTTTATTTATATCAACGTAAAGTCCAAACTTAGTTGATTAACTATCAAAGACACCCTTAGCCTCCACAACATCCATTGTGATATTGAGGAGTTTATCTAATAGATTTGATCGAAGGGATCATCCATTAGAGATACACATTTGCAAGAAAAAAATAGAATATTTCATTTCTTTGACTCATTATACGTAGTAAATGAAACCCTCATTATATGATCAGTCATTTGATTTACATTTGATCATAAATTCACCATTAGATCTATATTCAATTATAATCAGGCCCTTGGATTTTATATACGGCCAAGATTAGGTCATCCTATTTACTTTTACTTGCACTGGACTATGAGATTTTGTATCCAGTGGCAATCGGGCCACTAGATTCGTTCTCGGTTGAGATCAGACCATTGGATTTGTTCGAGTCACGTTTAGACCGTTAGATTTGAATTGTATTGCGATCGGATTATTGGATCGCCAATATGATCACTATCGGACCGTTGGATTTAATTCCAATAAAGATCATACCTTTTGATTTGCACCAGGTCAAATCAAGATCCGACCATTTGATTTGCTCGTGATCAAAATCTGACAGTTGATTTTTAATTTTATCCCTATTGGACCGTTGGATTTAAGTTTAATCATAATCGAACCATTGGATCACCAAGATGATCACTAACAGACCATCAAATTTGATTCTGACCAAGATCGGACCCATCGGATTTGATTCAGATCAAGATCGGACCATTAAGTTGACTTGATATCTATAAAAGATATTTCCGCACAAAGCGAGAGTATGTTTGAAATTTTCCCACAAGCGAGGGTATTTATGTAATTACCTCACAAGCAAGGGGGGTATTTCTGCAATTTTATGGTTCTTCTGGGGGTTTCTACAATTTTACCACATGCAAGGGTATATTTGCAATTTTCTGGTTTTCTGGTTGTCTGTAATTTTCAAAAACTTCTGGGTTTTCCCCCCAATTTTCTGACTGATCAGGATTTTTTGTAATTTGCTGAATGATCATAGTTTTTCTACAATCTTCTTGGACATTTCTACAATTTTGCAAAGTAGAAGGTATTTCTGTACTTTTTGAACATAATAGGGTTTTCCCATAATTTTAAAGGTTTCTTCCTTCAGCTATTTCTGAAATTTACATGGTTTTTCTATCATTTCAGTAAATTTTAAAAACCATAAGGGCATATCCCCAAGGTTAGGGGCATATATGCAACATACCCTTTGTGGGTCTTGGAAACAACAAAAATCCTCAAGTTCTTCAAATCTTCAAATCCTCCCTTGCTCCTTGCGCCAAGCTCTCCAAGGGGTGAGAGATGCAAGCCTCTAGTCTTCCAGGCTCCAAGCTCCCCAAGGTGTGGGTTCTTCAGGTGAAGTCCCTTTTCCCACTTGGCCAACCTCTCCATTTGTAGGAGTTTGGGGTGTGAAGAGGAGGGACCTCCCTCCGGTGGTTTCTTCTTTCTTTTCCTTTTTTGTTTTTGTATGAGAGAGAGAACCGGAGGGAGTTCCTCCGCTTGCTGCGCACCAGAGGGAGTCCCTCTGGTGCTGTGCGCAACCGGAGGAGCTCCCCCCGATGCTGGGCAACTGGAGGGGACTCCCTCCGGTACTGTGGGGAACCGAAAGGAACTCCCTCCTCTGCGCAAAACCAGCAAAGAGAAAGATGGAGATCAGCAGGGCAGAGGGAGTCCCTCCACCCTCCTTTTCTTGTGGGCTGGGGGGGGGGGGGGGGGGGGGGGGGGGTTTCAGGGTTCAACAGGTAGATACCACATTCCAATTATATTTAACATCTGATATAATTGACAGTCCCAACATGCTCTCAGACCTTTTTCCAATGGTCTTGTGTACTCACCTTATACTGACATATAACATTCCCTTGAGAAGGCACATTGTCAACTTGTGTATGCAAGTGTTGGGTAGAAATGAAAAACACTTGTCGAGGGCATAAAGAATAAGATTCTTTAATAGACAGTAACTTGCTGAACTGTCTTTATGTTTGTTGTAGGTTAGGGCATCAAGGAAAGACACCAAAGTGGGCCAAGTGTCTATGGCAGAAAAAAAGAGGAAGCTAACATAGAATTATAAGAGTACATGGATTCTTCATCCCTCTTTCTAATATCATGTGCTCCATTCAGTTTCCTTACATCATAAAATAATGAACAGTAAAATCCTATTGTTTTAATAGTCATCTTTCTTTTTTTCCCTTTTGTATTCAAGTCTGAAGGTTACACATCGCTACTTGTTGAACCCCACACAGTTCGCAAAACAGAATTCTTCTATTTTTCAGAAATTTCAGAAATTAAAATTCCCTTGCGACGGCCACAAAACGATTTCGGATCGTCGTCGTCACACGCGGGTCTTTGAGCAACCCACTTGGTGGGGCCACCCATAAATTCATATGTGCTCTTATGCACACAAACTTTGTTAACATTTGATGGACGGAGTGGAATAACCCGCTTACGCGCCAAATCAAGTATTTAAATCTCGCCGCGGTATCGTTCCCCGCGTTCCCACATGACCTAGTGGTGAAGGTGGGCTAAAGGAAATACACGAGTTACCCACGTGCTGCAACCCTGCTGATTCCAGCAATGGACAATGATTTTTTTGGAAGAAAGCCAGATTTTATTGCCCCCAAAGGCCAAAGGAGTGGGGAAGACCCCCTCCCCCTTTATCTCCTCTCTTCCAGATGCAAAAGGGGCAAAATGGGGGTCCCCCTCCGGTTGGAACCACACCACAGGGGGGTCCATCCGATCGGTCTGCACCGGAGGGGGTCCCCCCTCCGATGGTCTGTGCGTCAGGGGACACCCTTCGAGGGTTTTAAAACCAGAGGGGGTTCCCTCCGATTCACCCAGACCGGAGGGACCCCCCCTCCAGTCATCCCGCACCGGAGGGAGGGATCCTCCGGTCCCTTAGTGACCGAAGGGGCCCTCCGATCACCGCGGGACCAGAGGGACCCCCCCCCCCCATTCATCTTTGTTCAGCACCGAAGCAACACAAAAAAAAAATGATTTGGCATGCGAGGGGAGGGGAGGGGTGCCTCATCTTGACCTTTCACCTTCCATCTAAGGGGGAGCTTCCACCGGAGTCACCTAGCCTCACAACCACCTATAAAGGGGCTTGAGAAGAAGGAGAGAAGAGAAAGAGCGAGAGAATTTTAATTTCTAAAATTTCCATAAGTTGGGCTGAAACCCCTGCCTTTGTTGTCAAGATTTTTGGGTTTCATCCCCGATTTTAAAAGAAAACCCTCTTAGGGTATGTGTTGACAAAAATGCCCTCCGTTGTATACAAAAACATATTGTGTCATGGGAATGCATTGTATAAAGTCATGAAAGTTCATTAAATGATGGAAATGAAAATATACTTATTCCATTACGAAAAATTATGTAAAGGCCCCTATGTGGCTTAAAAATTACGTTTCTACCATGTATTCTTTTGAAATCATATAAAAGTCCATCTATTAAGGAAATGTTGAAATTAAAGAGGACAATACTCATGCCCAAATGGAACACTCCCCAACTTATGGAAATTTCTCCACTCAAAGATGAACAGTGGAAATGGCGTTTTTTACTCCGCATCTCTTTCAAATTGCATATAATTGCGTATATGTCCACGAAAGCTGAAAGATTTCAAGAAAAAAATCACAAGGGCTGCACATGACACCTTAGAAACTGATGAACCCTAGTCAAAGGGTAAATTGTATAAAAAACCCCAAGTCAAGGGTAAATTACAAATAGACCCCTGCCCATAAGAAAAATTAAAAAAATCCCTCAATTTAGAACAAAATCGCAAGTATACCCATGCTTTAGGGCACGAGGTTCTCCCCGAGGATAAACCTTTAATATCATATTGATATCGCAAGGGTAAAATAAATCTTTTAGCAGTTAATCAAAGGTGTTCATACTTGTTCCGATATAAATTAACACTGACGCCGGTCAGTGGGGAAGGGTCCTATCACTCAAATCATAAACCATCTAATAAATAAAACGCACGAAACATGTAAATGCCAATTACCCTAAAATATACACCTATTCATCCCACAAAATGAACGTGCGAAATATTCATCTTCCGCGTTTTTTCCGTGCGTGTAAACACTATTACATGACAAATATTTTTTTTCATGCTTAGTACGTAGTTATGGCTTTCTTATGCTACATTATAAGCGTGATTATTGAGTAGAACAACATTTAATAATAACCTCATGGTGCAACAAATATGGTACTTAATTATGACATCAAAATATAGGTCCTCATGTATTCTTATCTACTCTATATGAAGAGTGAAAATACAATCATGCTTTTCCTTTATGCCCATCTTTTAGCCAATGGAATGAATTTAGTTAAATCACATACCTATGAAAAATGCTTAAATATTAAAAATTAGCAAAAGAACAATCCCCTATATTTTGAGACACCATATGTTGAGAGAGTGGTGCCTGATCACAGGGATCGTGGAAGGATTTAAGACCCCATCCGCTCTATCTCGCAATCAATCGCCTCCCTAGCAGCGATTGACCGAAATCTCTAGAGTGGGGTCCATGAGATCAGATCAGGGTGGTCGACCGCCTTGCGATAATGGTAGACGGTTTGCGACCAGAGGCTAATTTTACCCTAGGGGTATTGTTGTATTTTCTCCAGAGGCCCCATGTAACCATAGTTGTATAAATAGGGTTGATGGCATAGCAACAAGTGTGTGGGGGGCGCTCTCTCTCTCTTGTAATCATCTCGACACATAGTGTATTTGTGTGTGACTCCGTGGTTTTTATCAATTACGTTTTCCACATAAATCTCTGGTGTTGTGTGTGATTGCATGTTATGTTCTTCCTCCTATGCTATTTATCTTCCCATTACCTTACTCCCCTACGGCCTTCATTGTCTTTAGTCCAAGACAAGTTCAACAAGGGAAAATCATTTACCACCTTGGAGGTAACTGTACCCATAGTTTTTGAGATATCCCATATTTCTCAAGTGAATGTCATGCAAATTTACGTGTAGGCTGGAATAACGTTAAAGATCCTGTTGAACCCCACAAAGTTCACAAGTAGTTTTTGATATTTTCAGAAATTTGCAGAAGTAAAACATTAAATGCACCATGTGACAGCCATAAAATGACATGGAATCATCATCATCACATGGATGTCTTCAAAGATCCTGCTAAATGGAGCTATTCTCAAATTTACATGGGCTTCCGTGCACGAAAAATTTTATCAAATAGTTGATGAGCAGAGTGGAGTTGCTCACTCACACGATAAATCGATTACAAAAAGAATTATAAGGTTGTTTAGACCAAGTGCAGTGTGTCAGGGTGTTGTTCCCCACGTGTCGGCAATCTCGTGCAGCAAGAAGTTGGCCAAAAACAGACAAGGGAGAACTCTCCACGTGTTGCAGCCTGAATTTCAACAATAAAAAACTAGTTGAAAGGGATGGGAGGTCCCTATTTAGATGCGAAAAATAAATAAAAATGCGGACACGCTGATGATGAATTAAAATTTGGGTGGCTTTGGATATCATCAACATGTTTATTTGCATTTCTTTATTTCCCGTTTTAGGTTTAACAGACGATTTAGGGTTCATGTACATGACTTTTCCCCACCGACCGGAATCGGTGTTAATTTACATCGAACAAATCCAAACATATTTGATTACTTGTCGAAGAACGACTTTTGCCTTTATACGTTGTGACACAGATGATCTTGACGATCGCCCATTATGGGTACATACTCATGCAAAGAAATTTGGAGACTTTATTTCTTAAACACATGTGATTTGAATTACAATCGATCTTTCAAGACCTTTACATATAGTCCCGACTGTGTAATCAGGTCTTCAGGATTATATCTGGTTGCAACCAGAGCCTTTGAATTTACTTCAATCTACACTTGGATCTTTGAATTTGATTTCGTCTTGATCAGATCATTGAATTTACTTTTGTCCCCTGTCGGACAGTTCAATTTGAATTCTATCACGAGGATCGTTGGAACGTCAAGATGATCGTTGTCGATCCTTTGGAGTTGCTTCACGGTCATAATCAGTCTTTGGATTGTGATCGAACCCTTAAGTTGCCTTGGTGTCCATAAAGGACATTCCTGCCTGAGGCGGGTTATATTTGTAATTTTCTCTCCATCAGGGTATTTTTATAATATTCCCAAACTTTGGGATGTTCTTGTAGTTTCAAGAAGACTTCGAACATTTTTGCCTTTTTGGACATATCTGTCATTTCTCGACTTCATGAGCATTCTTGTCATTCTAACTTTTAGGCATATATTTGACACTTCTTGACTTCTCGGAGATAGCCCCATCATTTCTTGACTTCCTAGGCGTATCGACCACTTCTTGATTTTTTCGGAGATAGTTCCGTCACTTCTTGACTTCCTGGACATATCTGCCATTTCTTGACTTTTTGGAGATCGCCCCGCCGTTTGACTTCCTAAGCGCTCCTGACTTTCTTTCTTGACTTCTAGAAAATAACCCCGTCATTTGACTTCTTGGGCGTTCCTCGTCTTCATTTCATGACTTTTCGAAAATAGCCCCGTCATGAGTTAGCCATATGCTGAACTCAGGAGAGTGCACCGCTTCAGGGAAAGGGTGTGATCCCGCTCCACCGAGTCGTGCAAACGGCGCCAACCAGAACAAGAGCATTCTTAGGTGATTTTGAGATAAACCGTGAACTTGTGCAATTTCTAGTCTGAACAATGACTTTCATACAACTTTCCCATAAATGTGGTATTTCCACAATTTTCTGATATTTCAGGGACTTTTTTACATTTTCCCGCCATCGGGATATTTTTGTAACTTTTTCGCTATCGAGAGCATTTTTTAAATTTTCCCGCTGCTGAGGGTATTTCTGTAATTTTCCACAATCGGGGATATTTTTGTATTTTTTTACCACTGGAGGTATTTCTATAATTTTTCCGCTACCAGAGTTGTTTCTATAATTTTCTGACCACCGGGGATATTTCTACATTTTTCTAACCACTGAAAGTATTTCTGCAACTTTCTAACCACTGGGGGCATTTCTGCGATTTTCCTGCCATCAGAAAGATATTTCTACAATTTTCTACAACATTGGTAGAATCTTGAACATTTTTATCAAGGTTTGACAAACCGAGACGGGATGGGGCGAATCGCCCGTCCCGTCCCAGACCGGGACGACCGGTCGGTAGGACGCAACTAGTACGATCTCATATATTTTAAATATTATTTATGTTATTTTAAACCGAAGAAATTTTGTAGACGGGTTGGCTAACTACTTCGTTTTCAAACGGGAGCTCACCGGTTCGAAACACATGGGTGTGTGTTATATTTTTTTCTTTTAACATTCCCAGTCGAAAAAAAACGTAAAAACCCCAAGTGAATCCCCAGATTCGAACTCAGGACATGTGACAGACGAAGTAAAGCGCCTAACCAACTGAGCTGGTAGCATTTTTCTATTATTTTAAATATACTATATATATAAATGCTCTTTTTTCATCTCGATACGCAACGATACCAACCCGTACCATACTGTTCCGATGAAAGACCGGGACGGCCAGTACAAACGGGTTGTCAAACCCTGATTTTTATAATTCTCCCTAAAATTTCAAGAACCTTGGCATTTCTACAAAACTCTAACATTACATTCATTGTAGCAGTACTTGCATTTTTTTTGAATGTATTGTAGTTTATCTCATGCATGTTTTCCTTGCATTTTCTTGAACATCTTTTCTGACGCGGCGGCGACGTGGGAATGGATCGACGACACTCCGGGACGCGAACAGGACGAGAACGGATAACTGCTATCTCACACAGCTCGGCCTCACGCCGGACGGTCTCACACCGGGCGACACTCAAATCTCACAAGGGAGAAAAGAGGGAAGGAAATGCAATAGGAAGAGCTCTCACACACAAAAATTACATTTCATTCAATCTTTCATTCATATCATGTCTCGTAACAAGCATTGGCCTCCTATTTATAAGAAAGGTCCATTACATTCATACCCTCACAATTCCCTTATTACATACATATCCTAGCCTAATAAAACAAAGCCCACCAACCAATATTTGACTTGTGGGTTTTAATCAAATAAAATACAAAAATTACACACATGTTATTTTGACTTAGACTAGCCTGATAAGACGAAAGAAAAAAAAATACATGTAGGGATACATGTATACATACACACAAATACATATACTCAATACGCAATATACTACCGTAGCCATAAGCCGAGTCGTCAAGAAGGATCTCCGAGTCATAAGCTCGGTGCAGTGGCGGTGCGGCGTCGGCTCCGAGTAGTGGGTCCGGTAGTGGACCCGGTGGTGTCCCCACCAACCCTCCCGGGGCGGCTGGAACTCGACTCCGTCGAGTAAGGGGGGACATTGCTGTGGTAGTGCTCCAGCAGATCTGGATCGAGACGCTGGAGATCTTCCCCGCTGATCCAGAAATCATCAGAAGGTGGACGGTCTCGCCAGCGGACAAGGTAGCGCTGGTACACCCTGCTCCGTGTAGTGGTCACCTGCTCATCCAGTATTCTCTCAATATGCTCGCGCGGTACTCTCGAGGCTGTGGGACGCACAGGGGTGGGCTCACTCTCAATGGGAGGAGAAGGCACGAAAGGGTCACTAGGAATCGCTGTGGGTTCCTTATAGGCCACTAGGTCTGCCACATTAAAAGTCGAACTAATCCCATATTCGGGAGGTAAGTCCACAACATAAGCATTGGAGCCAATCTTCCGCAGAATTGGGAAGACTCCATCACTACGGGCTTGCAACTTTTGACGACTCCCGAGGGGAGTCGTTCGGGTCGAACCCGTACCATAACCATGTCACCTTCTTGGAATTCATGGTGACGCCTATGCGAATCAGCCAACTTTTTATAGGTTTCATTACTGAGGTTGATTTGCTTGCT
Source organism: Amorphophallus konjac (assembly GCA_022559845.1). Lineage (NCBI taxonomy): Eukaryota > Viridiplantae > Streptophyta > Magnoliopsida > Alismatales > Araceae > Amorphophallus > Amorphophallus konjac. Next base: position 28,088,601 of record CM040118.1, read on the forward strand.
AATTGACTCATGAAGACTCGTGACATGCTGTGCAAACTCCTCAGCTGACTTGGATATCCTAGACTCGAGGGGAAGGGGAATGAGATCCACAGGTTTTCTAGGCTTGTAGCCATGCACGACCTCAAATGGACTCATACCTATGGACCGATTGACTGAACTGTTGTATGCAAATTCGGCTCTGGGCAAAAGAAGGTCCCAAGTGTCGGGGTGATCCCCTACGAGACACCTCAACAAATTCCCTAAACTCCTATTGACGACCTCAGTTTGCCCATCAGTTTGAGGGTGATAGGCAGTGGAGAATTTGAGTTTGGTGCCAACTAGGTGCCAAAGTGTCTTCCAAAAGTAACTAGTGAACCGGACATCTCGGTCAGACACGATGGTTTGGGGAAGACCATGTAGACGCACGACTTCATCAAAGAATAAATGGGCTACTCTAGATGCATCAGATGTTTTGGAACATGCAATGAAGTGGGCCATCTTAGAGAACCTATCAACGACAACAAAGATGGAATCATGCTTGTGAGCAGTGCGTGGTAACCCAAGGATAAAATCCATACTCACATCAACCCATGGTCGATCAGGAACGGGGAGAGGAGTGTAGAGACCAGTGTTCTGTTTGACCTGTTTGGCCATCGTGCACGTCCTACACTGGGCTACAATCTTGGCCACATCTCTCTTCAGGCCAGGCCAATAGAAGTGCTCCTCCACAGAATGGATGGTCTTGTTGCGGCCAAAGTGACCAGCAAGACCTCCAGCATGCATTTCCCATATCAGGAAGTCCCGAACAGAAGTCCTCGGGACACAGAGTTGCTGCCCTCGAAATAGAAAACCATCTTGGAGTAGATAGTCAGAAAAGACTGTCGAGGGTCCAGCGGACAGAGCAGAGTAGGCAGGGCCAAAATCAGGACACTCTCCATAGAGTTCCTTCATGCGGTCAAATCCGGTGACCTCTACCCGAACAGTGGAAAGAAGGGAGACCCTTCGACTCAAGGCGTCGGCCACCTTATTGTCCTTTCCAGCCTTATGTTTTAGGACAAAGGTGAAGGACTGGAGGAATTCTACCCACCGACCATGCCTTGGGTTTAAGCCCTTCTGAGAGCTAAGGAATTTCAAAGCCTCGTGGTCCGAGTATAAGACGAACTCTTGTGGTAAGAGATAGTGTCTCCAGTGTTTGAGAGCTTGGACCACGGCATAAAACTCCTTATCATAGGTGGAGTATCGAAGCTTTGCATCAGAAAGCTTCTCGCTGAAATAAGCCACAGGGTGGCTTTCCTGGCTAAGCACTCCACCTATTCCTACGCCAGATGCATCACAAGAAACCTCAAAGACTTTGGAAAAGTCTGGTAGGCGGAGGACAGGGCTTTGGTCATAAGCTCCTTTATGGCAAGAAAAGCCTGGGAGGCGGCTTTGGTCCACTCAAAATTCCCTTACAGATGCAATCCGTAATGGGTGCCATAATGGTGCTAAAACCCTGAATGAAGCGTCTGTAGAAGGTGGCTAGCCCGTGGAAACTACGAACGTCATGGACATTCTGGGGCTCCGGCCAGTCTACTATAGCTCGGACCTTTGATGGGTCCACAGACACTCCTTGACTAGAAACCACAAATCCAAGGAAAGTGACCCGGTCTGTCATGAATTCACATTTCTTGAGATTGGCGAACAGGGTTTCTCTCCTCAAAGTCTCGCAGCATGGATGTGGTCTTGAGGGTTGTGGCTATAGATGAGAATGTCGTCAAAGTAGACGACAACAAAGCGACCAATGAGGGGTCGAAGGATTTCCGTCATAAGCCGCATGAATGTGCTGGGGGCATTGGATAGCCCAAACGGCATGACGAGCCACTCATACAGACCTTCTTTGGTTTTGAAGGCTGTCTTCCACTCGTCCCCTGGTCGAATCCGGACCTGGTGGTAGCCACTTTTCAAGTCAATCTTGGAAAAGATAGTGGCTCCACTCATCATGTCAAGCATGTCATCAAGACGGGGAATGGAAACCTATACTTGACAGTGATCTTATTGATGGCGCGGCTGTCAACACACATCCGCCAGGTGCCATCCTTCTTGGGTGTGAGCAAGGCAGGGACCGCACATGGGCTCTTGCTTACCCTGAGGAAACCTTTGTGGATAAGGTCCTCGACAATCCTTTGGAGCTCAGCATGCTCCTTGGGGTTCAACCTGTAGTGGGGAAGGTTGGGTAGGGTGGACCCAGGGACAAGATCAATGGCGTGTTGAACATCACGCATGGGAGGGAGTGTTGAAGGCAAGTCTTCCGGGAAGATATCTTGGAAGTCCTGCAAGATTGCCTGGACTTCAGGTGAGATGGAGACTTGGGACTCCTCAGGGTAATGGTGACGACAACAGCCCAAACAGGGGCACCCTCGGAAACCTCTCTATTCATCTCACGAACACCTATGAAGTTAAGGCGCCTAATCGGGTCATGGTCAACCTTAGGGGCCTTAGGGATGGATATGACAGGTGTAGGAGAGGAGGGAATGGGAAGCTTCCCTTTGGTGGGGTTGGGGCATTCTCCTGAATTTTGGGGATACAGCGGGTGTGGAGGTAGGACTCTTTCCCGTGGCCACCTTTGGGGGTGTTGGGAGCAACTGAATCCTCTTCCCATTGTGGGAGAAGGAACACTCATTGGACCGACCGAATGTAGTAAGGTCTACATCGTAGATCCATGGCCGTCCTAAGATGATGCTCCCGACCTTCATAGGCACTACATCGCATAGATTTGTCCTTGGTAGGACTGGAACTGGATGGGAATGACACATGTAGTGGTGACTGGATAGACGTGTCGTCAACCCAAGCCACGTTGTATGGCCTCGGATGAGGATGGGTAGGTAGACCTAGACGGGATACAAAGTCTGAAGAGACTGCATTGATACAGCTCCCGTTGTCAAAGATCACCTTGCAGGGTTGAGTTTTGACCATGATGTAGGTTTGGAAGATGGAGGTTCGACGCCAGTCGTCCTCCTGTGAGTGTGCGAGGATGCAGCGAACTACACCTAGTCTTCCCTGGTTTGAACTTTCGACAATTTCCCCCACTTGCATGTACTCGACATGCGTTCCATCATACCCTGCATCTAATTCCTCAAACTGGGCAACGAGATCAGGGTCAGGCTCATATCTCTCTAGGGTTTCTCCTTCCTGAGGTGGAAGCTCCATGGACTGGGGGTCGGTGATGACCAAGGCTCGGGTGGGGCAATTGGTGGCAATATGCCCTAGGTTATGACACCTGAAGCATCGGACTCCCGAGATAGGGGCTGGTTGGGAGGTGCTAGGGATGACCCCTTTTCCCTTGTCATCTCTCCTCTCAACTGGTGGAGTATACTCCAGTCTAGGCACAGCAGCGGGTGCAGGTAAAGGGTTCCTTGGGAAAGGAGCAGTAAGGGCAATGGCCCTAAGTGGGGTAGCAGTAGGGACGTAGGATGTGGAGGGGCCAACTCTCTCAGTATAGCGGACTATGAGGTTTCGGGGTTCAGGTTGGCAGTAGATGGGAACCCGAGGTGGGACCACCCTTTGAAACATCTCGTGCAACCTGGTAGACGTGCTCGAGGGTGTTAACCTCCCGCAAGAATAATTCCCGCTGAATACTCTCGTGTAAGCCAACCCTAAACCGAGAGAGGGTGACAGAGACATCCCCCAGGACTCGACTCCGAAGAAAGTAGTCATCAAATTTGGTGATGTACTCGTCCACGGACTTTCCATCTTGGGTGAGTTTCTGTCACTGATCTAAAAGACGCTGATGGCAGGAAGGTGGCAGATACTTCTCCCTCAATTTCTCCTTCATTTCTTCCCACGTGCTAATAGGCTCCTCTCGTCTCCTTGCTAGGATATTCTCAACATTACACCAGTAGGTTCTTGGCTTGACCCTAGGAGTTTCATTTTGGCAAACCTACCCTTGTAGCAGGGGTCATGCGGCGATGCCAATCAAAATATTGGTCCATCCCGGTCTCTCAATCAAGGTATGTAGCGGGGTTGAGGGACCCATCAAAACTCGGAGCGTCAATCTTGACGTTCCGTAGGATGATATCTTCATCATCGTGGTCTCTCTCTCGAGGCGCACGGGCCTCTTGCTCTCTACCTTGGGGATCCTGATTCTGGCGGGCCTTGCTCTCTTTCCTCCTAGGATTGGCTACGGGATTGTCGTGGCCATTCACTCTTCCTTCCTCTCCCTTCAGTCGATCCTCTAAGGTTCGGATCCTCTTATCGAGTTCCATCGTAGTTGGCCTATGGATTCTTCAAAGTGGGCCATGAGATTGTGCTCGAGCTGGACTAGCATAGCAGCGACGCTCTCTTGATCCATGGGTAGCGTTGAGGGGGGCTCTAGACGGCCAGATGAATTCCTAGACCAACGTGGCATGCACGACCTCGGACTTAGATGATGCAGTCCTGGGACCGATAATTAGAAAGCTATAGACCCAATTTATTGGCTAATAGGCAAAGGGTAAATTTGAACAGACCGGTCGGGGAGAGTTGCGCGCCCGTAGGCAAAGTAGTTGTGGAACTACCTCCTGACACTTAGGGTGTCCTAATGTGACAGTCTAGGGCCTAAGGATGGGTACATACAAGCTCTCGCTTACCTTCCACAGCGATGCACACAGAAGACTGGTTGCATGGATCGGGCTCTCTCTCACTTCGCGCGGCAATTAAAAAGATACTAAATGAGTAAGTGAGGGGAGCACGTACCTAGCTAGACTGAAAAGTCTAACTCCGGCCGGAGACGAAGGCGAGCGGGGACGTGCGTGCCCGCACGGCTTCGATGAAGCTTGACCGGTTACAAAGAATTTACTCCGCACAGGAAGGGTTATTACAAAACCACTTAGCTTAAAAATTTTCCCGCGCAGGAGAACAAATCAGTCTAATTTCTCCGCATAGGGAGACTCAGAGGTACGCGCGTTCCGTGATCTACGGATCTTCTGTCGGCATCCGGGCGACTCAGACACGGGCCGAGCCGTAATAGCGGACTCGGGTGCCACAAGAAATAAGTTAAATAGATATATAATAATATATATAGATATATAAGATTATATATATCTCATATATATATATATATTATATATTTAACTTATTTTCAAAAATCTCTATTTTCATACCTTTTTTTTCTTTTGTTCAAACTTCACCTACTTCTTTTGACTTTTTCTTTTCAACATTTTTTTCCACGCTTTTTCTGCACGTTTCACGGCGGGAAGAGTGAGATTTCAACACAACGTGAGCAGCCGTTGACGTGGGCGCACTTGGGCACGGGTGGTGGCGTAGCAGGGCGAGCGCACACGGGGGGGGACGGAGCCGGCGCACGCGAGCGCGCAGGTGCGGGCGCAGGGGCGCGCGGGCGCGGGCAGGCGGCCAGGTGGGCGCGGGGCATTGCTGGCGCGAGCGCAGGGGCGCGCAGGCACGGCGGGCGGTGAGCTGGGCGCGGGAGGGCGCGCAGGCGGGGCGCAGGGGCGCGCAAACGGGCGGCTGGCCGGCGGGCGCGGGCGCGCGCGTCGGGCGGGCGCGGGGCGCGCGTCGCGCGCCGGGCGGGAGCGGAACGCGCGCCGGGCGGGCGCGGAACGCGGGCCGCGGGGCGGGCCGGTGGGCGCGATGCGCGCGGGGCCGGGCGACCGTTGCAACGGGGGCCTTTTTGAATGTCGGCACGGGCGACGAGGCCTGGCCGCGAACTCCCCTTTTCTCTTTTTTTTTCTCCTTTTTCGTTTCTTCTTTTTTTTGTCTGAGAACCCAGAGACCCGCGAGAGAGAGAACAGAGATATTACAGAGAGAGAGAACCGACAGAGAAAGAGAAACGGAGAGGGAACAAGATTTTTTTTTTCTCAAATTTTTCTTACTACTCTCTTTTTTTTTCACTCTAGCAACCGAGAGAGAGAAAGAGACGACGACAGGGACGTCGGGGTCGTCGGAGACGCCGTTGTTGCGCTCTGATACCAATTTGACGCTGCAGCGACGTGGGAATGGATTGACGGCACTCCGAGACGCGAACAGGACGAGAACGGATAACTACTATCTCACACAACTCGACCTCACGCCGGACGGTCTCACACCGGGCGACACTCAAATCTCACAAAGGAGAGAAGAGGGAAGGAGAGGGTGACAAAGGGGAAAGCTCTTAACACAAAGCATTCATTCATTCTTCATTCATATCATGTCTCGTAACAAGCATTGGCCTCCTATTTATAGGAAAGGCCCATTACATTCATACCCTCACAATTCCCTTATTGCATACATATCCTAGCCTAATAAAACAAAGCCCACCGACCAATATTTTACTTATGGGTTTTATTCAAATAAAATACAAAAATTACACATGTTATTTTGACTTAGACTAGCCTAATAAGACGAAAGAAAAAAATACATGTAGGGATACATGAATACATACACACAAATACATATACTCAATACGTAATATACTACCGTAGCCATAAGCCGAGTCGTCAAGAAGGATCTCCGAGCCATAAGCTCAGTACAGTGGCGGTGCGGCGTCGGCTCCGAGTAATGGACCCGGTAGTGGACCCGATGGTGTCCCCACCATTTTCACTTAAGGAGATCCTTGCACATGTGCAGGCCACATTGCATTAGGGGGTGAGGAGTCCCTTAGGCACACCATTCTCAAAGGAGGTAACTAGAACTCCCCGGGGGAGCCTTTTTGTGGTGACCATACCATTTCACCTACTAAAGAGGCAACTTCCACCAAAAACAATTCTCCTCTGCATTGATGTTCTCCTCACGAAGTTGCTGCCCTCTACATTGCCCTTTTTTTTTCATCTTCCGTTCTCCTTGGTTGAAGCTTCTTTTATAGGTGCTAGGAGGTGGAGCGGAGGACTCCTCTTGACCCTCCTCTGGTGGAATCCCAAGAGGTAGACCTTTGAACTTCTCCCCCCAAACTCTTCCTCTCCCTTTTCAGTTTTTTTTTTTTCGATGAACCGGAGGAGAAGCCATGGGGAGGATCCCTCCCTCCGGCTTACATAGGGCGGAGGAGAGCCTCCTCCAGCCTGTGAGCAAGGCGTTGGAGTCCTCTGGCCTGGCAAGACTGGAGGGCTTCCCTCCGGCCTGCACAAGGCGGAGGGGGTCCCCTCCGGCCTGGCAGGGCGGAGGAGGGCCTCCTCCGACTTGCCTACGGCGGAGGGCCTCCCCTTCGGCCTGCACAGGGCAGAGGAGCCCTCCTCCGGCCTGCCAACAGGCGGAGGGGGGTTCCTCCGACCTGTACAGGTCCCGAGGGGCCTCTCTTGGCTTTTTTCTCCTATAAAAAGGCCTTGAACAGCCTTAAAAAATTTCATCTTTCAACACGTGGAGCCCGAGAGAATCTCCTCCTTGTCTTTTGCTTGTGAGAACATGTCGGTGTCAACTCATAAAAATTTTATGCACCCAAATACACATTCTCATATGTATCTTTCTTCAACAAATTTCTTAAGATATAAAAGATATTTTGTGGGGTCAACAGTCCCTTTTATAGCCCAAGAGAGTAACCCCCCCCCTCTCTCTTCTCTCTCGGACAACGCAGAGATCGAAGAAGGATCACCTCCGGTCAGGCAACACTGAGGGGGGGGGCCTCTGATGGTATTAAAACGAAGGGGGAACCCCCTCCGGTCCCCTCTTTGCTGCGCAAGGAAAAAAAAAGAAAAAAGAAGAAATGGAAGAAAAGAAAAAAGAAATATGCAAGGGGAATGGGGGTCATACCTTGGCCCTTCACCTTGCATCATAGGTAGCTTCCAACCGGTGTCTTGATGCCTTTGCCCCTCCTTCTAGCGCCTTTAAAAGGGAGCTTAAAGTTCCAAAGGAGGAGAGACTTCCAAGCTCAAGGAGAAGCTCTAGAGAGAAGACTTGAAGAAGCTTGAGAAAAAAAGAAGAAGAAGAAGAAGAGAAAGAAGCATGTGCAGCCCTCTCTTGCTGCCTCTTCCCTCCTAAGTTTGAAGAAAACAACAAATTCCAAAAAGGTCCTTACTATGGTATGATTGACTAAAATACCCTCGAGCATAGAAGAAGGCCTTGTATTGTTTAAAATACATCATGAAAATTAGTAGAGAATAAATGGATGTTAGAAATGCAACAAAGTCTACTACATTGATAAAAATTATGGAAAAGTCCATGCCTAATTTGATAATTGCATTTTTCACCCTCAAATTTCATGAAATTGTGCAAATATCTATGAAATTCAGGAAAAATCTTAAAAAAACCAGAAATTAGAGTGATGGTTCAAATGGACGATATGCTTCCCTTAATTGGGGATATGCCCTTGTTTCATCTCAATAGGTCCAAAATGATGATTTTACCCAAAGTTCTTACAAAATTGCACAAAGGTCCAAGAAAATATAGAAAAATAAAAGAGAAGCTCAGAAAAATCAAGGAATATTCGAGGATGCACTAATGAAGAGAAAAACTGCAAATAAACTCCTCCTAAGCAAAAAATTGCAAATAAACCCCTCCTAAGGGGAAATTGCAAATAAACCCCTCCTAAGGAGAAAATTGCAAATGAATCCCTCCTAGAGAAAAAATTACAAATAAATCCCTCCCAAAGGAAAAATTGCAAATAGACCCCTCTTAAGGGGAAGATTGCGTATAAACCCCGCTTAAAGGGAAAATTGTCAATAAGCCCTCGCATGAAGGGAAAATTATAATAATACCCAGAGATGAGGGGATGCCTCCCCAAAGCAAACACAAAAAGAAAAGAAAGAAGAATTCTTTATCACAGTCGGTGCCTTAAGGGCAAAAGAAATCTTAGATCATTAATCAAAGGTGTTCGGATTTGGTCCGATGTAAATTAACATTGACTCCGGTCGGTGGAAAAAGGTCGTGTACACGAACCTTAAATAATCTGATAAACCACATGTGCGGAAATCATGATATGCAAGCTAAATAGCCTAAGTTTATGAGCATATTCTCCCGCAAATTAATTCATTTTCTCCACGTGTGTAAACAAACCCATTGCCAGCTAAAAACAAGAAGACAAGCCTCTTTTGGCACAGACTACTAGCAATTCTATTGCACCATTGTTGCCTATGTTTGATCATACTTTTAGTTGGAATTTACCATTTTTCTTATTTAGCAGCTAGAAACATGCCCCAGCATACTTCGGCTACATTTTTAATGTGTGACTGCAATGATCAAAATATATGTGGAAAAAATATGCCTCATTTAGTGGTATATATATCATAACCTGATGGTTTTAATTCTAGAAAAGATTTAACCTTCACATCCACAATAAATGATGCCTAATTTTGAATTAAACTCTCAAACATTATCCACCAACAAGGCAATTGTGCAGTTTCAGACAACTGTGAGTATGTCAAATATGACCAGCATAGAGAATCAAAAAATTCAACATAACAAACATACCACCATGCAATCTCCCTCTCATTAGAGATAAAATTATACTGCATGATTTAGCCATAGCAGAACAAGATTCCCATTTTACGTACACTTAACAGCAAATGTCTTCCCATCCTTCTTTCTTCGTGCTCTGTAGACAGTACCATATCCACCTGCTCATTTCCACAGATGAATAAAATGTGGAAAGGGTAAATTTGAAGGAAAATATATGAAACAGAGTATAATAGACTCCACATACCCGAACCCTCTTCTTCCTCTAAAATGAATGATTCAACGTCTGGAAATTTCTTCAATTCCACATTGTTCTGCAAGTAGAGCAGCAAATGTTCGCAAAAGCTTACAAATATAGAAACATATATGCACTTTCAAAAAAAACGTATAGATACACATATGATACTAAAAACACAATATTTAAAACTCAGGAGACACTGATACCTACACAAAATGTAAATTAGATACTTAGACTTACCTTTGGAAACTTGGAAATTATGACCTTGTTTTCTTTCTTCACCATTTTGCTATTCTGGTTCCGCTTTAACTTCTTCAAATTTAACTTGCCATCTTCGTGATCTTCTGTCATTTTCTTCTTGATCCCATTCTTATTTTCTGTCCCAGAAGCATCCAGCAGACGTGCACTAGAAGGAATTCCATCTACAGGCTTTTCAGGTAATGTTTCCTTCTGCTTCTGGGCATTGAAAGCTTCAGATGATGGTGGAGTTGCAACTGCCTCCATTTTTGAAGCTGTTTAGAGCTAATTGGAAAAGTTACCACATCGCAGCATTGATATCCAAGTCATATATGCTTAAGAACATCTGTGGATGTTTTATCAAATTGAGTGTTACCTGGCTGTGCAAGAATGTCAATAGCATCTCCAAGAGAACCAAACTTGACAAGATCGTCTTTAGCTGGACCTTGACCCTGGTTGTCTCTTGAGTCATTTCCTATTGGCCCTGAGGCACTGCAACAACGATTGCCACTTCCCTCTTCATTCTGCTTTTCATAATCTTGTAGAAGCACTGAATTGATTAAGTTCACTTCATCTCGAACTATTATTTCAGTAGTTGTCGCAATATGACTTTCGCCATTTGTGATCAGCAGTGTAGGTGTACCCAGTTTTATTTCAGTGTTCAAGATACTAAGTTGATGCCCTAAAGAAATTGTTAGTCTTGAACACTTATCTACATCTATACATCTGGTTCTGTCACATGCCATCTCATCAACATGACATGGTGCAATATCATCAGTGATAAGTGAAAGAGTCAACTGTCCCCCTTCTTCAACAATCCTTGAAGCATATTCCATGACAGCCATATCCATTGACAAATTATTTTGGCTCACAGTATCAGGAATTGCAGCTTGAACCTGCACACATCAATACAAATTTTGAAAAGTCTGTAATGTCAATAAAGGAATAATCAAGTTCTTTACAAAGCATAACAGAGCAATGTTGTCCAAGTGATGTGGGGGAAACCAGAACAAGTTGGAAGAATTCAATTCATATGCAGAAATGGCAAGCCTTTAGCAGGCATCTAATATCTTGTGTGAGGGTCGCCATGTTTTTAAGGAGTGACATAGACAAGTCTTCTTAAAGATAGAGGTTTCAGGTTTCATTACTGATTTACTATAAAGAAGAAGAAGAAAAAGTATCGCGCAATTAAAAGTTCCCCACTTGACAAGCATGTTAATTAGGCATGATGCAAATTAATCTCATCCCCTTAATTTAGGTAGGATCCTTAATTTAGCAAGGATTAGTTCAGATGCATTGATCCCTAATTTTCTTCTCTTCCCCTTTCTCAAAGCACCGGACATGGTGCCAAAAAGTTATCAATAAAGATTGTTCAGTCGGAGTAAATCAGACTACCAATAACGACGGGCCTCTGATGTTCTCATCGTAACAAACTCACGTTAGTCAAATCAAGGGTGTACAAGTACAATAGCATACTTTGCCTCTTCGGCCTTTTTTTGGGGTTCCAGGTTCCCTTTTGTCCACAAAGAATGAAATATGATTTAGGGTCAGAAATTACCTCATCTGCAAAAGTGCATTCGCCAACATTCTTCAGGGTCAGAAGATGGCTAGTGGGTTCACCTGCTTCCCATTCCCCTGTACCAGAATGACTAATTCAACAAGCAAAAAAGAAAGAAAGAAAAGAAAACAAAAGGGCAGTGTTTAGGTCAAATTGCTTACCATTTCCAAGACACGGCATCGACCTCCTTTTCGCATTTGGAAGCAGACCACACTCCTTCCTCTTCCGACTAGAGTACCTCAGGAGAACCTCATCAGCATCCCATACCCTCTTCATCCCCGCGAATCCAGCAATGAACCTGGGAGCACACTCCGGGACTGCCCCGAAGACGACAAATCTCCTTAACGCCGCCGACACCGCCTGAGAGACCGTGAGAAAACCACCGCCCGTGAGGGACAGGGGGGAATTCGGAATCCGGCACAGGAACGCCAGGAATTCTTCTGACGCCGGGATTAGCCTAACCCTCCTCGCGATCTCAGCCGGCCTTGCCGGGCGACCCATCCTCAACAAAAGAGTAAGAACATACCACGCCTTCTCAATCTCCATGCCTGTCTCCGGAGCAGCCGAGCGCTCGGCGAGGGCGAGGTCGCTCACCATGGCGGCGGCTCCTGAAAGTGGCCTGCGACAGGAGAGGAGATGCCAGATGCAGTTGCACGTTCCAGATCTGAGAGATAGATTACACCGCCATGGCTGCTATCGTTCCATCAGCAACCGTGGATTGGCTTCCCAGGGGGAGGAGGGAGGATCGGATCGAGGGAGCAATTAGGGTTTGAACTTGGAAGTGGGAAATCGGAAACACCTGAGTAGGAGAGAGAGAGGGGGGGGAGAGTTCAAAAAAGGAGTTCAGACAGAGCGGGAGAAGACAAGTTCATGAGATTGGGGGGGGGGGGCGTGTGGAGAAGAAGGCGCGAAAACAGCCTGTGGTGGATTTCGAGCGGCCCCCTTTGCGCCGGTTTCCCGCGCGCTTTCCCTTCCCGAACGCCTCCATCACGAGTTTGGGTCTCTCGTTCGATAGAATTACGGAATCACCCACGCCTTGGACAGCCCAAACGACAGTGGCTACTGCGGGGCCTGGGCTTTCCCTTCAAACTGGGAAAGGGCGGATCATGCAGGGTCCATTTACGCTGTTCGGGATCCGCATGCCTGATAGCCTTTGCGTTCCCCTGTGAGCGGGTATCCGTATCCCGGGGTGGTATACGACACTTTGAATTAGAATTGAATTTTAAAAAACCAAATTAAAAAATCGTCGTTTTTTATATACATGTATATCAAACATTGAATATTCTCAATCAAAAATATAATTGAGCGTTTCCGTTTCCAACTTCTGATATAACTCCACCTTATGTTGATTAATTTATCATATACCCCCCTTCTTGATCTCGGTTTGAGTAAAGTCATCCATGAGTAGACCATACTCATTATTTTTTTATTTTCGCTAATAAGTCAAAATAACTAACCGATGTATCTCCGATGGTCTTATTATTAGTTATTCATATGTTTCCCAAACTCTGCGTAGGTCAATTTATTTTAATGAATTTTAAATGAAATATTATATTCTCTCGTTTGAATAATCCATCGACATCTCCCTCCCCTCAAAAAAAAAAACACTCACGGATTGGAGGTGGTACAATTCGCATATTATTGTAAACATGGTTTATCGACTTGATCCGACGTGAGTCAACTCGGGTGTACCGTATCTGGAAAAACTTGATACGGTGTGGATCACCTTCAGGATCGGCCAAGTCGAGTCGAGTCACAGAGAGAGAGAGAGAGGAGATGATGCACGTCTAGTCGGGCCGAGTTAGTTGCCACTCGAGTGTATCGTATCGGATCAGAGAAAATTCGATTCGATACGATTCACCGAGTCTACAAATCTTGATTACAAGCATTATGTAAATCATGGCGATTTATGGAGATTCCTCCCAAGTTTCACCGGCAGTCAAGATGGAGGAGTAGCCATGAGAGGGTGATATTAGAGAGGCAGACGGGATGGAACAGCATAGAAATGGAAGGCACAGATTCCAATTTGGGCCCGATCCAAGTTGGAAACTACTCCCTGTCTACTCGGGTCAGCACAATTAAGTAAGTAGGGGTCACTTTGAAAAAAAAGGGTAAATTAAGTTAGTGTGAATTACTCGGAGTGAGGTGACTTAATCTTTGATTTAACTCTTTTTATCTAAACCGGAGTCACTTAGGGATAAATTTAGATTTTTTCACTCCAATCAAAAGAGTGGAATAAGTCATCCGAGATGAATTAGGGGTTGGTCACTCGGGGTGAATTATCCACCTCTGACCCACCCCGTTATCAAAGTGACCATAAGTCTCACTTTGGTATGGAGTTAGGTTAAAGGTGGGCTAACTCAACCCTATTAAAGTAGTTCGGAGTTAACCCATTTTTAATTTGGTAGGAGTGTAGTTAATCGAGGAATAAGGATGTGGGCTAACCTAGTTTTAATCTAGTATGATTTGATAAATAGTAGGTTAACCTAGAAATAATGAGAGAGAGAAATAGTATTTATTATGAGAGAGAGAGACACATTTAATTGAGTATTTATTGAGGTAGGAGGTCAACCCACCTTAATGTTGGGTTGAAGTGGATTAGATTGGGAGTGTTCTTAAGAAAGGGAAACTCAAAGGTTTATCCAAAGGGTGCTACCTCAAGTGTTGTGTTTTGTATGGGGACTTTTGTCCCACATTGGAAAACACAAAGAGGTGAGGGGACCTTATAGTTCCTAGGGCCCCCTGAACTATGTCTTATAGACAATAGTGGGGGTAAGCTATGACCTATCACACGCACGCACGCGCCGGGCCGGGCGGGGCTGGGCGGGCGCGCGTGTGTGTGAAGTGCGGGTCCAGCCGGCTTGCCCTGGCACTCTTTTAGATTTCTTTTTACTGTTTTGTCCTTTCTTGGAGAGAAAGATGGGTCTCCGAACGGTTTTTGTTTGGAGGCGGACCGTCGCGGGCGTGTGTATAACAGGAGTGATTAGCATTACCCTAATCACGGGTTATCCTGTTCTGCTATTTTTTACTTCCCCGAGGAATCGCTCGCGCTCCGCTCTCTATCTCTCGTCTCTCCGTCGGTTGCAGCCGCTGCTCCGTTGCTCTGCCTCCCTTGCATATCACCAACATCGTTCGGCCGTCGACGTCTTCTTCGTCGGTGTTCGCGCACAGACGACGCTCTCTACTGCTGTCTTTCGTCGGTGATCGGTGCATGTTCTTCGGCCTACATATTTTTCCTTTAAGAAGAGATCTAGGTTTCTCGCATAGCATTTTTTACTAGATTCTTAAGAGTGCGCTTAAGGGTCTTGTGTTAGTAGTCGTATCCTGGGGGAAGACCGCCATACTCATCGCACCGTTCTTGTGAGGGGTGATATCTTCTCTAAGGGGAGTCCCTTTGAGACGCTTCTACTCCATATTATTTACTACATATTTAATTATTCTACAACCATGTTTTACACTATAATCATGTTTATTAATCTTGTTTCTTGGCCGTTCTTTGTTGAATCAACCCCATATGCATGTATGCTCTGGTTTACCTTGTATGTATTATGGTCCGGTTGTTGCCATGATGTCACCCCATTACACTGTTTATTCCCAACAGTCTTAGAGAAGATATCGTTCATGGCATCGTCATCTTCAATGAGTTTTGGAACCAGGGTGGACATGTCTGGGATGCCCGCGAAATTTGCCGGGCAACACTTTAAGCGTTGGCAACAACGCATGAAGACGTGGTTCACCATGGTTGGTCTAATCTCATTGTTAGAGTCGGACCCCCCTGTGATAGATGAAAATGACCCCGAGAGTGCTAAGAAGGCTGAAGAGTGGAATACTAGAGACAGGTTAGGACATGTGTGCATTCTAACTGCACTGTCGGATGTCATATTTGATGTCTATAGTACTTCCACCTTCAACACTACTAAAGCTCTGTGGAATGAACTTGATCGGAAGTACAATACCGAGGACCAAGGTCTGGAAAAGTACTCCGTGGGCAAGTTCCTTAAATTCCAGATGGTCGAGAATAAGTCTATAGGGGAGCAGGCACATGAGCTTCTACTTATGTTCCATGGTTTGGCTGAGGCAGACATGAAAATGCCTGAAAAGCTCCAAGTCATGTGCATCATAGAGAAATTGCCTAGATCCTGGGAGGATTTTGGCATGGGCCTCAAGTACCGCAAAGGGGCTATCTCTCTTGATGATTTGATGAGGGCTGTAGCCATTGAAGAGGAACATAGGAAGGAAAAGCCCAATATGCCTGTGGATGCAAGTGCAAACCTAGTGATGAAGCATAAGGGTAAAGATCCAAAAGGCAAGGCCAAGGTTGATTCCACTGTTCAGATGAAACCTAAGGGAAAGATAAAGAAGAAGAAGGTACTGGGACAGTGCTGGAATTGTGGTGACAAGGGTCACATGCGCAATGACTGTCCTAAAAAGAAGGAAAAATTACTGAACAAAGCCATGCTGACCCATGAAATTCTTGCACAGGTCCATGTGGTGACTGGGGGATCTTCTTCTGGTATGGAGTATGTTTCTCTAAATCCTCAATTATTTACTATTTATGAACCAAATGAGTGGTTGGTGGACACTGGAGCCAATGTGCATCTATGTGCTGACAGGGCTAATTTTGTGTCTTATCAGGCAACCCATGATCGCTCCGTGACAATGGGAAATGGAAGTACAGCTAGGGTGCTAGGAGTTGGACGTGTGAACCTGAAGTTTACTTCAGGGCGTGTTCTTACTCTTTCCTTAGTGTACCATGTTCCTAGTGTTAAGAGGAATATTTTATCTGGTTCTGTTTTAGTAAGGGGGGGTTATGAACTGAACTTTAAATGTAATAAAGTTGTTATACTTTATCTGAAGACTTTTATTGCGAAAGGTTATCTTTCTGATGGTTTGTTTAAAATCTTTGTGGATCATGTGATGAACAGAAATGTGAATGATAGTGCTTCAATTTCTACTTCTGTTCATGTTGCTTATAATGTTATAGATTCATCTGAATTATGGCATGCCCGTCTAGGTCATCTTAATTTCAATTCTTTGAAACGTATGATGAACCTGAAATTGATTCCTGAGCATACTGTTGATAAAACTAAGAAATGTGATATCTGTGTACAGGCTAAACAACCCAGAAAACCTTTTCATTATGTGGTTAGAGATTCAGATATTCTGGATCTGGTGCATTCAGATATTTGTGAGTTTAATGGTGTGTTGACTAGGGATCATAAAAAGTATTCCATTACCTTTATTAATGACTGTAGTAGATACTGTTATGTGTATTTGCTTAGATCTAAGGATGAGGCTTTGCAAAAGTTTATCATCTTTAAGAAGGAAGCAGAAACACAATCTGGCAGAGTTCTTAAGAAGTTGAGGTCAGACAGAGGAGGAGAGTATACTTCTAGTCTGTTTGTGGAATATTGCCAATATCATGGCATTATTCATGAAACAACCGCCCCATACTCTCCTCAGTCTAATGGGATAGCAGAAAGGAAGAACCGGGTATTCATAAACATGGTCAACTCTCTCCTGCAGAGTTCGGGACTACCAAAGTATATGTGGGGGGAAGCTTTGAATACGGCTTGCCTTATTCTGAATCATATTCCCCTGAAACATAGAGATAGTAGTCCAATTGAACTTTGGAGAGATAGGAAACCTAGTTTGAAATTTCTCAAAGTGTGGGGGTGCCTTGCAAAGGTACTTGTTCCTGAGCACAAGAGAAAGAAACTAGGGCCTAAGACAGTTGACGCCGTCTTTCTAGGCTATGCTGAAAATAGCTATGCATATAGGTTTCTGGTTATTAAATCAGAAATTCCTGGCACAGATATTAACACCATAGTCGAGTTTCGAGATGCCACGTTCTTCGAAAATATTTTTCCCATGAAGACTGATTTGCCTCAGCATTTCACTTCTGAGACTGTAGCCTCTACATCTGATTCTATTCCAAAACATGTGGAAAGAATGACAAATGTGGGGGCTGATGCGTCCGAACCTTATCCTGATACTTGTGATCAAGAAGAGGTTGAACCAAGAAGGAGTAAAAGACAAAGGGTAGCCAAGGATTATGGAAGTGATTTTGTTACTTTCCAGATCACGGGTGACCCCCCAACCTTTCGAGATGCCATGGCTTCACCGGAAGCAAGGCATTGGAAGGATGCCATTAAGAGTGAGATAGATTCCATTCTTGCTAATGGCACTTGGGTGTTAGTTGATCCTCCTCCTGGTTCAAAGACCATAGGATGCAAATGGGTCTTTAAGAAGAAACTAAAGCCAGATGGAATCATTGACAAGTATAAAGCCAGGCTTGTGGCTAAGGGTTTCAACCAAATAGAGGGGATAGATTACTTTGATACCTATTCTCCTGTCACTAGGATGACCACAATCAGAGTGCTTGTAGCACTGGCTTCCTTATATAATCTGACTGTCCATCAAATGGATGTCAAGACTGTCTTCCTTAATGGTGATCTTGATGAAGAGATTTATATGGATCAGCCTGAAGGATTTGTGACTCCAGGTAGTGAAAACCAAGTTTGTAGACTTATTAAGTCTCTATATGGTTTGAAACAAGCCCCTAATGGTGAGGACACCAGAGCACGAGTACGGCCCGACTCAGTGAGCCGTCGGTACCGGACCCGCAGCACGACTCGGTCGACGTCGACATCGTTATGGTTGGGCGACGACGTGAAGCTTCCATTAGAGTCTTGACATTTTTGTATTTATTTTGAGAGTATTGTATTTGTACTTTTACTTTTAGTGTGTTTAATTAGGCTAAGTTAGTGGGTTTGTTTGTAAAATAACCACTTGGGCCCGGAGGGACCCCACCCTCTCTCCCATTGGGCCACGTGGCTGCTAGGGACCATGAGGGTTGGCCCATAGTCCACCTTGGACTTGGACCATTGGACCAAGGAGACAAAGGAAAAGGAAATTCAAAGATTCCCCTCCTTGTCCCCCATGCTTGTCCCCCTTGTCTCCCATGCTTGTCCCCCATAAGTCACATTTCCCTATTATACCCTCCCACCTACCCTTGACCAAGGTTAGTTGTTGTCTTTTGGTCTAGATCTAGGGTTTTCATATTTATAGTCTCTTGTTGTATTTTGTGTGGAACTAATGAAGAAATTGAAGTGGAATGCATTTTGGCACCCCCTCTCCCTCTTGTGTTCTTGAAGTTCTTCCCTCTCCCACCTCCAATCCCTCTAGATCTGAGTCTTAGATCTGATATCTCCCCCCCAAATCCCTTCTTTTTCTCTTCCAATATCTGCTGGGATCGTCCATCGCCGCCGCCGCCGCCACCGGAGCTACCAGCAGGCCGCCACAGCCCCTCCTCCGAGCTGCTGCCTTGGGCTGCGACCTGCAAACCAGAAGCTTGAAGACGACGTGAGATCTCTTGATCCAACCGTTGGATCGAGCTGATTTTAGGAGGGTAGGTCACCCCATGTCTGCCCTAGTTCCAGTTAAAATTTCATGAAGATCAGAGCCTGTTTGCCCCACTTCCAAGCTTGCTGTTCAGACCCCTGTCTGTCTGCCCTAGGTTCAGTCCGCGGGATAGGTGCTGGCATTTGATTTTCCCCACCCATCAAATGGAGTCCAAATCAAGCAAAAAACCTATGTGCGTTTTCCTAACCCTCCCCTCTACCCACCATAAAAATCCCAGGTCCTAGATCCGTCGTTTGATCTCCGGTCAAAGCTCAAGAACAGGAGGCTTTGCTTCTGTCCCTGAGATCGGTCTGTCCGAACCAGACAAAGAGCGGTGGAACAGTCATTTTAATTTTCAATCCGACCGTTGGATGGGTCTGATTTTTATGTATGTTGAAGATCTCTGAGTCCTCTTTCCAACGGCGCTAACCACGCTTCGATCCAATCCCGGATCTGCTCGTGGCATCCGTTTTCGTGGAGGCGCGCCGATCTGGCCAGAAAAGGGCTGCGAGACAGCCTTGGGGGGTTAATTCCCAATAAATTCCCCGGGCCACCGTCGGCGATCGCCGCTCCCGGGGACCGACCCGGGACACCCCAGCAGCGACCCCCTCTGGTCGCCACCGCCAGAAGACGCCAAGAAGCCGCTGCCCCAGTAGCCGGGCCCACTTGGAGCCTTGTGGGCCCCACATTGAGTGCCACCGCCGCACTGTCCGGAACCACCAATTGCAGCCCGCCAACCCCTGGAACGGCGCTCCCGGATTGCTGTTGTGGCCTTTTACCTCCCTGTGTGGAGTGGGCCTTAGTTCTTTATTGCTGTAATTAAGTTAGTTTATACCGGGAGTGACGGTCCACGGCCGGGACGTCTTCGCCACGCCGTGAGCGTGGAGGTACACCCGCCGCCTAGTAGTTTAGTTTGCTTATTTAGTATGCAATCTACTGCCGCTGCATGTGTGTATTTACTTTCCTAGCTAGATATATTTTTGTCACCGCTGTGAGTGTGAGAACGAGAACCCGTCCCGTGACTCATTCCGGACACGAGAGTGAGTTGACTACCCCAGTCTCAAAGCCGGTTTCTCAACCGTGCACGATCGTCACGTTTCCCTCGATGGGGCCGACTGTGAGTAGCGCTTCTTATTTGGGGCTAGTTCACCTCTTCTGGAGCTCGTTCGGTGCCGCGTCTTAGTGTGTTGCTGGTCGCATCGTCTGTCTAGCCGAGTCTCGTAGTCGTCCCGCGTCAAATTGGTATCAGAGCAAGGTTGAGTCTAGGGTAGTCTTGTTTAAAAACATAAAAAAGAGTCATTTAAGTCAAAGGTCCTCAACTTGCATCGGTCCATCCATATAGGTCTAGTGAGTCACCCTTAGTTCTCTTTAGGCCTCACTGCATGCCCGCCCGTGGAGGTGCCCAGTACCATCGCCCTGACACTATGGGTGAACACCGAGGCGCCAACCCGGGAGGCCGTTCCCTGGAGGACATGATAGCTCTACTCATGGAGCGCATGGATAGGTCCGAGCAAACTCTTAGGGAGCATACCGAGCGTATGGAGAGCCGATTCAAAGCCATGGAGGACCGCGCCGAGGCTTCTGACCGATCTGTCCAAGGATTGGTTGGAAGGTTAGAGAGTGTGGAGAGAACCCCTCGCCGAGACCTACCCGGCATTCTCCCGGCCCCGCAGGCACATGCTGCCCAGCCCGTAGCTGCTACCCAGCCTGCGCCTGCTGCCCAGCTCGCACCACCTCGGGCTGAGGAGCAACGGCAACGTGCCCCCCATTTTGAGGACTACGAGTCCGACAATGATTACGAGGGAAATGGCCGGCGCCGGCATGGTCACCGACCACATAGGGATGATGAGGACGAACGGATCCTCAAGACCGTCCGTGTGGACCCTCCCACGTTTGATGGGTCCAAGCCTTTAGAACCCAAGATCTACCTTGATTGGGAAGCTAGCATGGACCGGTACTTTGAGTGGTTCGAGATGACGGACCACCGGAGGGTTAGGTATGCCAAGATGAAGCTATTGGGGCAAGCACAGACTTACTGGAGCAATGTAGAGAGCTTGCTCTTTCAGCGTCATGAGCCTCAGATAGGTTCTTGGGATGAGATGAACGACAAGCTTAGGCGTAAGTACCTTCCTGCCACGTACCGTCAGCGACTTATTGATAGGTGGCAGAGTCTCACCCAAGGGGACCGATCCGTGTCAGACTACATCGCGGAGTTTGACGAGTACTTTTTGCGATGTGACGTTACGGAGGAGAGCACCATGCCTGTATCGCGCTTCCGTCGTGGTTTGCGGCCCCACTACCAATATGAATTATTTCGCCGCAATGTTACCACCTTGGAAGACGCATACCAGGTTGCTCTAGAGTTGGAGCAGTTCGAGGCGGAGTTCGCTCCCGTCCAGCGCCCGGGGTTCACTTATCAGCGTGGGACCGACCCTCGAACCACGCCTACCTCCTATAGCCGGTTTCCGGTGGCCCGTCCCCCGGAACCCCCTCGACAGGACCCCACTGCTCCTAGGCTCCGCACGTTCCCACCAAGGGACCCTCCCCCTCGCCCGCAGGCACCCATCCCCGCCCCTCGGCCTTATCAGCCCGCCGTACCAGCTCGGCCTCTTCTTCCTACACCCCCAGTCCATCGAGAGGACAAGGGTAAGGGGCCCATGATGGGTGGAACATCTCAGGGAAATGGGACACGAGACCGTTGCTACACTTGTGGTGGAGTTGGCCACTTTGCCAGCAAGTGTCCCACCCGAGGAGCACTTGTTATTGCCGACACACCGGCCCGTGACCCCACGCCTGAGTTGGTGCCAGTTAGCTACGAGCCGGACCAAGAATTGGCCGAGGAATTCTTTGACGAGTTATTGGAGGGCGAGCAGGTTGACATCCCTGGTACCTCGTATCAGGATGACGTACATTTGGGTGTAGTAAGGTGCATCCTTACCCAGCCTCAGGTGAGCGATGACTGGCGTCGCACCACCATATTCCACACATTTTGTAGGCTGGAAGGGAAAGCCTGCAAGGTGATTATAGATAGCGGGAGTTGCATCAACGCTATCTCCACAGGCACCGTCAAGCGCCTTGGTTTGACACCCGTGGATCACCCTGCACCTTGCAGAGTTTCTTGGGTGGATTCCACTTCCATCCCGGTCAGACTGCGGTGTCTGGTGCCGCTGCAGTTCCAGGCGTACCATGATGCGATCTGGTGTGATGTACTACCTATGGAGGTGGGTAGTATCATCCTTGGTAGGCCTTGGCTCTTTGACCGAGATGCCACCCTTCATGGCAGGTCGAACACTTGCACCTTCGACCATGATGGCCATAGGATTACCCTCCACCCAGTCCAGCCGAAGGACCCAGCTATCCGCGGACCAGCAGGCCCCAGCACTACGACCACTTCTGGTCAGGGGAAGGCCGGTCCCCCCACTTTGTCCTCGGCACAGGCATCCACCTCTTCGACTGCTCCTAGCAGAGTGGACCCTCCCCCCAGGAGGTTGATGATGATTAGTCCGAGAGAGATGGAGCAGGAGGTGACCGGGGGTAACCCCATTCTAGCTGTCGTTGTCAGGGGCATAGAGGATGTCGCCCCTAGGTCTGAGGATGAGCATCCCCTAGAGATAGCCGCAATATTGCGAGAATTTTTTGATGTCTTCCCCGAAGACCTCCCTGGATGCCTTCCACCTATGAGGGATATCCAGCATGAGATCGACCTGGTCCCGGGCTCATCTTTGCCGAACCTTCCCCATTATAGGATGAGTCCCACGGACCATGCCGAGCTACAGCGGCAGGTCGAGGAGTTGATGAGTCGGGGATCTCTTCGGGACAGCAAGAGCCCTTGCGCTGTTCCCGCATTATTGGCCCCGAAGAAAGATGGCACATGGAGGATGTGCATTGATAGCCGTGCTATCAACAAGATCACGGTGAAGTATCGTTTTCCCATTCCCCGACTGGATGATTTGCTTGATATGATGTCGGGAGCCACTATCTTCTCAAAGATAGACCTTCGTAGTGGCTATCACCAGGTGCGGATCAGGCCTGGGGATGAATGGAAGACCGCATTTAAGACCAAGGATGGTCTTTATGAGTGGTTGGTTATGCCCTTTGGGCTTTCCAACGCCCCTAGCACCTTCATGCGGTTGATGACCCAAGTCTTACGCCCTATGATTGGGGTCTTCTTGGTCGTCTACTTTGATGACATTCTTATCTATAGCCGCACTAGGGAGGATCACTTAGACCATCTTAGGCAGGTCTGCATTGTCTTGAGGCGTGAGACTTTATACGCCAACCCGAAGAAATGTGCTTTCATGTCTGATCATATCACTTTCCTTGGGTTTATTGTGTCGAGAGATGGAGTCTCCGCTGATCCGGAGAAGATTAGGGCCATCCAGGAGTGGCCCGAGCCCCGCACACTCCACGATGTTCGGAGTTTCCATGGCCTAGCGACGTTCTACCGTCGCTTCATTCGTGGCTTTAGTTCTATCACTGCCCCAATCACTGATTGCATAAAGAAGGGGGCATTTGTATGGACCAAAGCCGCAGTCACAGCATTCCAGGACATCAAGGAGCGTATGACCCAGGCACCTGTCCTTGCACTTCCTGATTTTTCTAAGGTGTTTGAGGTCACATGTGACGCGTCTGGGGTAGGCATTGGTGGGGTGTTGAGTCAGGAGTCCCACCCCATTGCATTCTTTAGCGAGAAGCTTAACGATGCCAAACTACGCTATTCCACTTATGATAAAGAATTTTACGCAGTTGTCCAGGCATTGAGGTATTGGAGGCATTATCTGTTGCACCAGGAGTTTGTCCTCTTTTCTGATCATGAGGCCTTACGGTTCCTCCATACCCAGAAAAAGCTGAACGCTCGTCACAGTCGTTGGGTGGAATATCTCCAGGAGTACACCTTTGTGCTTAAGCACAAGGCAGGGGCAGAGAACAAGGTGGCCGACGCACTGAGTCGTCGGGTGATGATGTTGACCACCATGAGTGTGGAGGTGGTGGGGCTAGAGAGGCTGAAGAATGCTTATGTTGACTGTCCGGACTTTGGTCCGATCTATGCCGTCCTTCAGGCTGGTCCCTCACGCGATTATAGCGAGTTTGTGCTACAGGAGGGTCACCTATTCCGGGGTGACAAGTTGTGCATCCCACGGACTTCTGTTCGTGACTTTCTTACGTGGGAGATGCATGCAGGAGGTCTTGCTGGCCACTTTGGTCGGAACAAGACCATAGAGGCGGTTGAGCATCAATTCTATTGGCCTAGCCTAAAGAGGGATGTTGCTCGTATTGTGGCCCAATGCCGCACTTGTGCTATGGCCAAACAAAGGAAGCAAAGTACCGGCCTCTATACCCCCCTTCCCGTCCCGGATAGTCCATGGCAGGACATTAGCATGGACTTTGTGTTAGGATTGCCCCGCACCCTCCGAAAGCATGACTCGATCTTTGTGGTTGTCGACCGGTTTTCTAAGATGGCATTATTCATCCCATGCTCCAAAACCTCGGATGCCTCTAGAGTTGCTCGTCTATTCTTTTCACATTGTGTCTCCAGGTTCGGACTCCCACGCACTATAGTGTCCGATAGGGATGTGCGCTTCACTAGCTATTTCTGGAAGACCTTATGGCACATGATGGGCACCCAATTGAAATTCTCCACTGCATATCACCCCCAGACCGATGGTCAGACTGAGGTTGTCAATAGAAGTTTGGGGGATCTTCTTAGGTGTCTTGTCCGAGATCGAGTCGGGGATTGGGATTTGGTCTTACCCTTGGCCGAGTTCGCCTATAATGATTCGGTCAATAGGTCTACAGGTATGAGCCCCTTCGAGATTGTCACTGGCCGTAGACCTAGGAGACCTATAGACCTAGTCCCATCTCCCATCCAGTCCCGTGTGTCTGAGTCAGCCGAGTCTTTTGCTAGCCATATTAGACAGTTGCATGAGCATATTCGTCGTCACATTGAGTCCAGCAACGCACGATACAAAGAATTGGCTGACTCCCATAGGCACCACCGTGAGTTTCAGGAGGGCGATTCTGTCATGATCAGGGTCAGACCTGAACGGTTTCCCTCAGGAGCCGTGAAGAAGTTGCATGCTCGCGGTGCCGGTCCCTTTCGGGTAGTGAGGCGAGTCGGATCGAATGCATATGTTGTGGACTTGCCAGAGGATTACGGGATCAGCTCGACTTTCAACGTCTCGGATCTCGTCGCTTATAGGGACCCAGCGGTGATACCCAGTGAGCCCTTTGAGCCGTCTCCACCCATTGCGAGTGACACCACCCTCGAGTGTCCACCTCCAGCCTTGTTACCTCAGCAGCGAGAGCAGATAGAATGTATACTAGATGAGCAGGTGACGACTACTCGAGGTGGAATGTACCAGCGCTACTTGGTGCGTTGGAAGGGACGGCCCGCGTCCGATGACACCTGGATCACCCGGGCAGAGCTACAGAGGATAGATCCAGATCTGCTGGATCGGTACCAGAGCGACCTGGACCCTTACTCGACGGGGTCGAGCTTCTCCCACCCGGGGAGAATTGGTGAGGACACCAGAGCACGAGTACGGCCCGACTCAGTGAGCCGTCGGTACCGGACCCGCAGCACGACTCGGTCGACGTCGACATCGTTATGGTTGGGCGACGACGTGAAGCTTCCATTAGAGTCTTGACATTTTTGTATTTATTTTGAGAGTATTGTATTTGTACTTTTACTTTTGGTGTGTTTAATTAGGCTAAGTTAGTGGGTTTGTTTGTAAAATAACCACTTGGGCCCGGAGGGACCCCACCCTCTCTCCCATTGGGCCACGTGGCTGCTAGGGACCATGAGGGTTGGCCCATAGTCCACCTTGGACTTGGACCATTGGACCAAGGAGACAAAGGAAAAGGAAATTCAAAGATTCCCCTCCTTGTCCCCCATGCTTGTCCCCCATAAGTCACATTTCCCTATTATACCCTCCCACCTACCCTTGACCAAGGTTAGTTGTTGTCTTTTGGTCTAGATCTAGGGTTTTCATATTTATAGTCTCTTGTTGTATTTTGTGTGGAACTAATGAAGAAATTGAAGTGGAATGCATTTTGGCACCCCCTCTCCCTCTTGTGTTCTTGAAGTTCTTCCCTCTCCCACCTCCAATCCCTCTAGATCTGAGTCTTAGATCTGATATCTCCCCCCCAAATCCCTTCTTTTTCTCTTCCAATATCTGCTGGGATCGTCCATCGCCGCCGCCGCCGCCACCGGAGCTACCAGCAGGCCGCCACAGCCCCTCCTCCGAGCTGCTGCCTTGGGCTGCGACCTGCAAACCAGAAGCTTGAAGACGACGTGAGATCTCTTGATCCAACCGTTGGATCGAGCTGATTTTAGGAGGGTAGGTCACCCCATGTCTGCCCTAGTTCCAGTTAAAATTTCATGTAGATCAGAGCCCGTTTGCCCCACTTCCAAGCTTGCTGTTCAGACCCCTGTCTGTCTGCCCTAGGTTCAGTCCGCGGGATAGGTGCTGGCATTTGATTTTCCCCACCCATCAAATGGAGTCAAAATCAAGCAAAAAACCTATGTGCGTTTTCCTAACCCTCCCCTCTACCCACCATAAAAATTCCAGGTCCTAGATCCGTCGTTTGATCTCCGGTCAAAGCTCAAGAACAGGAGGCTTTGCTTCTGTCCCTGAGATCGGTCTGTCCGAACCAGACAAAGAGCGGTGGAACAGTCATTTTAATTTTCAATCCGACCGTTGGATGGGTCTGATTTTTATGTATGTTGAAGATCTCTGAGTCCTCTTTCCAACGGCGCTAACCACGCTTCGATCCAATCCCGGATCTGCTCGTGGCATCCGTTTTCGTGGAGGCGCGCCGATCTGGCCAGAAAAGGGCTGCGAGACAGCCTTGGGGGGTTAATTCCCAATAAATTCCCCGGGCCACCGTCGGCGATCGCCGCTCCCGGGGACCGACCCGGGACACCCCAGCAGCGACCCCCTCTGGTCGCCACCGCCAGAAGACGCCAAGAAGCCGCTGCCCCAGTAGCCGGGCCCACTTGGAGCCTTGTGGGCCCCACATTGAGTGCCACCGCCGCACTGTCCGGAACCACCAATTGCAGCCCGCCAACCCCTGGAACGGCGCTCCCGGATTGCTGTTGTGGCCTTTTACCTCCCTGTGTGGAGTGGGCCTTAGTTCTTTATTGCTGTAATTAAGTTAGTTTGTACCGGGAGTGACGGTCCACGGCCGGGACGTCTTCGCCACGCCGTGAGCGTGGAGGTACACCCGCCGCCTAGTAGTTTAGTTTGCTTATTTAGTATGCAATCTACTGCCGCTGCATGTGTGTATTTACTTTCCTAGCTAGATATATTTTTGTCACCGCTGTGAGTGTGAGAACGAGAACCCGTCCCGTGACTCATTCCGGACACGAGAGTGAGTTGACTACCCCAGTCTCAAAGCCGGTTTCTCAACCGTGCACGATCGTCACGTTTCCCTCGATGGGGCCGACTGTGAGTAGCGCTTCTTATTTGGGACTAGTTCACCTCTTCTGGAGCTCGTTCGGTGCCGCGTCTTAGTGTGTTGCTGGTCGCATCGTCTGTCTAGCCGAGTCTCGTAGTCGTCCCGCGTCACCTAAGCAATGGCATGAAAAGTTTGACATAACTATCATGTCATTTTGATTTGTAGTCAATGAGTTTGACAAGTGTATCTATCACAAAGTTAAGGGAAATGAATATGTAATCTTATGCCTATATGTAGATGATATCTTGTTGTTTGGAAGCAATTTGAGAATTATAATTGAGACTAAATCATTCTGAAGTAGCAGATTTGAAATGAAGGATATGGGTGAGGTAAATATAATTCTGGGGCTGACTCTTATTAGATCAGCTGAAGGGATAGCAATTTCTCAATCTCACTATGTTGAGAAAATTTTGGAGAAATTTGGCTATCAGAATTGTAAAGCTGTCTGTACACCCTATGATCCTTCTAGAATTTTCTGCAAGGACAAGAGTGGTGATCCTGTGTCTCAATTACGGTATTCTCAGGTTATAGGGAGCTTAATGTATCTTGCAAACTGTACTAGACCAGACATTTCATATGCTGTGTCTAAACTCAGTAGATACACGAGCTGTCATGACCATACTCACTGGGAAGGCTTAGATAGGGTTCTGAGGTACCTAAAAGGTACCATGACCCTGGGCTTGCATTTTCAAAGATTCCCTGTTGTCCTTGAGGGATATAGTGATGCAAGGTGGATAGCTGAAAACTCAGGGAGCAATGGTGTCACAAGGTATGTTTTTACTCTGGGAGGTGGTGCAGTCGCCTGGAGGTCGACTAAACAAACCATCTTGTCTCGGTCTACTTTTGAGGCTGAATTGTGTGCTTTGGACACAACTGGTTTGGAGGCTGAATGGATCAGAGGTCTTCTATCTGAACTCCCTCTGATGAGTCAGCCTATACCTGCGATCTCTGTGCATTGTGACAATATGATCACAATTGCAAAGGTCAAAAGTTCAAAGTACAATCAAAAAGAAAGGAGACACATTCATCTCAGACTTAAGTCTGTAAGGGAATTAGTGTCTCAGGGAGTGATAGCTGTGGACTTTGTTGGTACCAAGGACAATATAGCTGATCCTCTGACTAAAGGACTTAATAAAAGTCAAGTTCAAAAGTTTAGGATGGGGATGGGACTGAAACCCATCAATTGTTCTCCTGCAGTGACAACCCAACCTATCTGAGTAGAGATCCTACAAAGTAGGTTCAATGTGGTAATAACAAGTTGCTGAGAGGACTGGAAGGCACTTAATTTAGACATATACTTTGTATCTGAGTTCCTCCTCTGTAATCCTAAACAAGCTAGTGCCTGTTACTGCAAGTTAAGGTTGAGTTATACACTCTTAATGGGTTCAAGCCTGGCAAGGCAGGATGTCAGCAGTGCATCCTTGGAGAAGCCCACCTAAGTGAGTACTACTGTGTGGCCGCAGTTAAAGAATTGGGTTATTCTTGAAAATGCTCATGAATCAGAACATGGCGCATGGCCTTTAAAAGCGCCGGTTACTCTTTTTGCTATCAATGAAACCTTATACCATGTTGTTTTCCTATAAGTAACCTTCACATCAAGAATCAAGTTCAAGATTTAGTTCACTTCGATTCTGTGAGGGGTGAAAATTGGAACACTTAGGTGAAGGTTCAAACCCGAAAGGTACCTTTACTGAAAGCATGATATGTTTATGTCTCTTCTGTGTGTTCCCTTTCTCAAACCTTGAGTTTGTGGGGGAATGTTGGGTTGAAGTGGATTAGATTGGGAGTGTTCTTAAGAAAGGGAAACTCAAAGGTTTATCCAAAGGGTGCTACCTCAAGTGTTGTGTTTTGTATGGGGACTTTTGTCCCACATTGGAAAACATAAAGAGGTGAGGGGACCTTATAGTTCCTAGGGCCCCCTGAACTATGTCTTATAGACAATAGTGGGGGTAAGCTAGGACCTATCACACGCACGCACGCGCCGGGCCAGGCGGGGCTGGGCGGGCGCGCGTGTGTGTGAAGTGCGGGTCCAGCCGGCTTGTCCTGGCACTCTTTTGGATTTCTTTTTACTGTTTTGCCCTTTATTGGAGAGAAAGAGGGGTCTCCGAACAGTTTTTGTTTGGAGGCGGACCGTCGCGGGCGTGTGTATAACAGGAGTGATTAGCATTACCCTAATCACCGGTTATCCTGTTCTGCTGTTTTTTACTTCCCCGAGGAACCGCTCGCGCTCCGCTCTCTATCTCTCGTCTCTCCGTCGGTTGCAGCCGCTGCTCCGTTGCTCTGCCTCCCTTGCATATCACCAACATCGTTCGGCCGTCGACGTCTTCTTCGTCGGTGTTCGCGCACAGACGACGCTCTCTACTGCTGTCTTTCGTCGGTGATCGGTGCATGTTCTTCGACCTACATATTTTTCCTTTAAGAAGAGATCTAGGTTTCTCGCATAGCATTTTTTACTAGATTCTTAAGAGTGCGCTTAAGGGTATTGTGTTAGTAGTAGTATCCTGGGGGAAGACCGCCATACTCATCGCACCGTTCTTGTGAGGGGTGATATCTTCTCTAAGGGGAGTCTCTTTGAGACGCTTATACTCCATATTATTTACTACATATTTAATTATTCTACAACCATGTTTTACACTATAATCATGTTTATTAATCTTGTTTCTTGGCCGTTCTTTGTTGAATCAACCCCATATGCATATATGCTCTGGTTTGCCTTGTATGTATTATGGTCCGGTTGTTGTCATGATGTCACCCCATTACACTGTTTATTCCCAACACTTAACCCACCCTTGAGTGTGGGTTTCAAAACCCAGGAATATCTCTGTGTTAGCCCTTAATCTAACCCGACTAACACTAACTCCTTACCAAAGCACAAAATAATTTATCACGGAGTTAACTTAGAGCTAACCCCGGGATAAACCAATACCAAAGAGAGGCTAAGAGTTCCGTAAAACATAGTGAAAGTAAAAACGTTTCATAAGTATTTTCTTCGTGATCTTTTATTTAGATTAGATGGAACGCAAGCAACAACAAGGAGCCATAAATCTTAGTCATGCCTTCCACGAAAAACTCCTTGGATTCTTCTTAGTGCACCGATTCTAACCGTACACACATGAACGTAAAAGAGGACATGACTCCTCTTTCGACCTCTATAGAGTCTCACCATCTTGGAAATAGAGCACCCATCGCTAATGAGAGACGGTAAATGAGAGATTGGATGGCAACTAAGAGCGGGGGTTGGGCATCCCCCGTCTCCTCTATCTATACTCTACAGTGGTTTACTGGTTTGCCCCCTATTAGTCAAGTTTAATGAACCCAAATCTTTTTGGTTCCTGCATGAAAAATAAAATTTCGCATAGAACTGATTCTAACTTAAATTCCTACCTAATCTAATTTTAAATTAAATTTATCCCTCAATTTTATTAGTTATCCAATTCTCTAAGACTCGATTTGATAAACGAATTATCTGTTGGATTAAGAAACCGACGAGAGAGAAAAAATGTAGAGCCCACCCACTCCCCTCACACATAAGGGGTTTACCCAGAGTCGGGTACCGTGTTCGAATAACAAAGAATGCCCAAAAATTTTATTCACTATATAACTTATACAAGGATCGTAAATATTTAACACTTATGTCCCCGTCTCTATTTTCTCATTTGTATTTTATGCACGTAACTCTCTAGGCCCAATATCAAACTAACAGTGTGCCATTAATATTAAAACTCTTTCTAATTTAAATTAACTCTTGTAAATTAATAATCTCATTATTAATTTATTATTACTTACATATCATAGATCATAACAAACAACGTGAACCGAATGATACAATGAATCCGTAATTCATTGGAACATGTAATGTTGTTACGTTACTATAATATTTTGTTCACACAATACCCCTCGTCATATTGAGAGTACGGTCATGCCGTCAAACTCTCACATATGATCGGATAGTTTCACACTTAAATAATTCACGTAAAAAGTCATTTCTACTTAACCTTTCGCAGGACTTGAGCGAGATATTTCTTGAGTATGACTTTGTACGACATTCTCTCTCTAGATACTAAGAGTGAATGTGTTTTTTTTTAAGCAAGATAGATCATTTCATTTCATACGAAGAGCATAATACATGGCAAACAAGAGAGATAACCCAGTCGACAGAGCGACGTACATGAGGAAACAGAAACCCAAACCATACAAAAAAGCCCATACATGTCCCAATTCGTCATCGAAGTGACGTACAAACATGGAAGGTAACGATGAGGAGCGTAGAGCCACGATAGTCACCGTCGGTGGGAACTCCAGAGGATCGGAAGACGAGCCAGCCAGTGCTGAAGGTGACAGAGATCTTCCTCGAGGCGCACATGGCAGCCGAACCGCTGTAGCACTGAGCGGTGAGAAGAGAATGCTCGGGAGGCCGATATCCGGATTGGATACGGGGAGAATGCGCTGTATCTCCGAGCTTCTTCGAAACCGAGGGAAGAGAACCGTAACCTGCGTCACAAGGGCCGGACCCAAGCTCCGACGATGCCCGAGAGAGAGCCCAAGCCAGCGGGGGGAGAACCGGGACAGGGTGGCGGGGGCCTATGGGCTTCAAAATGGTATGGGGAGGGGGGGAGAGCAAGGAAACGGGAGGGGGAGGTGTCTAAGATGGAAGGGGACAGTGATCGGCGAGTGGAGGGGAAGGTAAGGGGGAGGCGTGGGGCCGGGGAATTAGGGTGGAGGGAAAGAGGAAGGTGTGGTGGGAGCCAGCCAATGGCCGGCTCGGGGGGTGCGGGGAGAAGGGTGAGGGACGGAGTACCAGGAGAGAAGGGGAAGGAGGTGGGTTAACGACAGCAAAAGGGAGCCGGAGGAAAGGACGGGGGGCGGGGGATCGACGATTGGAAAGGAACGGGGAGGGGGCAGAGGGCCACAGAGAGAGGGGGGGATGGTGAGAGGGGAGGGGGCGGAGGGGCGAAGATCGGCGGAAGGAGGGAGATCGGCGAGAGCGGAGGGTGGGGGACCGGGGGAGGAGGGGAAGGGGCGGAGGGCGGCGACTGGAGACGGGGGGGAAGGGGGGAGGGGGGGAGGTCGGGGGACCGCAGAGAGGGGGAAGAGGAACGGGGGATGGTGGGAGGGGAGGGCGAGGAGGGGGAGAGAGGCTGGAGGGAGGCGGAGGTCGACGGAGGAGGGGACGCACCTGGGGGGAGGAGGATCCCGAAGGGAACTCCCCGCATCCAACGATTCCACCGGCATTTCACGCCGGTGAGGGAGCCGCCGGAGGAGACCGGCGAGAGATCCACCCCCGCCGGCGGTGAGGTTCCAACCCTTGGAGGGGGGAGGGGGGAGGTCCCGCCGGGAGCTCCCCCCCACCCAACGGGGCGCCGCCGCGAAGAAGCTCGATCACTTAATTATCTTTGAATGTATTCCATCAAATTTTAGTGTACACCTATAATAGACCTATGGTCACGAGTCTAAAGTCATGCGTCAAAGTACAGCGATTCTCATACGAGATATCTTTAGTCTAAAGATCAATTGCACTGTCATGACTTAGAGTATTATGATCAACACTCATGTATCATTAACCATTCATGAACTCTACAAGGGATCAGTTCGATACCCTCATTTTCTAACGAGCACCTTCACACTTATCTTAACGTACATACACATAAGTGACTACAAGCTAAATCACCCTTATCAAACGAGCATGTAGCATGTGCACGGGTCTATCCTACCTATTTGATGTATCTCTAAAATGTTATATGATCAAGAATATTTAAATCTTATATTTATAAAAGATTAATCTAACTATCATAATTTCATGGTGATCTAGTTTTAGTTGTGAGGAGGGTAAAATCCGTCATGTCCATAGCGGCCCACCAACATCGAGTCCGCTTCGGCCCGGTCCGGATTGGACCCACATTGGCCAATTGATTGTTTGAAACCTGACGGCCCAATAAGGGCGTATCGAGGATTCGCAAATCCACAGGGGGCATCAATGCGGGTGTCCCGGACGCGAGACGACTCTCTAGCAATCGAACGCTGCTCCCACCGTTACAGGCCACTTCTCTAACGGCGACGTAGCTACACCCACTACGCTAGGATCCTCACCTCGAGGCCACACTTCCAGGTTAAGCATGAGCACAACGGAAAACTCCACCCACGATCAAGGGTCAAGAAGGCAATACCTCACGACTTACGCCGTTTTCCTTTAGGGAACGTACCCCCATCGTCAGG
Organism: Amorphophallus konjac; assembly: GCA_022559845.1. Classification (NCBI taxonomy): domain Eukaryota; kingdom Viridiplantae; phylum Streptophyta; class Magnoliopsida; order Alismatales; family Araceae; genus Amorphophallus; species Amorphophallus konjac. The sequence goes on from CM040118.1 coordinate 28,122,023, forward strand.
AGGCTAATTGACAACCCAAAATCTGACGGCCCAATAAGGGCATATCGAGGATTCGCCAACCCATAGGAGACATCAATGTGGACGTCCCGGACGCCGGACGACTCTCCAGCAATTGAACGTTGCTCCCACCATTACATGCAACTTCTCCGGCGGCGACACGTCACACCCACTCCGTCAGAATCCTTGTCTCGAGGTCACACTTCGCGATTAATGTGAAACTTCACACACGATCAAGGGGGCGTTATCCCACGACTTACGCCTTTTCTCGTTAGGGAACGGACCCCCATCGCCTGGACAATCAATAAATAGGCCTCCGAACACACAAAAGGGGGAGAGACTCTCCCACAAAAATATATGCCTACACATAGAGACAGACACGCACGTAGAGGAAAAGGAGATATAGAATAAGAAGCATGCCTCCGAGCACGTCCCACGTCCAGTGAGCACTCTCCGAGCACTCACCTGACGCGATGAGCATCTTCAGGAGTTTGTCCCTCGCCCCTAGGTTTGTTTCTCTCCTCTTATGTTTTCTCTCTCTCTCTCTCTCTCTCTCTCTCTCTCTCTCTCCCTCTCCCGTTGTTCTTCCCCTCGACCTGATCATGACTTAAGCATCGGAGGGTTGTCCCCTAAGATAACGCTCAAGGCTCCTCCTGACGTCGTTTTTCTAGTACTTGTAAATTTCCACGGGTGATAAAACGTCCTTCTCTAACTAAACAAATCTTAAAAGTGTGATACGAGAACTAGAAACTACTTTCATGTCTCTACAAGTTGCATAAGATATTAGATTTCACTATGTTTAAACAGACGAACGTAATAATAAAAATAGCACAATCAATATAAATATAAATAAATAAAAAGTTATAAATAAATTATTATTAGATGTAAATTTACAAAAGGATATTCTTAGAAACGTATTAACGGTCGTATCAGTACATAAAATAAAATAGTATAAATATATTTTTTATTTACAGATATGTCAATTATTTTAGTAAAAACTTAGAAAAAAATAAGACTTAGACATCCTTACATGTCATTTATGCACTATATAATTTCAAATAGTAATATGATCATTAATATGTTTTCATGAATGATTTTTAAAAATTCATTTCTAATAATAATTTATTTATAAAAACTTAAATATTAAAAAATATTTAGAGAATATTTCGTCGTATCAAACACCAGTGACATGTAGGGCTAGCTCATGACCAACCTAAGAACATCAAGTAATGAAATAAATGTATCGAAAGAGTGCAAGAATAATGTTGTATGGGACTATTGTTTAAAATCTTGTCGCTTTAATAAGATAGGTAACGGAATCAAGTTTGTTTTATTAAGTAGGTAAGCATTGTCAATGGTGCATATATACATTTGCAGAACTTTTCCACGTCACAGGTGTCGATTGATGGTAAAGACGCGGTAGTAAAAAGCCAGTGAGCGGCATGGGTTTTTGTCTCTTTTAAATCTAACTTCTCCCGATCGAGTAGAATATGAGAAATTTTTGAGAGATGGTGAAACTCGAAACTAGATTGGTGTTTGCTGCAGTACGACTCCCAAGCACAAAACAAGTGTCCGTAGAGGTGAAATGTAATAGTGATTTCGAATGGAAAAAAAATCTCTAATTGAGAAAAAAAAGAGCAGTGGAGGATGCTTGGAAACAACCTTTTTCTCATTTACAAAATTTATAAATATTTATACAGTTGAATCACATGATAACAATAATAAAGATGTGATAAAATTTCACATGATAATATCTTTATGGTTACTTTGATACTCGAACCGTCGGACGAATAACAAATTGAAGAGATAGAAGATAAAACGGGATCCACCAACTCCTCTCACATAAATGCAGTGTCGGTTACCGTGTTCGACCCTCTGTTCGAACAACAAACAGGGCCTTAAAAGAAAAGAAAATTTTCACATGACATTAGTATACCAATTTGAGATTTTCAAGGGGCGAAAACATATTTAAAAATCCACCCGATCTTCGCCTGCGGTGACACAAATTAGGAAAATCACGACCATTTTTCCCTTTTTTTTATTTTATTATCGGGGAACAGGTCTGATGACGGATAGATGCACACGGTCCACTTAATCCATAACCAATTACAATAATATCCCCGCCATGCGCCGATTGAACCGAGGGAGGGTGCGGGCGGGAATGAAAGGCAAGAGCCGCGGAGTTCCCACGGGAGAATCTGTCCCACGGGTTCTTATGTGGTACAGTCCAATACGTATACAAATCTCGGAGAGACTGATACAATCTGAGATCGAACATAAACGCGAGGAGTTTCTAAAAAACGGCGAGCAGGTGGCGCCGTTCTCTCATTCGGTCCCATGCGCGTACGCACCGTTTCGTATACCATGTTAATAATATAAAATCCGTGTGGGCCCGATGTCCCAGAGACCCCCTTAAGTGCCCTCCAGCTCAACACCGTGTCGGCTGGGGATTTCATTTAATTTCTCCGCTGGTTCCCACTAGAAAGAAGGGCCTCCACGAACCTACCTCCGCTCGAAGTCCAACGGGACTGGCGAAGAAAAAAGAGGCACCATGCCACGCCGCAGACGAGTGGTAGAAGGTAAGGAAAAATAAAATGAAATGTCTCCATTGGAATTATGGCCATGTAGCATCTATTCCATGTTAAATGTCGCGCGTAACGTAATTTAAATTCTAGCATATTAGAAAAAATACCTAAGATAATGTATTAAGGACTTGTTTGTCGTTCGAACACGGTTACCGTGTTCGACTCAAAAAGATCGAATACGGTAATCGACCTTGGATAATTATTTTTGTGTGAGGGGAGTTGGTGGATCCCGCTACATCTTCTCTCTCCTCCAATTTGTTATTCGTCCGATAATTTTAATAACAAACAGGACCTAAAAGAGTCTAACTTTTCTAATACCGTGATTTTGTCGTGTGCATTGACTAACCAACGTGAGGAGACTCACCATAGTATTCGATGTGAGAAAATTAAGGTTTGACATATCGATTGAGTATATTAAAATTTCACGTATCAAATCGTATCAATCGGAGATTAACACGGGTGAGAGGTGAGACACGAGCGATATTACAAAAAGATATTTAATGATGACATACTGACTTCGCCAACGACAACAGCGACACGGCAGTGATACGATTACATTACGTTATGTTACCGATCGTATCATATTGTGTCAACAAAAAACATGATCCGTTGAATACGCACGCTATGTCAAACTCTAGAGAAAACCCCTTTGTAAATAAAAAGGAAGACAAGAACAACCCTCCATGACAGATTACATCTAAAATATTGATAGAGCTAGGTTTAATTGCAACCCTTAAACTTATGTGCGGTGCATTAAAATAGGCCTTGTCTTGTTTGAATACTAATTTTAATATAATATGAGTTTTGATATTGATAATCTTAAAATTTATATTTATTTTTATTATAAATAATCTTAAAATAATATGAAATAAGATAATCGGAGCAGAAAGAGAAAGGTGGGGTTGAAAAATAGAAACGAAAAGGGTCGTGATTATTCCAAGGCTAAATTCCACCATTTTTTACTATAAGATCAGACCTATATTATATTTATTATGGTAATATATTTTACTAAGATATTAGTATCAGATTTGATATAGTATAATCAAGTATCCGCTATCAATAACAATATCAAAATTGATATTTAAAGTTCAAAGACAATGATGAAAGTATAGATTTCCTACACCACATCTATTTGACATTTAGAGGGGCGACGACAATACCAATTTAGTGTCACGTGGCATCCCAGAAGATGCTTTGAGACATCATAAATGTTATAAAACTTGTTTCATATGTTATGTATGTTGTAAATTACTTTACATTGTTTTCCTTGTGTTTAGACTTTAGAGTGGCCCACTTGGTTGAGTTTCAAAATTAGTTGGCACATATGCCACCTTTTCTAACTGTCGATTTTTAACACAAATTATAGAAACTAAAATAAAAAAATAAAGCGAACGATTGTGAAGTTTTTTCCCCATAAAATTTAAAACCACTTAATTTGTATGTGTGCATCGATTCTGGCCACATGGCCTAGCTACCGCCTACTCCGATCTCCCACGTGATTTCGAGATTTCAAATGAGCCATTATGGTTGTCTATCGTCAGTACATTTGCGCTCCTCTTCGATGTCTTGAGTAGGGGGTGAGTATGGTTCGATTTGGGATCATTTTTTTTCAAATCGAACCAAACCGATTTGCTCATCAAATCAAACCAAACCAAATCGAAAAAATTCGGTTCGGTTCGGTTTCAAACCGAATTTTTATATGTCATTATAATATATATAAATTTAATGACTTATATGTATATAAAAGAAAAATAAAAATAAAAATAAACATAGTTATATTTTGTATGCTTTTATATTTATGTAATTAATTTTTAGTTTTTTTAATTCTAATTCAGTTTATTCAGTTTGGTTCGATTTCACACATTATGAAACTGAACCAAACCGAATTCGACTCCAAACCGAACCAAACCGAACGGTTCGGTTTGGTTCGGTTTATGCTCACCCCTAGTCTCGATCCGCTCCAAATCCCGTATCCTCCGCTTATTCAACCGTTGTGTCTCTCCTTATGACCTCCTCACATACATAAGTTTTATTGCCACAAGCGCTTACACCAGCTCCTGGCTATAAAAGGAGGTCTCCACGGCTTCCTTCAAATATGTGATACAAGGCAACTCAACCTTGAGCGCAAGGAAGCCAAGGTTATGTCCAACTCTTCCTCCCTCCCACTACGAGGTTATCGCTAAGGGCCGCTTTGATAGGCGGCTTGTCGATCGGTTAACGTAATCGGAGAGCAGGTGGGCCCCGTCTCCCCTTCGCCTTCCCCTCACACATGCATACCTAACCGGGGTCGGGTGAGTTAATCGACCCTTCGGGGTCGAGTAACCTACTGTTGCGGGACGGACACGGGGACCGACTCTACATGGTATGAACCTCGGACTCTAGATGCGGACACGACCAGCAACATATGATGGGAGAGACACTAGGCCCGACACGGAGAGCTCCTATGGGTTATACGTCGCTAACAGAAACGCAAGCTCACTCGTCGTCCCAAGCGAGGGAAACGCGGATCGTGCGCGGTTGAAGAACCGGCAGAGTTCACGGGTAGTCGACTCACTTCCGGACTCGGATCGAGTCACGGGATGGGTCACTCTCACGCCTTTCGAGCCATCTCCTCCCCTTGAGAGTGATCCCACACATGAGTGTCCACCTCCAGCCCCCTTGTTACGGCAGCGTGAGCATATAGATCATATACTGGATGAGCAGGTGACAGATACCAGGAGTGGATCCTACCCGCGCTACCTAGTGCGATGGAGAGGACGGCCCGCTACCGAGGACACGTGGATCACACATGGAGAGTTGCAGCGGATTGATCCGGACCTTCTGGAGCGATACAGGAGCGATGCAGACCCTTACTCGACAGGGTCGAGTTTCTCCCACCCGGGGAGAATTGGTGCGGACACCCGAGCAGTTGAGCGGCGCGACACGCCGAGCCACCGGTACCGCACACGGAGCACGACTCGAGCCACCTCAGCATCCATCTGGCTCGGAGACAGCCTGGAGACTCCCCCATGAGTCTCAGCATTTATCATATTTAGTTAGACTTTATTTGTGTTTAATGTGTGTTTACTTCATTTTATTCGGTCTGTAATTTTGATTGTAAGAGGGGCTTATTTGTAAAAATGGGACCCCTGGGCCCCACGGGACCCCAGGCCCCCTCCCATTGATCCACCTCATCCCTAGGGCCCCATGTGGGGTCGGTCAACCATTCAAATGGTGGCTTCTAGAATGGTGGGCCAAGTGGGGACATTGGAATGAAAATGCCAATAATTCCAACCCACCCCCACCTACCATGTCCCCCCCTTGCCTCCCTAATCAATGGGCTGCCCCCCCCCCCCACATTGAAAGTAGAGCTTATACCGTATTCCTCGGGCAGGTCCACAACATACGCATTGGATCCAATGCGTTTCAACACTCTAAATGGACCGGCTCCGCGAGCTTGCAACTTCTTAACGGTTCCAGAGGAAAACCGTTCAGGTCTTACCCTGATCATGACATATTCGCCCTCCTGGAACTCTCGGTGGTGTCGGTGGGCATCGGCTAACTCCTTGTACCATGCATTGCTGGCCTCAACTGTGACGACGGACATCGTCATGCAGACTCCTAACATGATTAGCAAAAGAAAAGAAACACAGGATGCACACACGACCCTAAACAACCCTACAGTTACTAAAACCCAATCATATGTAAGGTGGTCCAGGACATCCGAATGTGTGCCATGCATGCATTTGACATAACCGGAGGTTAATGTCATGGTGGACTCCTAGACATCCTACGATGCACCAACCATGGACATGGGGTTTGGATGTGGGAAGTCCGGGAGGCTTGGGTGGTTGAGGTGGGCCGGGGGAACCAAAGTCTTCATTACCCTCAAATGACGGTTCGGACCTATTTCCATGTGAAGGTTGCCGGGCCCGAGTAGGAAGGGTGTGATAGTGGACTTCCTTAAAGAGGGGGAATGGAGGTGTGGGCCAAGGGGTCTATGAAGAAAGGGATCGAAGGGATCAAAGAATGTGTGACCCCTCGATATGGATTCCCTCATCTCAAGATCCCACGTGTGGAAGTCTAGAAGGTGTTGTTGATCTCCTTCATCCTTGAAGGGAGATGAGACGGTGGGGGTATGATGGTGGACTCTCTCAAAAAGGTGGAGTAAATATGGTGGGTCACGGGATCCATAAGAGAATGGGTCGAAGGGATCAAAGAAGGTATGACTCCTCGGACTAGGCTTCCACAAATCGCTGTCCCACATTTGGAAATCTTGAAGGTGTAAATGATCACCTTCATTCATTGTGAGAGGTGGGACGACAGTCATAGGTAGAAAGTAAGATCCCTCCCTTGGGTAAAAGGAAATGAAGTCGGACTCGGTCGGCATAGGGAGGAGTAGAAGAACCTCCGTGATAACATGACCCACGGTGTACACGGAGGTGATGGACCCTAAAGCGGGATGAGTGAAACTACGACCTGTGGGTCGGTCGAAGCATGGAGCCAACAAGTGCGTAAATGTCCACTGCCGGTCTAACCCTTTAAGAAGGTCATCCAATGTATCCACATAGTGACTAGACCGGAAAGTGGTGTGAAATGAATTGATTGGCACCAGAGGTAGGATAGGGTCCATAGATGGGAAGGGAAGTGGGACCAAGCCCTTCTTGAGCCAGCTAAGAAGCGGCTCGGTTATGACAAGCATACCCGTTAGAAACACGGGTGGCTCGGGCTGAGGTGGCTTAGGGAGGCAAGGGGGGGACATGGTAGGTGAGGGTGGGTTGGAATTGTTGGCATTTTCATTCCAATGTCCCCCACTTGGCCCACCCTTCTAGAAGCCACCATTTGAATGGTTGACCGACCCCACATGGGGCCCTAGGGATGAGGTGGATCAATGGGAGGGGGCCTGGGGTCCCGTGGGGCCCAGGGTCTCATTTTTACAAATAAACCTCTCTTACAATCAAAATTACATACCGAATAAAATGAAGTAAACACACATTAAACACAAATAAAGTCTAACTAAATATGATAAATGCCGAGACTTATGGGAGAGTCTCCAGACTGTCTTCGAGCCAGATGGATGCTGAGGTGGCTCGAGTCGTGCTCCGTGTGCGGTACCGGTGACTCGGCGTGTCGCGCCGCTCAATTGCTCGGGTGTCCGCACCACCTACCCTCACCCGATTATCAAAAGGGACCTAAGAGCATGTGCTCCCCCTTCAACAGAGAGTTTTCTCTCCTTTATGTAGCTCGCTTACTAACTTAAGTTTTGAAGGGTTCTTTCTAAGAATCTCCACACTCGTGATATCTCCCCAACTACTATAGGTGATGTCTCATCAAAGAGAATTGTCTCTACTTGAGAAGGGTCCATCGTCATTTCTCTCTCCTTACCAAATCTACAAGGGAGAACTAATCTCAATTAGTACAGCACGTAAAAGAAATCCTCAATTCTCTAACAAATTCTTAAAATCTTAAGGTACGGTATATACATCCGATGGCTACAAATAAAATCTAAATCTCACAATCGTACTCTGATATCAACATCTGTGACAACTCCTCCCTAGTAATACTTTATCAATATCGGGATGACACATCGTACGCACATGTTGTGAGATAGACTTACTGTGAGTCACTAAAAGCCTAAACACCGTCGCTTCCAATATAATAACAATCATATCATCCTCGTCAAATAAAAATATAACAATATCTGACATCATTTGGAACACTATACATCATTTACACTCAAAATATAATTTTGTCAAAAATATCACCATCTCCTACACGGTACGGTGTGTTTCCCTTAGTTCCATTTACACGTATGTCATTTAAAAGAAACTTAAATATGTGAGAACAAATTATATACAAGGGCTTAAATTTGTATTCCTCTGATCTTCTCCTTGTCGTAATCCCCAAATCACCTTCTTACTGATTTCTTGAAATATGGTTGAATTAAGTAAGTGAGTCTTAAGATTATGTAGGCATTAAAACCGATAACATTTATATCCTATAATAACTTTTGTAAATCTTACAATAATATCGAGTTAACCACAATTTTTGATGGTTTTACACATATAACATAAAATTAATAAATATTTAACTAAACAGAATAGATTTTAGAATTACACAAATCACGTTTATCTAGTTTAACTTGTTAGACAATACAAATCTTACAAATTAACTTACAGATGATTTTCAGAAAGCATACGACGGCTTGCCAAAGCATATTAGATGGATCATAACTTATTTCAATGATCTACGTGGATCAATCGTACAAAACAAGCCCTTCATATTATATCAAAAACTTATATATCAAATCTGAATTTTACTTCAGTTCACGTAGATAAATTTAGACAAATGACTTCAACGTGATATAATTAATAATAATTTTTTAAAAATTATAAATATCAAAAAATCTTTGAATATTTGTGAAATATGTGTATCCATGTTTACTCAAGTTGATCATAATCCTCACGCGGGCTACTTCCGAACCCTGTTCTCCGTTCTCTCGCTCACTCCTCCTTTCACGTTGGACATCCTTCTCCCCTTATCCCATGGAGCGGGGTGGGCAAAGAGGACGAACAAATTAGACCCACCGTCTTCCCGCTCGTGATATTTCCCTCACATTGATTAGTTCCACCTGCTGCTCCCTCCCCTAGCTAGCTGGCGGCGAAGAAGAAGAAGAAAAAGGAGAGCAGGAGGAGCAGGAGGTAGTGCCGCCCGGGAGGTCCACTAACATCGGCTGCTGCCATCGCCAGCGCCAGCGGAACCCACCTCTCATTCCTTTTCCTTAAAGTTAACACCGAAACCCCAAGTAAAGTAGCTAGATTTCTCCAATCCAGTGCACTCCCCCACTCGACGCCGCCCAGTTAGCAGACGGCTGCTCCCCAGACGTACGCCACCACGATGATGTCCCCACGGCACAACACCACCTTCTTCCCCGCGTTCGTGTGCTTGGTCCTGGCCCTCGGCCTCCTCCACCACCGCCCCACCCGCGCCCTCGCCCTGACAGCGACCGCCCCCTCCGACGTGGCCGCCCTTGCCGCCTTCAAGGCCGCCGTGCTCCCCTCCTCCGTCCCGCCCTGGTCCTGCCTCGCCTCCTGGGACTTCTCCGCCGCCGACCCCTGCGCCACGCCCCGCAGGACCCACTTCGTCTGCGGCGTCGGCTGCGACTCCACCGACAGCAGCGGTCCCGCCCGCGTCACCACCGTCGTCCTCGAAGGCGCGGGGTACGAGGGGTCGCTCACCCCCGCCATCGCCAACCTCTCCCGCCTCGCGCACCTCGACCTCTCCGGGAACGGCTTCCGGGGGACCCTGCCGGCCTCCCTCGGCGCCCTCCCCGCCCTCCGCACCCTCTCCCTCGGTACCAACAACTTCTCGGGGGGGATCCCGCCCTCCCTTGCCGGCCTGAGCGCCCTCGAGCTGCTGGACCTCTCCCACAACGCGCTCACGGGCGGCGTGCCCGCCGCTCTCGCCGCCGGGCTCGTGGGCCTACGGAGCCTCGACATCAGCTACAACCGGCTCTCCGGCTGGCTTCCGCCGGCGCTCCCGCCCAACCTGGTGTCACTGGCCCTGCGCGGCAACGCCCTGTCGGGGCCCCTCCCGCGATCCGCCTTCGCCAGCCTCCGGCGGCTGGAGGTGGTGGAGCTGGCCGCGAACAGTATCACGGGGCGGCTGGAGGGTTGGTTCCTTCGAATGCCGGCGCTGCAGCAGGCCAACCTAGCGAACAACAGCCTGGTGGGGCTCTCCGTCGGCCGCCCCGACGCCGGCAGCCCACTGGTGGCGCTCGACCTGGGTTACAACAAGATGGAGGGGGAGCTCCCGGCCGCGCTGGCGGGTTTCCCGGCGCTGACGTCGCTCAGCCTGCGGCACAACCGGCTGAGGGGGGCGATCCCCCCGCAGTACTCCGCGGGCAAAAAGGCGGGCAACCCCTTCCGCCGGCTCTTCCTGGATGGCAACTTCCTCAACGGGAAGGTGCCGGAGGGGTTCCTGGGCGGCGCCCCGGACGTCACGACTGGGAGCTTCGGCGACAACTGCCTGGACGGCTGCCCCGCCACGGAGCAGCTCTGCCAGCCGTTGCAGAAATCGGCCGACGTCTGCAAGGAGGTCTACGGCGTCGACGCCCGGGGGCGGCGGCGGGGTCCGCGCCACCCCGCGGCCGCATCCCTTCCACGCGGTCACCAGATTCCCCCATGATCATCATCGTAAATAATAACAATAATAATCCTAAGTTTGATTTATAATTATTAATTAGATGATAAGATTATCCGTACTTTTACGTACCTTATTATTATGTCGTGTATATTTATGTAATGTATATATAGTGAGGAGCAAATGCCGCTCGTATTGTCTTTCTTTCTTCCTATCACTACCTCTGTGTAAAAGTAACGATGTGAATATATCGAAGTAGTGTTTTTTTTTTGTTCGTTGCATGGACTTGGGTCGACCTAACCTCGCGAAGCGTCAAACTTGATGGAGACTAGTACCTATTCTTTGATGAGTAATGCGTGAAACACTCGTGCTAATTACACAAGTAGGCGATTCTCTCTATTTTGTTTGTTTCTATGGTTCCTTTCGATCTTCGAACTGCGGCTTCGTTTGATAACTGCAAAATCGTTTACTTGTGGGAAGGTGCTGAACAGTACGGCCGCAGCTGTCCGTCGTTTTTAGAGCAAGACGTTTGTATCCGCATCCCCCGCCGTGTTTATCTGGATTATGACAAACAATGGATGTGCGATTAAGGTTATAATTATGAATTTTAATATTATATTAGAATTTATTAGATTACGTTGTTTAAATTAAAATTTTAAGATGCCGAGAAAGGAGATTATACTATTATAAATATATTGTGCTTTTTTACTTATTTTAATACGGAGTTATTCTAACAGTTACCCCGGTTAGAATTTATGTTTAAATTTTAAAAAATTTGAGTTTCTTTGAATAGTCTCACGTTAGAAAATGGAAAAGATTTCTATTTGCTTTTATTTGGGACTCGTGTCGTTGTTGTGTATTCCTTTGAGGAGATTATGGAGGTTAGTCCGTTTGAGCTAGTGGGCTCTTTGGCCCGTATCCTCTATTTCGCACACGCGCGAATTACCTTGCCTTTCCATGGCGTGTGTGCGTGTGATTCTCAAAGGATTATTTTATTTTATTTTTTTTGACTATTTGACCAAACGTCTCTTGGATTCTCTACGCGTCTCTTCGGATTCCCCTCTTTGGGCGGATGTGTGTGACTCGGTCAAGGGTCGCTTTCCAAGAGAATATTTGAAGAGGGTCGTTTTCCCGTGAGAGACACGGTTTTCGGTTCTCTCACTCGAAAGCTATCTCTCTCTAATTCCTTTCTCCCATCGTCTTCTTCCTCTTGCAAGAGCCGTCTGTCACTGTGATGTTCGTCCCCGGCAACGCGAGTTGAAGTGCACCTTCGCGTCGCCACCAGTTTTGAGTCGTCGTATCTTGGGGGAAGTTCCGTTGCGAAGTCTATCTGCACCGGAGTAGGGGCGGAATGACTCTAAAGAAAGCGACTACGTGCTTCGACCCGAGTTTACTCTTTTGATCGTTTGATTCCCTTTGATTTCCGTGCTTAGATCTAGTAGAAAAACTCTACCCGTGAACTATAATTTTCTATCAACCTCAACCGTGGATGACTTACCAGAGATTTTCTCTTGCGGACAAGAGGCCGGATGAACAATGACTCTCATCGCGGATCTCTCCTCGCCGACAAAGACATCACCGGATGTCACCGGTGCAAGACATCGTCATATGACCTCCATCCACTGTTGGTCACCCCTCTCACCTACTGCAGGATGCGGTATGTGGACATCGGTAGATGTCATGGACGACAATGGAGAGGTCGTCGTACATAGTCCAGAAAATAGTCAGGCGACACTGGATGTCGGCGCCCCTTCTCCTCTCCGACATCCCCCTCCTTGCCGCGGATGAGGGAGACAATGACGATGCCCAGTAGCACGAGGATGAAGATGACAACGATGGCAATTGCAGTCCCCAGCAGTGTATTTGGGCGTTTCACTCGAACGGATTATTATCTGTCGAATATGCATGGCTACGACTACTAACCTCGAATGAGCAGTCTGCGTAGCCAAACCGAATAAGCTAAATAAGGTTAAGGTATCCGGCTCATTCGACAAACAAAGCGGCCCTTATGAACGTGTTTGGTATCGGGGATATCCCTAGATTGGACTTAGTATGACTTATCCCCAATTTTGGGGTTAGTAACTGTAATGTCTTGGGTCTTTCGGATCTGTATCGGAGAGCTTTCAGATCGCTTTTGTGGGTCATGAGTTTATTTTACGATCCACGCCAATTTTTCTCTCGTACAAGTTACGGAACCCTGTGTTGAGTTTACTATTGAGTTCATCGACTCGAGGACGCTACAATTGCATTGTGCTCCTTCCGAGAATCGCATAGACTATTTTTCTGTATTTTTCTGAATTAGTAAATTTTTGAGTTAAAATCAGATTTTATGAAAATTAAGAAATTCCTAATTTCTTATTTCTTTCTTCACCCTCTCTCCTCTCTCTCATTCTCACGTTCACTCTCTCCCTCTCGTTCTCTCCCCTTTCTCTTCCTCTCCCCCGGGCGGCCGACCGAGGTGGAGGCAGGCGAGGCGAGGACGCCGTGGAGCTGCTGTGATGCGTGATGGCGCGAGAATCGAGTCATAGTTGGCGCGATCCCGTTTGTGGATTCAAAGCCGACATGGGTGGTTCGTGCGATCGTTTTCGGCTTGGTTTAGTCGCTTCGGTGCACGGGAATTTCGGTGGATGTAGGGAGATGGATACCCTGCTCTTGTTCTACGTTTCCTCGTGATTATGAGTTGATCCGTGCGAGAACGAGTGAGTTTTTCAGCTTTTAGGGCAAATCATGTTTCGGGAGGGTGTGAGACGAGTTCGCCTTTCTCGACGACAGTTTCTAGCCTAGTTAGTTTCATTCGAACCCTTGGCATGTTAGCATTTCGTTTCCGCCAGTTTCGTTGTAATTGGTTGTCATTTGGGACCGGTACGAGTCCGGGAATCCACGTAACTCATTTGTTAATTGAAAATGTAATTTTATTTTTACTACTTTAACAATCCTGATCATTGAAATATTAATTATTTACTGCTTTATCTGGGACTTTGATGTACTCCACACACCCCTTTTTATCCCTTCGGAGTTTTACCGCTCTTGAGAGGTCTCTCAAGATCCAAGTGATATCGGGTTTACTCGGTATCCGGACCATGAGTCGTCACAATAACTCATTTCGACGATCCTATGAAATAAGATGTGCTCGTGACATCACTTGTCTTATCCTGACTTAAGTATTCCGGTTACCAAACAACTGGACAAGTATAAGCACTCGAAATGCCTTATCTTTGTCTCGAGGAAATGACTCTAATAACTGATCTACCCAAACAGTTTGTTACACTAACTCCTCTTCTTCCACGTGGAAGGATTACGCAGGTGTAAATATTTGACAAAAAAAAACAATTAATACTGAATATGCATGCCTTCTAATACTATGGCCAAGAACCAGAGTTAAGAGTACAATTACTGCCAAAAGGATTGAACAAAAGGAAATGAAAGAGAGAAGAATGTGAGCCCTTGATTCTCTTGTGTAGACGCTTGGATGTTTGGGCTGATCGATTACAGGAGCTGAAATTAAGTTTCAACAAGGTGAGACGCAGGGCTCTCCTTACTTCTCTCTTAGTTAGTTCTTTAGTTTTTGCCTTCCCATTGTGTTATACCGTAGAGCCAAACGAGATGCCCATTAAACCATTTGATCTGCCGAAGGCCCTTCGTCTTTGAGTGCAGGTCTACTTTCTTGTTCGAGGATGACTGTCACTCTTGTCATTGTGTCTCCTAAGTGTAGCCATTCTCTGTTCTGTTTAATGCATGAATAGGTTCTTTGGCTCACTAGATTCTCCGTCACACAAAAAAAAAAAAACTATATGAATAGGATACACATATAAACAACTAATGTTCGATATTTTTGGTTATCCGATTTGTTCCTTTGATAAGCTTCGGTATTGATCAAGTTTATAACACTGTTGGCTTGGTGGTCTTGGAAGGGGTGAATGGGTCTTCTTACAGTAAAGGTAAGTACTAAATATGAATTGATGCTTTAAGAGCTATTGGTAGGAGAATTTGATCAAACACAAATTTATAATCATTGAAGATTTTATCCTGCTGCAGTCTACCTATGTGGTAATTTTTACATATATATGGGGAGGGGCACGGGACTGTCTACCTATTTGGCCTGCGTGTGGTTTCTTGTGCAAACTTCTCAGAATTTGTACTAGATGACTAATTTAGTACACTCCACTGGTTGATCCAGCCCACTCAACGCATATGCACATATGCATCTCTTCACACATCCTGGAGAGAAACCCTACCAGATCATTAGGGCCTCTTTGACAATGGCTTAAGGTGGGTTAGGATGGATTAACTGGGGTCGGTTGACTTACTCCTTGTTTGATACCTTTTCCCTTAACCCGGGTCGGATAGGGTTAAAGTGGATTAACTCATTCCACTTAAATAGGTGGAATGAGTTACTCCACCCGGGTTAGGTTAAGGGATGGGTGGGCCAACCCGGGTAGACCACCCCCCCTTAACCCAACCCATTACCAAAGTGGCCCTAAAGATCTCTATTGGTCTATCTATTTTGTTTTGATAACCTGGAATTCGAGACAGCTGGTTTAAGACTCAATCCTAAACACTTGACACTCTGAGTTAGAGGTTTAATAGGACTACTATTCGAAGTACTGTATTTTCGCAACTATCAGATGTATTGCCTTTTTAATGTGCCCGGTGGTATTAAGGTAGAGAAAGAGAAAAGAGAAAGGGGAACGTGACCACTTGATTCTCTCGTTATAAGCATTTGGATGTCGGGTTGGTTGCAGACTCTAAGGGCCTCTTTGGTAACGGGTTAAGTTGGGTTAAGGTGGGTTAACTGGGTCGGGTGGGTTACTCCTTATTTGATAATTTTTTTCTTAACCCGGGTCGGATAGGGTTAAAGTGGATTAACTCATTCCTAGGAAATAGGTGGAATGAGTTAATCCACCCGGGTTAGGGTTAGGGGTGGGGTGGGCTAACCCGGGTAAGCCACCCGCCCCTAACCTAACCCGTTACCAAAGTGGCCCTAAGAGTTTCAACCAAGATTTTATAAATCAATCCGGTACAGAGTGAATCACACGTATCTGATAGTATCACCCAGAGACCGGTACAATCGGTACATGGTACACAACTAACACATATTTATATATTATGTATTTTATTTTATGTTTAATATCTCTTGATAGGTAAATTAGTTAAGGATATTTATTTCTCACGGTGGGTTTCAAGTTCGAAACCTATAGATATCACGGTTTTTGTCGAAATTTTCATTATTTATAAGGGAAAAAAAATCAAAATATGAAGGACAACTTTGAGATTCAAATTGAACACATCACAGTTAAACATGCGACACTTTAACCAACTCGATTATACATGATATTTTAATAATATTTATTATAACAAATATTTATTATATAATTTTTATTCTGAGTATATTATGATATAATATAATATAGTACGATGTCGTATCATACCGTATCAACACGTAACCGGTATAATCGATATAATCGGACCGTCGAACCTTGATTCGAACAGAGTGATATGGTGGACTTTTTTTTTTCTCCCTTACAGCCTGTTTGGTGAAGCTCAAATAATTTTTAAGGATGGAAGAACAAGAAAATGATTGCTCGAGTTCACGACTTGCCCCTCTTAAGAAAGATCTTGAGTTCGATCCCATTGGTTCTTTAGGCTTATCTTTCTAACTATACCATATAGGCAGGAGTCCATTAGACCTATTGATCTGCCAAAGATCCTTCCTTGCGTGTAAATCTCTCTCTTTTGTTGGCGTACGAAAGATGACAAATGAAAGAGAATAATAAAATAAAAAATGGTAGAAGGGGAAGGGATGTTATTTTTGAACTCTCAAAATCAGGATTTTATCCTTTTTAATATAGGGGTTTAGGACCTATATTAAATTTGATATAGTATTATAATATCTTAACAGATTACTATTAAAATTGATAAGAGTACAAGCAAACACCTCTTATCACTATCAATATCAAAACTGATATCAATAAAAGTGTATGATACAAACAACCAAACAACTCCTTATATATTAAAGGTTTTAATCTATTTTAGTTCATCTAAACGGACGTTTTCAAGATCAACAAGACACCGTTTCTCAAGAGCCAAAAATTGAAGTCCTACCGACAGAAATAAATGGTTCACCTGTATACTTACACTCATGAGGCCATTGAAATTATGAGATTTCTCATATGTGGTCCACCTCTCCATGATCCGGTACGCAAACAACCAAACAACTCTTTAATTATTAAATGTTTTAATTTATTTTAGTTCATCTATAAACGGACGTTTTCAACATCAACAAGACACCGTTTCTCCAGAACCAAAAAATAATGTCTTACCGACAGAAATAAATGGTTCACCTGTATCCTCGAGACTCATGCGGCCATTGAAATTATGAGATTTCTCAGATATGGTCCCCCCACCTCACACATTACATCCACAGACAAAGGAAGAACCAATATTTGCATCCTCCGTTGTGTTGGAATTTAGGCATAGTCTCTTGAATAATAATCTCGTATTAGTTAAATGAGTTGTGGTTCATGTACTTATAATTTTAGATCTTTGTATCTCAACATTATAATTTTGTGGATTCCAACATGATATCAGAGCATAGTCTACCTCATATATTTCATATCTTGTCACCTCCACCCAATTAATCTCTACGGCCCATCTTGATCGTGAGATAGAGTGTTAGAATTTAGGCATAATCTCATGGGCAAAAGTCTCGTATTAGTTAAATGAGTTTGTAGTTTATGTATTTATGACTATTGATCTGTGTATCTCAACACCGCGATATTATAGATTCCAACACCTTGCACTGCGATTTTATGGATTCCAACACCTTATTATCATAGATACGTTACGTACATAGTATCAAATTATATCAACCAATGATTAATATGATCGGTGTGTGATACGCAATTGTTACGTTAATTATATATTTTATTTTATGACAAAATTGATTTTATAAGTTAGTTGGTTGGAAATATTACATTGTAATGTGAGGTCTCGTGTTTGAAGATGCATGATTTTTTATTTTTTTTATTTTTTTAGAGATTAAAGCGTTTTAAACCCCACGTTAACTAACCAACTGAGTTAAAAAAATATTTGAATAATTTTACTTAGAGTATACACATTGAGCTCCGCTTTGTTTGGGGTTTAACTCAGGAATAAACTACTTTTTGATGAAACTTATCCTTCTTTGCTTTGGTTGGAGCAGATTTACATGATCCGCTTAAAAATGGTTTAAACTGTGTTAAGTCATCTTAACCTATCCCATCTCCACAGGCGGGATATTTTAATCCAAGATCCTACCAAAGTAAAAAGATATAATCCAGGAATATATAAATCCACTTACCTTTAACCGGGACAACTTTAATCCCGTACCAAAGCGGAGCTGAAGGTCCTCTTTCACGTCGGTACATAACGACGTCAAATCATATACTTTCAACTGCTGGGATCTTATAATATTGTCGAAGGCCTCATGGCCCCCTCTTAATAGTCACAGCGAAAAGGAGCAAGACTCTTCACTAATCACTACCTATACAGACCACATTTATTAACAAATATCAATGCTGCAGACATATTTTGGATCCAAGGTTGCAGAAACTTATGGTTATTGCATATACCCAAACATTTCCATGCCTCATTGACATTGTTTTGGGGCACTTTCTTTCCATATGTGTGTGTGTGTGTGTGTGTGTGTGTGTGTGTGTGTGTGTGTGGGGTGCAGGGAGTAGAGAAGAGTCCCCTCACATGTAGATGCTGTCTCTCTCCTTTTCCCACTCATGAATTATGAAAACGTCAGTTTAGATGAATTTAGATGAATTATTTTTTTTATAATTAAGGAGTCATTAATTTGGTTGTTATATCGTACAGTTTTATTATTAAGAGGTGTTTGTTTGTACTCTATCAATTTTAATGTTACTATGTTAAGAGAGTACAAGGATATATCAAACTTAATATCATTCTAAATTTATATTAAAAATGATAAAATCCTGATTTTGAGAGTTCAAAAATAACGTCCCTTCCCCTTCTACCATTTTTAATTTTATTATTATCTTTCGTTTGTCATCTTTCATGCTTCTTTTATGTCAATATCAATATTAATATTCTGCTCCTTAAAAATATTAACTCCAAAACTAATTCTGTGTCAAAATTAATATCTGAGTAAAAAATAATAATCTATTTTCTGATCCGAAATGGTAACCTTTGTCGGCAGCCTGTGGCGTGACTTTGACAGGACCCTGTAGCCTGTAGTCCTCTTATTGGTTATTTGGTTCACATATATCTTCCATTCGTTAGATTCCATGTTCTGATTCTATCGAAAGTCTCAGTCAGGGGCCATCTTATCGATTTTAAAATTTTATATGGATAATTCTGAAAATTTCTTGTTCATAAACATGCCTTTTAAAATTGTTATTCTGGAGATTTCTTGTTCATAAAAATGCCTCTTGAAATTATCATGTCGTAAATATCTTTCGTAGAGGAGAAAAACGTCATAATTTTCAGAAATGTAAAAGAGCGTATTCATGATATTGTGGCATTTTAGGATATATTTGTAGATAAATAAAGAATTTTGTTGGACTTATTCGTGCAAAACTGCAAATAGATATCTTAAAAACTTTTAGTTGTAATTTTCCATAATATTAGGTCGCACAAAAATAGATGGTACATTAACGTTCTAGTATTTGCAACAAAAAAATTTATAGCATAAATGAATTGTGAAAAAGAAATTGGTGTTTTATATCATTGTATGCCACACGACTAAATGGATCTGACAGGGATCAGCTCCAAGCAGACCCAAGTTAGCTCACACGTGGCCCAAGTTTTAAACAACTTATTGGGCTTCGAATTGAAATTTCACAGAACCTTTCAAGGCTGAAATACTACTTCAACCCAGTACGAAGAACCAAAGTATGCGTTAGACCTGTAAACGGTCGGATACGAAATGGATAGTGTGATATTCGAATTCGTATCCGATTAATAATCAAAGTATCCGTCGAATACTTTATTCGGATAACAATCGGATAAATACGAATTCGAATTCGGTTCGAATTTTAAATGAATAATTACTAGGCCTACTTAGGGGTGAATTGTATTAACCGTGTGAGAGTATCATATATTATTTTCTCAAAAAAAATAAAGAAAGAGTGAAAATTTTTTTATTTTGAGAGATGTTATCAAAAGATTAGACTTCATCTTAAAAAATAGGAGATAACTTACGAAGTAAGTGTAAGTGAATTTTTTATTTTTAAATTATATTTTGAGACTAAAAAAGAATAATCAAATAATATATTAAGATTTAAACTAATTATATATAGAATATGTATATCATTAGATTTTTATCTAAGGGTTCATATTCGGTCGGATAATATTCGACACAGATATCTCAATATTTGAATTCGTATCCGATTAATAATCAGATATCTGATATCCGATTAAATTATCTGTCGAATATTTTATTTAAATAATTATCTGATTAAACGAATATAAATTTGAATTCAATTTAAATTTTAAACGAATAATTACCGGACCTAATATACACAGTATATTGTGTTGCCTATATTCTAAATTTGGTGGCTTCAGGAACCACCCAAATGCTTGTAGTGGTTGCCAGTGGCAGGACATTAGTCTAATATGATTGGTAAGAGACTTCAATAAACTTTATTACAATTTACAAGGCCAACCACCGAGGTTTTATCTTTAAAAAGTTTTCATGAACTCATGAGTCATGATTATGAAGCACTTTTTTCCGTGTTTAATGTTTACATCAGTAAGATCACATATTTGCTTCTACGTCCCCAAAATGCAACTATACATTTTCCTCCGTCATGCACTATGGCTGTTTAACCCAACCCTTCTCCCCCCCCCCCGGTTTTTACTCCTTAATAAGACAAAATAAATTCAGATTTTAACACCCTGAGGGAACATTTCCTAGATGCTATCCCCTAACTCGATCATATATATATATATATATATATATATATATATATATATATATATATATCTCTCTCTCTCTCTCTCTCTCTCTCTCTCTCTCTCTCTCTCTCTCTCTCTCTCTCTCTCTCTCTCTCTCTCTCTCTCTCTCTCATTGTTGCATATATACTATTATATTTATCATCCTTATAATGACATAGCATTAAAATTTACACTAGTCCAATTTATTTGCAGAATAAGTTAAGAAGATACTATTACCAGAGTTAACTTATTCTAGGGCCGGTTTGGTGACAGAATTGTCGACGAATACGATATACGAAGAGAGAGAAATGGAGATGGGGTCCACCCTCCCTCCTCACACATAGCCCGTTGTTCGGGGTCGAGCGGCGTGTTCGACCCTCCGGGGTCGAACAACGCTATCCTCTTCGATAAACAAAGAAGGCCCTAAAGAATGAGTAATTTTACTTTGATCGACGAATATCATATCCGGAGTTAACTTATTTCATATTTTATCTCGAACAACTTAATCAATCTTTAACTCGGATATCAACTCTTAATTTGAATACCGATCATAATTTGAGATTCACGCAATCAAACTGGCGAGGATGGGTAAGGATGAGATACGCAGATTAACCTGACCCTGTTCCGCGAACAAACATGTCTCATCATTCTAAAATGCCGAGAATATGTCACTATAATGGCAAAATGTAATGTTAAGTAATAAGGAGAGGAAGGTATGACAAAAATGTGCCTAATTAGTCCCAGTGAGTCGTGCCAGTCCGATTCACCTACAGTTAGAGTTGTCAATAGACTGAGCCGGCCCGACGGACCCGTAGGTCTGGCTCGATGGACTCGCGGGTCTAGTTCGACGGAGTTGCGAGCCTGGTCCATCTTTTGGTCTGGTCGTCAATCTCTTTTAAGTCCGTGAGCCCTTAATTAGATCTGAAAACTCAGATTCGCAAAGACTCGCGGGTCAAACTTGGATTTTTAGTTTAGCATGCAAGCCGGTCTAAGTCGTTACTTTTTTCATCTTTTATTTTTTTATTTTACTTAATTAAAAAAATTAAAAATTCCCTTTTCTAATAAATTAACATATAGGTCTCTAATCAATTTAATAATATTACGAATTTTATATTTTTATGTGTTTTAAATAACTTTTTTATTTAATATCTCGAGCAGAATTGGATCTGATATTTTAATAAAAAAGTTCATTCAGACGGGACGGACCCGACCTAACATTATCCAAACTTTGAATCAAACTTAAAATTTAAAAATAATGAGTCACACTATGACCCAGCCCAATTAATGTCGGGCCGTTGACATTAGGGGTGAGCACGGTTTAGTTTAGTTTGGTTTGAAGATAATTTTTCTCAAATTAAATCGAACCGAATTAAGGTTTCAACGTGAAATCAAATCAAACTAATTTGAAACCAAATCAAACCGAATTAATTCGGTTTGATTCGATTTGAACTATATTCATCTCTCCTTTTAAAAATTAGATTAGATTCAAACAACAGTAGAAAAAGGTAAGATAAGTTTTTTTTAATAAATGAAGTAAATATTAAAAAAATAACATAACCAATTATAACTTGTAAGAACAAGCTCTATTATATTTTTACATAAAAAATTAAAAACTTCATTTACATTAACATAGAAGGTGATTTGAAACCTATTTAATAAAGTCAGAAATCTCATTAGGTCGACGGGAATTGAACCTTTTGAATTAGAATTTATAATTATATATATATTTATATTAATTTGATAAAAATATTTTTAAATTAGAGTTATACGGTTCGATTTGATTTTGTTCGATTTATTGAATTTTAAAATTAAACCAAAGCAAAATTTTTAATACGGTTCAATTTGAACCTAAATTAAAACCTTTTAAATTTCAATCTAAATTAAATCGAATTAAATATATCAATTCGATTTAATTTTTGAGTTAACCTCGAATAATGATCCTTATAATGACATATATATATATATATATATGTGTGCGTGTGTGTGTACCATTGTGACATGTATAATATCATATTTATCATCTTTATAATGACATGGTATTAAAATTTACACTAGCCCAGTTTATTTGCAGAATAAATTAAGAGGATACTATTACCAGAGTTATCTTATTCCGAAGCAAAAGCAATTTTACTTTGATCGGCGGATATCATGTCCGGAGTTAACTTATATCATATTTTATCTCAAACAGCCTAATTAGTCCTTAACTCTGATATCAACTCTTGATCTGAATATCGATCATAATATGAGATTCACTCAATCAAACTGGCTAGGATTGGTAAGGATGAGATAGACAGGTTAACCTGACCCTATTCCGCAAACAAAGATTGCCTAATTATAGTTAATCTACGCTTGTCATCATTCTAAAATGCCAAGAATATGTCACCATAATGGCAAAATGTAAGTTAACTAATAAGGAGAGGGAGGTATGACAAAAATGTGCCTGATTCTTCCCACTGAGTCGTGTTAGTACGATTCACCTACGGTTAGAGTTGTCAATGGATTGGGTCGACCCGATGAACCTGTAGGTCTGACTCGATGGACTCGCGAGTCTAGCTAGACAGAGTTGCGAGCCTGATCCATCTTTTAGTCGGGCCGTCAACCTCTTTTAAGTCCGCGAGCCCTTAATTAGATCTGAAAACTCGATCCATGAAGATCCGTTGGTCGGACTCGAATTTTTAGTTCAGCATGCAAGTAGGTCTAAATCGGTATTTTTTTC
The DNA here is from genome assembly GCA_022559845.1 of Amorphophallus konjac. Classification (NCBI taxonomy): domain Eukaryota; kingdom Viridiplantae; phylum Streptophyta; class Magnoliopsida; order Alismatales; family Araceae; genus Amorphophallus; species Amorphophallus konjac. Next base: position 28,145,384 of record CM040118.1, read on the forward strand.
ATCTTTTAATTTTTTATTTTACTTAATAGAAAATTAAAAATATTATTTTACTTAATTAAAAAATTAAAAAATCTCTTTTCAAATAAATTAACATCTGAGACTCTAACCAATTTAATAATATTATGAATTTTATGTTTTTATGTGTTTTAATAATTTTTTATTTAATTTCTCGAGTAAAATTGGATCTTATATTTTAATAAAAAAATTCGTTCAGACGGGACGGACCCGACCTAACATTATCCAAACTTGAATCAAAATTAAAATTTTAAAATAATGACCCACACTATGACCGAGCCCAATTAACGTCGGGCCGTTGACATCCCTCCCGGTTCATGGCACCCCGCCGGTCCATGCCAATCCGACGCGGCGTTTTTTGTTTCTTTTTTAAACCGCCTGACATCACGGCAGAGTGGGGGCCACCGTCCCCCCTGAGCGTGCGAGGTCCGTCGCGCCCCCCCCCCCATCGGACAGCTTCCATCTACCCCGTCATTCGCTGTCCCTGTCGACCGGCCGTACGGCCTCCTCCTACCACGAAAATTGATACATGATATAACAACCAAACACCCTCTAACTTTGACGTTTTATCATAAAAAATACTATAATTACAAACAAAACGACAAAAGGGGTTCCATGAAAGTACGACTCACCAAAGCCGATTGAGATAGGAATTAGATCACCTTGGGATTCTTTGATTATGAAATATAGAAAATCAGGTTAACTTAAATTTAAGTAATTTATCATTTATTATTTATGTTTTAAATTTTAGTTAAATTAAGGTAAAATAACTCGTTCTATATTTTAATTAAAACGAGTTATTCTAAAAAAATTCAAATTAGAGGTGATAAAACATATCCACCTCACCAAACTGTATATTTTTTTAATTCTCTTATTCCACTTTTATTCTGTTATCGATTCATCTGTTATCAAAAAAACCCCCTAAATATCATGTGACTCTAAGGGCGGCTCAATTAAATTTTGTTGTCCATCGTTAACTTCCTTGTTGCTAGGCTTCCAATAAATATACATATAGGATCAGTTTGTTATCAGAATAGTACCCGCTGATTCTCCACCTGATGAGAGAGAAACTCGTGAGGCTCACACTCTTCTCTCACACACATTCACTCTACTTGAGTTCGGATACCGTGTTCGACCCTCTAGAGTCAAACATAATATCTCCTGCCGAAAAATAAAGCGACCCATGGAGAACTAACTGAGCACATCGATCCCAACACAAGGCCTAAAAGGCACTTTATATATATATATATATATATATATATGACAAAAATAAGCATACATATATATATATATATATATATATATATATATATTTGTCAAGATAATCGGATTTCCTTGAACAATGAGTATCAATTCAAAGGCCGACATATTAATTTGTGGCCATCGGAATATCCTATATATTATGGATGACAAAACCTAGCTAATTATATCATAAGACCGTTGCCATCAGTACCGATATAAATAACAGAGGACTCGTGACTCGTCGTATAACTACATGGATGCAAAGAGAGAAGATTATTGTCCATTCCACAGTCGCATTCTTGGAGTTTGGCATCCTTTCCCTTAATATATCTGCATGCGATTTTTGCTTTTTGAGTACAATTTTTCAGTTTCATTTTATCTCCCATCAATGGATTGATCAGAGCGTTTGGTTTATTTTCTGTACAACGTCTGTACTTCATCTCAATCATTCTTCTATTTTGTTATATTTTACACTATTCTTTTACCTTGACAATCAAATCTCTGAAGAGAAGTAAAAAGAAACAGAACTGAAGTACAAATCTTGTAGCAGAGAAAAAGTGAGTAAAGACCCTTTTTTTTTCACACCTTGACACAGCTGATTATGACCGGTGGCAAACTTAATTAAGAGCTTATGGCAGAGGAGTAATATTTTATGCAACACCTTTGACAATTATTACGCACGTGAGTGTTACACGTGTAATATTTATTTTTTAAAATTTTTTTTGAGTGACTCTCACCTCAACTTAATTTGATGTGTCGACCATGTCATTAAATGACGTGACATAAAAATTATATAAAAATAAAATCTCAATTTTATAAATAGTGAAAATACCCATGGCGGAGTAATACTTGTAAGGTTAATTGTACCTCCGTAGATTGTGACAATCCTCGCGGCTAAGCTTTCTCTTCGTCTGTCTCAACACACACACACACACACACACGCGCACTGGCACAACAATCCTCGCGGCTAAGCTTTCACTTCGTCGGTCTCAACACACACACACACCCACCCACCCACCCAGAGAGAGAGACACAGAGGTGGCTAAAATATATCAGCTTCTTAAGAGTAAGTGGCTAACATAACAAAAAATTAAGCACATCATCTACTCTTGACTATGGATGGAAAATTAAGGTTGTGCCCCAAGAAACTTGGTCCTCGATCGTATGCTATACATGTCATCTCTCTTCATGCACGTTAATTAACAAGATAAATATTCGTTTTACTCTAACCACATGATCGACAGTTTAGAACTATTTGAAGATCGATTAGATTGTTGATTGAATGTCTATTTTGACAATCAATAAAATAAAAGATCGGAATCTGAGGTCCGGTCCATTTTATTAGAGTGTACCCGATCAAAGATGTTTTGGAACAACAAGACATTTCAGTGGCAACCACATCCAGCTAGCCGCTCTATTGCATGCTCTCTCTCTCTCGATCTCGATCTCGATGTGAAACCATGACTACGTACCCGACCTGAATATATATGTTCCATGAGAGCCTGGCCTGCGTGCCTTGGAAGATCACTCACTCCTCTGGCATGCACCCAGCGGTGCTGCATCCTGCTTCTTTTTTCTGCAGCCAGCTGCCATGTGATCAGGTACTATATATTATCAGCTGCCCGTCTGTCTTCTCACTAATTTGAACGAGACCACTTAATTTGTATTCTATATATCTCTGCAACAGGTAATTACCTCTCTTGTTTAAATATAACACCAGGTTCCCGTACGTCCCTCTTAATTACCATGCGCATGGTATGTACGTCGTCCAAAAATATATATGAGGTCTCTTCTTGATCTCAAAGGAAGATGTCTAGCAAGCTAGGAGGGAGTGGGGCCTCAGAACATGGGGCAGCAGCATGATATATATATATATATATATATATATATATATAATATCATCTCCTCTCTGTCCTCCCGGACAGGCCGGGAAGGATCAAATAACGTAGTAGTGCACACTCGTACGGTTAAAAGTTGATAGTCTAATGAGAGATGATAAGAGGGGAGGTAGAGCACAGACGTACACCCCCACCACCACTTGAGATGGTGCAGTGCACCCAGCTTAATGTAATGAGAGTATATATGTTAAAGAGGTTAATTAATTGCATGGAGTCGTGGCATCCCTTCGTTGGCCATTTACGCAGTAACGCTGAGCCAAACGGTGCAGGCTATCCCCCTTCCATGGCTTGCCCACCCACCAAACCCAACCACCGCCCACCCTGCAGGACTCCCTCTTCTTTGCCTGGCTGGCTCCCTCTTTAGTCTGTACTCCTATATATATATACATTCCCTTCCCTCACCATCTCACGATTCTCACACCACCACCACCTTGTAGGCTTATACCTGCCATAGCTCATTTCCTCCTCCATTTCCCTGCCTTTTAATTCTTCCGTCTTCTTTTCCTGCACCCTAGCTACACCCACGCTTCTTGCACAGGAGAGGCTGCCATCTACGTACGTACGTACGTGACAGGGGAAGGAAGGTAATTATAAGCACAGCACAAAAAGGAAGAATGCATACATACATGATACATACCATGGCCTGCAGCTCTCGCCAATCCCTCGCGCTCGCCGTCTGCCTCGCCCTCGCCGCCACCTGCATTGCCCAGTCCCCCGCCGCCGCCCCCAGAGCCTCCCCGGCCCCCACCTCAGCCTCCGCGCCCCCCACTTCCAGTACTACCCCCCCGGTCTCCTTACCTCCTCCTCCCGTGTCGTCACCTGTTCCTCCAGTACTACCCGTCCCATCCCCCGCCCCCGCCGTCGTCAGCCCCCCACCGGTCTCCTCCCCGCCGCCGGCAGCCGGCCCAGCGCCCGTCGCCGCTCCCGTGGGCTCCCCCCGGGCAGCTGCGACCTCCGGATCCCCGGCTCCTTCGACGTCCGAGCCATCCGTTCCCGCATCCGCGCCAGTCGGCCAGGCACCCGGCGCCGCTGCCACCCCCGGCACCTCGGTGACCCCCGCCGCCGCTCCCACGGCCGGGTCGACCCCCGACGGGTCGAGCGCCCACGTGAAGGGGGCCAGCTTCGCCATGGTAGCGTTGGCCGGAGGTGTCGCTCTGCTCCTGTAGAGAGAGGGAGAAGGCGGACAGACGCCGTGTGAGTGGGAGGGCCACGGGCGGCACTGGCTGGCATCGTTTCGTTTCACCGATCACCATTGATTTTTTTTTCATGTAATAATAATAATAATAATAATTAATATCACCTCATTAATTTGTTCCATTTGTTAATGATTTTTGGGCAGGTGGTGATATCCTTGAGTTGAGCTGATGGATGTGGGTTGTATCAGAGAGATTTCTCGTGCATTGTAATCAATCACCATATCATTTGTATTTCTAGACGAGTAAGGCATGATTTTATTTGTTTGGTTTCAATTTTAGAGAATCTTTTGTTGGAAATATTGCTGAAAAGAACGAAAACTAAACAACAAATTAATTAGATCTAAAATATAAATCAAGAGGTTTAAGAAAGCGTAGTCTTTTGGTCGAAGCGCGATGTCGCTGAACTAAGAGAGTTTATTGCCGACCGACGTGCGGTTCTCGTGGCAATGATCTCCTAGAGATACGACGACCCCGGGTAGGCGATACCCGATCTTCTTTCGGCACGTCCTCCAGAAGAACTTTACGAACCCGATCTATCTCACAAGTACTCAGCAAAATAAAAATAAGAACAACTAAAAAGAGAACTTTCGGATGAGAACCGTGAAAGAAAGAAGGAAGAAAGGATGTATGTGTTGTGTCCGGATGACGACCCTCGGTGGTTTATTTATAGGGTTATAGTAACCCTTCAAAACATAGAAACCGATGATCAACGTCAATTGTCCGAAAAATACATCAACGGATGTATTTTCATGCATTTAATAGTAACGTCCGAAACGGACGTGTAAAGGCTCTAACGGATGAATCCATCCGTTTGAGGAGGTTTTAAATCACTATAAACACGGTACGTTAACAATCCCCCACATGATTTAAAACCTTCAAATCTTATAAAGTAAGTATATAAAAGAAAATGTTGCTGAGTACCTTCTACTATGCAGTAGGTGAAAATACCTTTCGGTTTGAATTTCCAATTAGTGATATTTGGTGTTGTCTGTGGGAGCGCTTGGTGGACTAGACCTTGAACCAGGTCCCATTGATCAGACTCCTCCAAATCCACACATAGTATAGATAGATCGAGATTCTAAGCGGGTTGCGCTATTAATGGCCTTGCGCAGGTATCTCATGTGTGTTTTAGAAAATAGCTCACATTTTCACAGTCGCGGCCTCACGACTCCACACATGTCGGTGAATCCTACAAAGGATGGAAGCAAGGTAACCTTCCTGCCACTTGGGTCTCGGATTCATTAAGAGTACACCACTCAGGCCCTTACCACTTGCTTTTAAATGAGCACTAGCGCCATAGGGATGAGAACATAAATTATTAGTGCTCTCCCAAGTTACCTATCAAGCTTGTTTCTACCCATTGAACCTCCGTGAGGTTGGGTTACCGCCGTGGTAACTTTTTTCTTTTATGGGCTCAATCTCATCCCCCTCGACGCTTTTAGAATCACAAATGTAGATCAGCCTTTTGAAAAGGCATTTGCCAAATTTCTTTCTTTTATTTTCTGGTAAATTTTTTTTTAGAAAAACACCCCCACACTTTGAGATCTTCTCTTCTTCTAAATTTCATAGGGTGTAATATCATTTTATTTAAATAGTATTCTATTTAATATATAACATGCCGTTAATAGTGCCTCCCCCACAAGTTCTCGGGTGCGCCTGAGCTTATTTACATTGAGATATAGTTTACGTGACCCAATCTTAAATGTCAAATGGAAGATGATTCAACATTTAACACAATGGATTGTTACTAAAGGAAGATGTACACACATTTAATTAAAAAAAAAATCATTACACATAAATCATTTTCCAAGAAAAGATAAGCCTTTGGTTATTACAACTTTATTCGCCTCTTCCTATCCCTAGCACTTCTGCCTCCACATTATTCCTTATCATCACAGCTCCTGCACCTGAGTCCTAAATGCCAACTCTGATGCACCAACGCCATCAGTCACCATGTTGACTTGAGGGTCGGTTGGAGGAGGACCATTTTCCTTCGCCTTTCTAGTAGATTTCTTTCGAAAGTAGCATTGGTAGGCGAGATGGTTGGTCCGACCGCATACATAGCAGCAGCGCTCCTCATCATTCTCATTTGGCTTTTCATTTTGTTTGTTGAAATTTTGTGGTTTGTTATTATTTTTGTTAAAGGGTTGATAATTTTTCTTGAAGTTTTTATGTTTCGGAGAAAATGACTTTTTGTGATGTTTTTGTGTTTTACTTTCCACCATGTTGGCTTTGGGCTGGTTATTTTGAGTAACAGTTTCCCTTAACTTGTGTTGTTCTTCTATTCTTATTGACGCGAACAATTGGGTTAAGGTTAGAACACCTTGGGTATGACTAAGGGTCCTGGTGAAATCAGACCAAGAGAGAGTTAGCTTGTCTAATAAACATGCTATTTGAAAGGATTCATCAAGCTGTGATCCATTGGCTTTTAATTCATGAACTAGATTTTTATATTCATGGATTTGTTCATTCATGGGTTTATTTTCCACAAATTTAAATTTGTTAAAGTCTGATGCTTTGAATCGCTTGATACCGGCATCATCTAGACCATATTTGGCTTCTAAAGTGTCCCAAAGTTCGGTAGCACTTTTTGAGTTATAATATAAATCATATAGATTATCAGAAAGAGCTCCTAGAATTCGGTGGAGACAATGATAGTCTATTTCTTCCTGTGTGGATGTGGAGGAGGAGGATTCGGGTTCAGTTTGGGTTCGAGTTGACCGGGTTTGGATTCGACGTGTGTTTTGAGTTTGAGAGCAACCCGAACTCCGATTTTCAGTTGTGCTTTCACTAATGGCTGATATTAAGCCTAGTGTAGTCAGCCAGAATCTCATTTGGTTTTGCCATCTTTTAAAATTTTTCCCATCAAATTTGTCTGATTTGGCACTTAGTGTTTCTTTTGTAATTAAACTAGCCATTGAGAAAATGTTGAATATCCTTAAAATCTGTTGAAGTGATAAGTTGAGATTTTGTTAAAACACTTGAATATATAAAGTTAACAAATAATCACTTTAACTTTAAAATTGTCACAGAGTAACTGACACACGTGCAATTTTAATAAAAATAGAAAATAATAAAGTTATATTTTTCAAGCAAGTAAAAATTACTAAATTTTATTTTCAACGACCAAGATTAGTCAATTCATACAAACTAATCAAGTAGTAATTTTCAGAATTTTATTTTCTGAAAATACAAATAGGTATAGATATTTTGTAATCATGAATAATTTCTAGAGTGTAGTTATCTCAAAATAAAGAGTATTTATCTAGAAATAAGAATTATTTATTAAACAGAAATAATTTTAACTATTTTCTGAATTTCTGAAGATAGAAATAATTTATAGCAACATGAATTTTTCAGATTCTGAAAAAGAAATAATTTATAGCAACATGAATTTTCAGAAAAGCTAGAAATCTTTTATTTTTCTGTAAACAGAAATATATATATATATATAAATATTTAAATTCTACAAACACAACTTAGTTTCAAAAAAAAAACATTATCTATAAACAGAAATGTTTACAATTTCTGTTAACAGTTTTTTTTTCAGAACAATAAAAAGTGATTTTTCTATAAACAGAAAATATTTAAACCAGAACTAATACTTTTAGAATTGTATTTTCTGAAAACACTAAGAAAAAATAAGAGGTAATTTTCTGTAAATAGAAATTGGTTTCGGACTCACTAAAATGTTTTTTTTTATTTAACAAAAAATAATCTGTAAACAAAAATATTATAGAATTATGTTTTCTGAAAACATTAATAAGTACTTTCTATAGCAGACATTATTTTCTATTGCATAGAAGGTTAAAAGATTTGTTCTTATTATAATCTGTTATATTTAAAAATCAGATATGTAATTTCAGAAATAGGAATAATTATATTTCAGAAATATGATATCATTATTCTTGATTTCTGAAATTTTAAAACGTTAATTCCGATTTCAAGAATTTCACTAAATCTTAATTTCAGAAATACATATATTTTTTTAAACAGAAATAATTATTGTAAATAATTTTCAAAATGTCATAAAGGCTTTAACGTTAAATATGCTAATATGTAAAGTAACATACTTTAGGCTAACGTTATAATTTAAGCAATATGATATGTATGTTAACATGGATTAAACGGTAAGCTTTGTGAAGATCATTGATTAGATTGGCCTTTAATCCGTAGATGTATTTTGTAATGTTATTTTCAGCAATATAATATAATAGTAAAACTAAACTCTCTTAGAATGTTGGAAATATTGCTGAAAAGAACGAAAACTAAACAACAAATTAATTAGATCTAAAACATAAATCAAGAGGTTTAAGAAAGCGTAATCTTTTGGTCGAAGTGCGATGTCGCTGAACTAAGAGAGTTTATTGCTGACCGACGTGCGATTCTCGTGACAATGATCTCCTAGAGATACGACGACCCCGAGTAAGCGATACCCGATCTTCTTTCGGCACGTCCTCCAGAATAACTTTACGAACCTGATCTATCTCACAAGTACTCAGCAAAATAAAAATAAGAACAACTAAAAAGAGAACTTTCGGATGAGAACTGTGAAAGAAAGAAGGAAGAAAGGATATATGTGTTGTGTCCGGATGACGACCCTCGGTGGTCTATTTATAGGGTTATAGTAACCCTTCAAAACATAGAAACCGATGATCAACGTCAATTGTCCGAAAAATACATCAACGGATGTATTTTCATGCATTTAATAGTAACGTCCGAAACGGACGTGTAAAAGCTGTAACGGATGAATCCATCCGTCTGAGGAGGTTTTAAATCACTATAAACACGGTACGTTAACATCTTTCACATGTGCTGGCTTCGGTTGTTGTTACTTTGGAATGAGGCCAATGATACAAATGATTGCATATTAGGGGACTACAGATCAGATTGTATAATAAACATCATCTAATGCAAAACGATCGAGCATATACAAGTGTTCGTGCTGACACTACGTACTGCTCTGATGAGAGAGAATAGTTCTTGCGTGTATAAATTACGCAGAGGAGTTCTGCTCATAGATGGTTTTGAGAGAGATCGAGTTCTTGAGTCCACTTGGGAGCCTATTTACTCGGTGTGTACACCATTGCTATGCTTGTGAACACCCCACACCCAGAAAAAAGGATAATGCCTGTTAAAAATGATATATACGAAGAAAAAGGGCAGCCACTTTTGTTCAGTAGACTAAATTAGGAACAGTTGATTATCATCTGAAGATCAAGTATATTAACATGTTAACGACGCTAACATATTAAGAAATTACATATTAACACCGTTAAGACAACAAGGAATTAAAATGTTTATTTTAATACTACGGATTGGGATGAAGATCCTTGAACTCCATACATTTTTCTGGCATTGGAATGCAAAAAAAAATAAAAAAGGCATAAGAGTATAGCTTGAAAATTTATGCAGGAGCTAAGAGAACAATAATGTGACGTTGAAAATTGTGTCAGGAAAGAAAACAACGTGATATTGAAAACACTTGGCACAAGACCCATCATGAAAGCGACAACAGTGCGCAAGCAAACATTTAGTTAGAGGTAATAATATTTTGAGATTTTTACATATTAATATCTACAAATTTAGTGAATTATCGATTAGTCCATCATATATGACTATTGTCCTAACAGTCCTTACAATCTTCGTCGTTACACATCTAAGCCCCTCCCGTTCATTCCGTCCTATCAAAGTTAACTAAACTATAGTTAACTTATACTCGAAAAAAGTAAAATATTGAATTATCCCTAGTTAAGTGTGATTGTGTGTGTGAGAGAGAGAGAGAGAGCACTGCAGGGGTGGGTGTTTCTGGAGGAGGGATGTCGGAGGTGTCACCGTCTCTTGCTCGGACGGTGATAGAGGGAGGGGGAGGGAGAGAGAGAGAGGGGGGAGGGGACGGGATGAGAGAGAAAAGGATAGCAGAAGAAGAGGGACGTAAGAGGCATCCCCCCCTCCAACAGTGACAGACGGAGGAAGGGGGAGGGAGAGGGAGAGAGAGAGAGAGTAGATGGTAGATAGAAACAGGGAGGGAGAGAAGCAGTGACCAAGAGAGGGAGGGGGAGGGCGTGAGAGAGAATGTACAGGGACGGGGTGCCCCCTCTGACGGTGATAGAGAGGGAGAGGGGGGGAGGGAGAGAGACAGTGGAGAGGGAGAGGGAGGGAGAGAGAGAGAGAGACGGTGACAGAGAGAGGGAGAGAGAGAGGAGGGACGGCTAGAGGGGGGTGAGAGTCGCTCCGTGTGGGAGCGACTTCCTTATGAAGTCGCTCCCACACGGAGCGACTTCAGTTGCATCTCCCCCTTGGTTCCCGCCCAACCCGCTCCACCTTCGATCCCGCCTCGGTGGACCTGCCCCCTCCGTCTCCGCCCCCTCCGATCACCCCCTCCACCACTGATCACCCCCCTCCACCCCCTCCCTTTCCGATCACCCCCCTCCACCTTCGATCCCACCCCGGTGGACCTCCCCCCTACCCCTCTACCTCCGATTCTCACCCCCTCCCCCATCCCCTTCCCCCTCCAGTCCACCATCTCCCCTCCCCTCCGGCCCCCTCCAATCCACCGTCTCCCTCCCCCTCCACCTCCACCTCCGATCCTCCTTCCCCTCTAATCCCACTCCCCTTCCCGTCCCACTCCGCCTTCCCCTTCACTTCCGACGATCTCCCTCCCCTCCCCTTGTTCCCCTCCGCCTCCCCCCTCCCTTGGACCGCCCCCCCCCCCCCCCTCCGGTCCCCTCTCCCTCGACCTCCGACCCTTTAGTCACGCACCCCACATCCCCACACCCCCCACTCACTCACACACACGGGGAGAGAGAGAGAGAGAGAGAGAGAGAGAGAGAGAGAGAGAGAGAGAGAGAGTCCACGGTCATCATAGATATTTTAGGTATTTTAAATTTTCTCCACACATTTGATAAAATATTTTCCAGAATATTCTTTTTTTAGATGGAAACAAGTTACAGAGAGATTCATTTATAAAATATTGAAGATTATAATAATTTTTAAGATAATAATCGAATTTGAGAGATTAATCAATAATTCACTAAGTTTGTAAGAACTAATGCGTAAACATCCCTAATATGTCATCTTATATTTCTTTTATTTTTTATCCATAAGTCCCTTAAAGCTCATGTATATGTGAAAAAACCTTGATGAATGAACATATGTAAATAACCCCCTATATATGTGTTCCATGTGCACGTGCATAACCGCCTAAATGGGTGAAGCTGCAGACGTAGGTTACATGTGTGTATCCTAATCACGTAGGTTTTTTTGTCTAGGGATTTTCAGTTTTCAACATGGTTTGACGTCCCGCCCCGACTCGCCCCGACCCGCACGACCCGACCCGATCGACCCAGGCGGGCACCGGGTCGCACGGGCTGGGAGTCGTGGACAGGACGCACTGGACTGCATGGTCCCGTGCGTCCCGCCACGTACCGCTCCGGTGAGAGGAGGGACCCGACTCGGTACGAGCGGGTCGGGACGGTTCGCCCATTTAACGGGCCGAAGGGGGAGGCTCTTCCTCCATCCCTCCCACCGGCGAGCGGCGGCGGACGGCGATCAGAGCGGCGGACGGCGGCTTTGGGCGGCTCAGGGCGACGATCGGAGGTTGGTAGGTGAATTTTTTTTTTAATGGTCTGCCCCTGTGGGGGTGGGGAGGGGGGGTGTAATGCCCCGGGTTTTTCGGATCCTTGTTCGTAGGTCCCGGATCTGCGTTTCCGGTATATCTGGCTCCGTTGTGTCTGAAATGACGTTTCGGACATCTTTCGTGTTCGGATCGGTGCGATCCGAAGTTGTTTTGGAGGCCCGGAAGCGTTCCGCGGCTTTTCCGCACGTGTTTTTCGATTATCGGTGTGTGTTTCGGTAATTCCTGCAGAACCCTGTAGCGGGTGAACCGGGTCGTTCACCAACCCGCGAGTGGTACCGTTACGATCAGCGCGTCGCGAGGATCGAGGAGGTGTATTTTTCTATTTTTTTGGATTTTTTGGAATTTCTTATATAAACCCCCCACTCTCTCTCTTCCCCTCATTCTCTCTTCCTCACTCTCTCCCTTCTCACGCTCTCTCTTCTCTCCCTCTCTTCTCCGGCGGCCGACGGAGGCAGATGGGGGCGAGGTGGCGAGGCCCGTGGGACGAGGGACGGCGAGGACGGGTCGAGGAACGAGGTGGTGGCCCGTGCCGAGCCGGTTCGCAGGCGTGGAGGCACCGGCGGGGTTTCGGAGGCGTTTCTTCGTGGATCGACGTCCACGGTGCGCGAAATCTTCGGTGGAGGTAGGGAGACGGACCCCCAGCTCGTGCGCTTCATTTCCAGCTAGTTTTGTAGGCCGTGGTGAGCCGAGCGTGTCGTTTGGGGCGTTTTGGGGAAAATCATGTTTTGGGGAGTGATCGCCCGATCTGACATTTCGTTGCATTTTTTGGCCGATCCAGAGGTTTAGATGCATGCCTAGGGGCTTAGGGATGGATTCCCCCTTTTTTCTCCCTCATCCGTGGATGTTTGGGGGCATGGCGTGAATTTTTGGGCGTTTTCCCCCCGTTCTCAGTTTTCCGAAATGGTCGCGGTCTACCAGTAACCGCATTCATTGGTCGCGGTCCTGGGAGAACCGTGTTTGCCTAAGAGCGTCGGCAAGCGTCGCGGACGTGCGATAGACCGTTTTCGTCTAGTCGCAGTCGTGACCCGACCGTGACTGTAGGGTCGCGGTCCTACGACGACCGCTACCATCGGGCGGCGTTTGGCTAGTCGCGGTCGTGACCCGACCGTGACTGCTTGGTCGCGGTCCCCGGTCGACCGTTTCTAGGTGGTCGCGGTCCCCAGGCGACCACGACTACGTTGCGGTTCCCATTTGTGTGGTTTTGACCTTCGGTCGACCCGGTTGTGACCCAGTGGTCGACCTTCGGCCTCGTGAGTGTCCCAGGCACCCCGTGGATTCCGTGTCCGTGTTTCTGGGGTGTCGGGAGGCGCCGTGTTACCTCGATTAGCATGCCCATAGGTGTGGTGGGTCCGGGTGATCTCACGTGTTCCGAGCTTTCGTGCTACGCTCGATCGAGTCACCGTGTATCGGTGTGTGTGCGGTGGGGTCTCCCCCGCATGTCGTGGATTTCTTTGGAAGGCGATTCCCATGTGGGCCACGTGTTTGGCCTTGGATTGCGACTCCAGTTATCCGGCCTGGGGTTGAAGGTTTCCCGCTTGCCTTGAGATGGGAAATCGACAAGGCGGCTTGTGTGCTGCCCTGGGAATCGTGCTTCTGTGTTTTCCGTATGGCCAGTGTGGGTGGCCTTAGTCCCTTGCGTTCCCTTCCTGAGGGAGTGGTCTTGGCGGCTCGTGAGTTATCTCGGTACTCGTGCTACTGTGGTTTTAGACCTAGATATTAGACTAGATTGACGGCCTTGTGTTGTTACGTACAACGGTCTTGACCCCGAGTCTTGTGACTCAAGGACCGTTGGGTGTAGTGCGTCTAGAGGACTGTCCAGAGTCCAGTGGTTTAGCGCCACTTGAGTTTTCTCGACTCTCGCGCAGGGTGCGTGTGTGGCCGTGGACTGCGAGTCATGTTTCTTCTCCGACTGTGGTCGCCGTGCGACGGTGCTGGTACGTGGGATGGTCCCCGTACGTCGTCGGATTCGGATGTTGTTTTCCGTTGACTTGAGAGTCTACTCCTTCAGTGACCCTCCACTAGTCGTAGCCTACCAGTACGCGGTGCTGGTCGCACCAGGGAGTGGTGTACGGGCTTACCCTGAGGACGATTTTAGACTGATTTCCGTCGGGCCCCTCGTCTAATCAGAGTCCAGTGCCATGGGAAAACCAGTCAGAGGGCCAGACCTAGGACGCGTGATCTGTGTGTGCACACGTGGTTGGGGACAGTGGACGCACGTCGACGGGCGTGACCCCAGCTAGTCACTTGTTTGTGGTTACTTGCATAGTGTTCGTGCCTTTGGTAGGGGCTACCACATCAGGCAGTTCACCTGTGGTGCGGTGTAAGTCGTCAGGGGACGCTACCGACTGTGCTTCTAGTTGGAGGTACTCCTGTCGAGTTGGGAGTGACAGACTGTTAGTTTACGTGACTTTGACCTTCGGGTTTCGGTCGTGTTGACCGTTGAGTTTCGGTTGGTTCACCGTGGCACGCGTGTCAATTTTCGTGCCGCGAGACTAGTGCTAATGACTTTACCGAGGTTGTGTCTTGTTGTGCGGTACCCGCGATCGGATGGTCGGGGTTGTACCTTGGACAGCGTGTCCAGGTCGGCTGTGTCCAGGGGACAGGTGTAACGACCCGAGAATCCGATTACCGGGAAGGCCCGATAACCCGAGACTCGCACCGCCACCCACGAGCCCGAAGACTCGGAAGGGTTAAAAGGATGGTGTGGAGACTACACAAGTATCACAAATAATTGCAGAAATTAAACAGTTATGATATTGAGCAGGAAATAAATTAACATTTTACATGGTCCACAATATAAAATAACAATAACAGCAACAGTAGTCCACAACTAGTACAGTGACAAGAAAGAAAAGTACAGCTACACGGGACATACCCCGGCTCTGACCTCTGGCACTACCTCTGGGCACCCGCACCACGCTGCACCCCAAACGCGCTCCCCTGGGGCGGCGCCTCACCTGAAACACGGTGAAAACACGCAGGGAATGAGTCTCGGAACAAGACTCAGTAGGGATCACTCGGACCCTACCTCGTAAAACGAGAAACCACTACACTAGCCGTAGGAGAGTATCTCGGAAGGGAAAACCCTGTACTCTACAAGACAAGACCCTACAGCACGCAAACCGACACACGTGCCACGGTAAGAAGACCAAAGCTCAAAGGTCGATCCGGTAAAACTCGAAGGTCGGAAACACTCGACTGACAGTCTGTCACTCCGCACTCGACAGGAGTACCACCCACTAGAAGCACAGTCGATAGCGTCCCCTGACGTCTTACACCGCGCCGCAGGTGAACTGCCTGACGTGGTAGGTCCTACCCGAGGCGCAGACACCGAACAAGTAACCATAACAAGTGACTAGCTGGGGTCACGCCCGTCGAAGTGCGTCCACTGTCCCCAACCACGTGTGCACACACAGACCACGCGTCCTAGGTCTGGCCCTCTGACTGGTTTTCCCCTGGCACTGTACTCTGATTTGACGAGGGGCCCGACGGTAACCAGTCTAAAACCGTCCTCAGGGTAAGCCTCTCCATCTACTCCCAGGTGGGACCACTCGCGTGTAAGCAGGCTACGACTAGTGGAGGGTCACAAAGAGTAGACTCTCGAGTCAACGGAAACAACTTCGCAACTGCAGGTACGAGGAACGCTCCTTGTACCAACACCGACGCACGGTGACACAAGCCGGAGCCACCACCTCCCGGGACCCCACGGCACCCCCACGTGTAGCCCCCACATGATGCCCCGCATCAGTCGGGCTACGGGTCAGCACAGGGATCGAGACTAGCTCGTCCGGGACTCAGGCTGGCAAGGAAAAGGAGTCACGGTCACCGGAGGACCGCCTCCAGTGGTCGCGGTCGACCCAGGACCGCTACCACCTAGTCGCGGTCCTCCTAGGACCGCGACCACCCTGGTACGCGAAAAGTGAACGCGGTCGCCTGATGACCGTTTTCACCTGGTAGCGGTCTCCAGGAGACCGCGACCAGACTCCAACCGTCAAAAACCGTGTCGAAGACCGTGCCGGACCCCATGGTGAAAGCGGTCGCCCCCTGACCGCCACCAGCAGTCGCGGTCAGTCGCACGACCGCGACCGCCTGCCGACAGAACGGGCCCAACGGTCAAAAATCTTGGTGAAGGCGGTCCCCACCCGACCGCTACCTGATGAAGGCACTTACTGGTGGACCGCTATCATCCCGGAAAACCGAGATTTGCGGGAAACGGCCAAAAACACCATCCACGCCCCCATACCTCCACCGGAGAGGGGGAAATCAAAGGGGAAGACCCCTGGGGACCCCTAGCATGCATCTAAGCCATCCAAACGTGAAATCGCGGGCTAAAACCATAGATCGGGCGAGCTCTCCCCAAATCATGGAAAACCCCAAGCATGCTCAAACAAGCCCCTCTCGGCCTCCCCGCGGCCTATAAATCACGGAAATGATCGGCAAGAGGCTAAGGAACGTCACCCTACCTCAATGGAGCGAATGCTCCGCCGAATCACCCGCGAATCGCGAAGAACGCTTGAAGCTTCACGAACTCCCCACGCTTCCCACGCTTGCCGCACGCCCACGAGCTCGCCTCGCCGCCACCCACGCGTCCGCGCCGTCGCCCTACCGCCCTCAACAGCCGGGGAGGGGTTCACCGTGTCCGAATGGGAGAGAGAGGGAGAGAGGAGGGCGGCCACGGTTGGGGAAGGAAGGAGGAAGAAGAAGAAGAAAGAGAGAGGAGAAAAGAAAAAGAAAAGAAATGGGATTATATAGAAAATCCGATTTTTCGAAAAAATACCGAAAAATAGAAAAATATATTTCCGGAATCCTCGGAACGCACCGATCGCAACGGTACCACTCGTGCCTGGAGGAACCGCCCGATTCGCCCGCAGCGAGCTTCCGAAGGAAAAGCCAAAACACACCGAAAATCGGAAAACACACGCGGAAAAGCCGCGGAACGCCTCCGGGCCTCCGAAACAACCCCGGATCGCGCCGATCCGAACACGAAAGATGTCCGAAACGAAATTTCGGACACAACAGAGTCGGATGCTCCGAAAACCAGATCCGGGACCCACGAAGAAGGATCCGAAAGGTCCGGGATATTACAGCCCTCCCTCCTTAAGGAATTTCGTCCTCGAAATTGAGAACAACCCAAGGGGAAAGAAGAGGAAGACTCACTCAAACAGATACGGGAACTACTGACCCATCTCATCCTCACGTTCCCACGAAGCCTCACCACTAGAGTGTCGTTGCCACACGACCTTTACCAAGGGAATAACCTTGTTCCGCAGGCGCTGCTCTCGCCTATCCTCCACCCGAATCGGAAACTCTGGGAGAGAAAGATCTGGAGTCACCTCAGGCCAAACGAAAAACTCGAGCACATGAGAGTCATCGGGCATATACTTCCGCAACATCGAGACGTGGAACACGTCATGCACCGACGCCAACTCAGGAGGTAACTGCAACCGGTAAGCAACCTCACCGATGCGCTCCACAATCGCGAAATGACCAATATAGCGGGGATTCAGCTTCCCACGCCGTCCAAAACGCTTCACCCCTTCATCGGAGAAACTCTCAAGAACACATGATCGCCCACGGCGAACTCGAGAGGCTGCCTCCTACGGTCAGCATAGCTCTTCTGCCGACTCTGGGCCGCCAACATGTTCTGACGAACCAGGTGCACAACATCCACACATTACTGCACCAATTCCGGTCCCGTCAAAACACGCTCACCCACCTCAAACCAATCAAGTGGAGTCCGACAAGGACGCCCATACAATACCTCATAAGGAGCCATGCCAATGCTCGAATGATAGCTGTTGTTATAGGTAAACTCCACCAATGGTAGGTGATGAACCCAACTCCCCTGCCACTCCAGGCAGCAGGATCTCAGCATGTCCTCCAAAGTCTGAATGGTCCTCTCAGACTGACCATCTGACTGGGGATGATACGCCGAGTTAAATGCCAACTCCGTGCCAAGAGATCGCTGGAAACTCCTCCAGAATCCAGAAGTGAAGCGCGGATCCCGATCTGACACGATCGAAATGGGAACCCCATGCAACGGAACGATCCGCTCCACATACAAACGAGCCAACTTAGACACGCTCCAGCTGACTTTGACCGGTAACAACCGCGTCACCTTCGTCAGCCGATCCACCAGCAACCAAATACTGTCCTGTCCACTCGGGGTCCTCGACAATCCCACCACAAAATCCGTGGTCACATGGTCCCACTTCCAAGCAGGAACATCCAAGGGCTGGAGAGTACCTCCTGGTCGCTGATGCTCCGCCTTCACCTGCTGACAGATCAGGCACCCGGCCACAAACTCTGCGACATCTCTCTTCATGCCAGGCCACCAGAACTGCCTCCGCAAGCTCCGATACATCTTCGTCGCACCCGGGTGTACAGTGTACCTGCTCCCATGAGAGTCACGTAACACCGCACGACGAACCTGCTCCTCCGATGGGACGTACAGCCTGCCACGAAACCTCGCAGCACCGTCCTCGCCGAGCTCCACATCAGCCATCGCAAGAATCCGGGGCAACTCCGGGTCCGCATGCTGAGCCTCTGTCACCAGACGACGGATAGCAGGAGTGACAGTCAGACTCGCAAGCACTGCCAACCCTGGCTCCTAGGGAATCTTGAGCCTAAAGGATACCTCGGGCACTTGTTCCCAGAGCCTCCACTTCCTCAACATCAAGGTACTGACCGCAACCTTCCGACTCAAGGCATCAGCAACGACATTCATCCTGCCCGGCTGATAAGACAGGGTGAAGTCATAATCCTTCATGAACTCCATCCAACGCCTTTGTCTGAGGTTCAGATCTCTCTGCGAGAACACATACCTCAAACTCTGATGGTCAGTAAACACCTCGAACTTCTCGCCGTACAGATAATGCCTCCAGATCTTCAGCGCGAAGATCACCGCCGCCAACTCAAGGTCATGGGTGGGGTAGTTCTCCTCATGGGGCTTTAGCTGCCGAGATGCATAAGCCACCACTCTACCATGCTGCATCATAACAGCACCCAATCCGACCCCGGAAGCATCTGTACACACCACGAAACCTCCCGATCCAGAAGGCAAGACCAACACCGGAGCCGAGGTGAGCAATCTCTTCAGTTCCCTGAAGCTCTGCTCACACTCCTTGGACCAGACGAAAGGCACATCCTTCCGCGTGAGCCTAGTCATCGGGGTCGCAATGCGAGAAAAATCCTGGATAAACCGGCGATAATAACCCGCAAGCCCCAAGAAACTCCGGATCTCCGTCACCGACCTCGGCCTCGGCCACTGCATTACTGTCTCGACCTTGGCGGGGTCCACGAAAATGCCATCACCAGAAATCACGTGCCCCAGAAAGTGCACCTGGCTGAGTCAAAACTCGCACTTGCTGAGCTTCGGATACAACTGGTGATCTCGCAACGTCTGCAGCACCACACTCAAATGGTACGCATGCTCCTCAGCAGACTGCGAATAAACAATGATGTCATCCACGAAGATGACCACGAACTGGTCCAAATACGGATGAAACACCCTCTACATCAAGTCCATGAAGGCTGCAGGGGCATTGGTGAGCCCGAACGGCATCACCAGAAACTCATAATGCCCGTACCTCGTATTGAACGCAGTCTTCTCCACATCGGACTCACGAATCCTCAGCTGATAGTAACCGGACCGCAAATCAATCCGCGAGAACACTCGCGCAGACTGCAGCTGGTCGAACAAATCATCAATCCGCGGTAACGGATACTTGTTCTTAATGGTCACTTCATTCAGCTGTTGATAGTCAATGTACAATCGCAGACTACCGTCCTTCTTCTTCACAAACAACACGGGCGCACCCCAAGGGGAAAAGCTAGGACGGATATACCCCTTGGCCAACAGTTCCTGCAACTGCGCCCTCAACTCCCTCAACGCAGCGGGGGCCATACGGTAGGGAGCCTTCGCCAAAGGTCCCGTACCAGGCACAACCTCGATCACGAAATCGATCTCCCGCTGGAGAGATAATCCAGGCAATTCCTCGGGAAAAAAGTCGGGAAACTCGCACACCACCGCAATGTCCTCGACATCCGGCTCCATTCGGTCCGACACAACCACGGACGCGAGAAAACCCTGACAACCAGAATCAAGCAACCGACGGACTCAAATAGCAGAGATAAGGAATCGAGAAGAGGCGGAACGGATACCTTGGAAATAGAAGGTCCTCTTGCTCGGATGCTGGAAGTAGACCCTCTTCATTCCACAATCCACCACCTCTCCATGGGTCTCGAGCCAATCCATGCCTAGAATCACATCGTAATCCCGAAGCTGCAACGCATACAACCTGCCTGGCATACTCCGCCCATCGATCCAAACCGGAACCTGATCGAAGCAATACGGAGTGATCATAAAGTCACCCGAAGGCAACTCCACTGTCAAATCATAGGACAACTGGGTCACCGGCTCCTCGACGCTCGACGCGAAATCCTCCGAAATGAACGAATGAGACGCGCCTGAATCAAATAAAACCCGAGCCGCACAACCCAAAATCTGAACGGTACCTTCCACGAGCTGCGACGCCACTGCCTCTGCCCTGGTCAAGTGCGTGATCTGGCCTCGAGCCCTCTGCCTGCCTCCCACGCTAGCTGACCTGGGTAGCGGCGGATACTGTCCCTGCTGCTGCTGCTGCTGCCTCTGCTGTTGGGGAATCTGCTGCTGCTGAGGAAACTGCTGCTGCTGCCTCTGGGGACAGTCACGCGCCATATGTCCTGGCTGGTCACACCGAAAACAAACGATCGGCGCCGTGCACTGCCTGCCTGGGTGGGTCCCGCCACACCGTGGACAAGGTCCTCGCAATCCACCCACTGATTCCTGACGCTGCAAAGGAACCGGCTGCTGTACACTGCCCAATGAAGCCTGCCCCAGATCCTTGTGCTTCTTCTTTCAGAAATTCTTCGAGAAGAACTTCTTGACCTTCGTACCGAAGGACGCAGATCCTGTCGCCGAAGCTGCCGATGCCGGTACTCCTGAACCACCCGACGCATGCTGGAAGAAACCCTGCTGCTGGGTAGCCGGCTGCTGGCTGCGACCTGACAAGGACTGCCCCTGGCTGATCGGTCCTCGAGTCCTCTGCATATCCATCTCCAAAGAAATCGCAACACGAGACGCCGTCTCTAGATCAGTGGCCCCGTTCGTAATCAAATGGTGCCTCAGCTCTGTAGATTCGTTTAAAAATCCACTTAAGGAAAATTATTAAGAACAAGCAATAATCAATAATGTGGAGAAAAACATGCACGAGGTGCACAAGGGGAGTGTGTGTGATCGCCAGAGACACGAGGGTCTCAAAGAGGAGATTGATATGGGGAGATGATCGCAAAATACCTCTTGAAACGCGGGGATGTGAGTGCTTCCTTTCTCTTCAAGATCGGCCGGCCGACGAAGAGAGTTCTTCAATTAATTACCCTTGCCAAAAAGACAAACACCAATAAAAAATATGGATTAGAATATGGTGAGTGTAGCATCAAATTCAATAAAAATATATGAGCATGAAAGCATGTGCAAGAACACACCTTAAGGGGATTGCCCTTAAACCCCTATGCAAAAGGGTATGGGAGATATGATGTGAATGATATGAAAAATATGAATAAAAATAGGGGGAAAGAGTGCAAGAGTTGCACTAAGGAGAGATCTCAATATGATAGTTGAGGAAAATCAATGAAAATAATGATATATGATGCATGATCTATAACAATAATGATAATGAAGATAAGAAGATTAATGAAGGGAAGATAAGATAAAAAAATCTTTTTTGTTTTGTGGTTCCTTGGCTTGAATGCTCGATGGGTAGAAAGGCTTCAAAGGATGAAGCTTGATGTGAAGAAGCCTTCCCTTAGCCAAGCACCTTCGGTTCCTGTAAAAAGAAAAGAAGACAACAGAAGAAAAGAGGGAGGAAACAGAAGTAGAAGAAGAAAAATAAGAAGAGGAAGAATGGAGGATACGGAAGAAGAAGAAGAAGAATCAGAAGAAGAAATTGAAAAAGAAGGAGACACGTAGAAGACAGAAGAAAGGGGAAAGAAGAAAAAAGAAGAAGAACGCAGGGGAGAATAAAAATTATCGGAACCAACCCCTTAACAGAGGCGAGAGTCTCTATTAATAGGTTAGGAAAAGGTGATAAGAAGGGAAGAGATTAAAGGAGGAATGGATAAGAACAGCAAGAGCCCAAATAGAGGAGGAGTCTAACGAGGCAAGGACTCTCTGCTGTGAAGCCAGAAGGTGAAACACGCCTTAGGTCAGGGCGTTAATTTAAGAATTGACGACCTACCCTAGGGCGTTTCTCAAAAACACGCCCTCCACAAGGGCGTTTCTCAAGACCAAATTTTTAGAAATGAAAACTCCCCATATTTGAAACATGAAAAACACGCCTCAATCAAAGCCGCGTTTCAAAAACACGCCCCTGGGAAGGGCGTTAATTTCAAGAGCTCAAATGGGGAAGTCGGTCAAACCAAAAGAATTGACGCCCTCTATTGTGGTCGTCCTTTCTTAAGAAACGCCCTAGGACAAGTCGTTTTTTAAGAGAAACACGCCCTTACCCAAGTCGTGAATTCATAAAATTCATAAAATAGATAGAATGGGGAGAAATAGATAAAATGGGAAAGAAACGCCCTAGACCAGGGCGTGTTTCAAAAACAACGCCTCTGATGAGGGCGTGAATTCAGAAAATAGAGATAAATGCCCAGAAAATCCAGAAAAATAAGAAATGAGGGAAAAATAGGAGAAATTCAAGAAAAGTGGGAAAAACCACTCAAATAAGCTGATTTGAGGGTCAAATGGGGCATCGCAGAGCGATATGAAATATACTCAAAATAATGTCAATTTTGGCGTGTCTACAGCTGCCCCGCCTTGGCGTCTGCTTTGCAAGGGAGCGTAGCAAACTGAAAAGTAGATGCCAAGGTGTGATGAGACACGCAATCAACATCACTTGATGAGAATCAAATCAAAAGCACGAGATGAAGCAAATCTCGGGAAATCCAACGAAATCAACAATGTTTGGATAAAGGGGGAGATGTGCACGCGGTGCACGAAGGAGATAAAATAAAATGATCAACTTCCAGCGCGGTGGAAGTACCCCAGGTCACAAACCTGTAGATTTCACCATTGGGGAGCGGTTACCAGCCAATGTGGACGTGCTGCAGCCAAGGTGGATCAAGGGGAAAGTTGGACAATAAGATGATAAAAATCCAAACAAGGAGCTCTCGAGAAAAGACCCAAAACAGCGACAAAACGAACTGAGGACTCAATTCGGCAATGAAAATCTCATATCGGGAAAGATTAAGATCAATTCAACTCTCAACATCAGCTTATCAGAATGATTTTTCAACAATTGTTTCAAAGTCCTACATGAATGCATGCTGGGCTAAAGGAAAAATAAATCAAATAAAAATATAATATAATCAAGGATAATATTGTTAAACTGCCCAGACTGGGTCAAGAAACCAATTCTGCGAGCTGATACTAAGCCGAAGCCCGTTTATCCGCGCACCAACTCGTAAAAAGGGAACCATCGTCCCCAGTCTCGGACGGCTCAACGGCCTATCCGTATGACTAAGATGCCTCTGGAATCGTCATCGTTTTTGATGAAGGGGAACTCAAATTCCAGATTTATCAAAGTCACAAGGTCCTTGATGTAATCTAGTAACATATGTAACATAAGTAGAATGCATACAGGGAGATGGTGAAGCAATAAGTATGGGGGGAACTGAGAGATGAGGTGCGGGCACCGTGGGGCTTGGATGATGATGCCCGGACGATGGGACCAAGAGCTTCTTATCCTGCGCTCAAAATTCATTAGCCAAGATATAAAAAGTATAACAAACAATGAATAAGGCATTTAAGCATGGCAATCATAGCATGAATCAAAGCATCAATAACATGTATACGGCATGAATAGCACAAGTTAAATCATGGTATTGCAAATCATCATTGTTTGTTGTTTCGTCATGAGGATGACAACTTGGCTAATCAAAATTTGGAGGTGAATGATCAAGATCTGATATAATGCCCATCGGCGGAGTGATCAGATGAAATTAGCAGGAGTTAATTTAAAAAGATTTGGAGATGAATAATCATGAGATAATCAGGAGATATAATAGGGAGATGACAATCAAAATGCCCCTGGGTGGCATGTTATAAAAATATCGGGGAGAATCAATAGATTGATAACAATGAGTGAAAGGGGACTCATCCCGTGCTTCTGGTCCTTGGAAAGCTGTTCCTGCAAAACACCATCAGAAAATACAATGCAAAATTTTTAGATTTTGGAAATATGTAATTTTTTTATGAGATTTTGGAAATATTCAAATTTTTGTGGAATTTTGGAAATATTCAAATTTTTGTGGAGATTTTGGAAATATTCAAATTTTTGTGGAATTTTTGGAAATATTCAAATTTTTGTGGAGATTTTGGTTAGACATTGCTAAAGCAGCATCAAAGGGTGTTTTTGAACCACTGGCTAGGGGTCCTCGTTTCCTCCCTTTTTGCTTAAAACTGCCCAAAGCCGGGCGTGCATTGAAAGGGTGGCGCCCTATAACTGACTGCCTTTGATTAACGATGCCCCTACCAAGGCCATACCCGAGAAACATTCGGTCTTGGAGGGAGAAGAGAAGAATAATTGGGGACAAACTTAAAGCAGGATGGGAGATATCAGGATTTGATTTCCTTCCAAGGTTTTAACCCTCAAAGAGGTAGTCTGTTGCGCCGGGGCTTTGTGCCTTTGATTTTTAGACCCTTGACATGCATACGACCAGGGTTTTCCCTGCGGGGACTTTGCCACTCTTGTCATGCCATAATTCACAATTTTGCATTTCAGAATTTTGACTTGATTTTCATAATAGCCCTTTTGGCGAATGTATATCATGAAACTCATATGAAAACTCATATTAATTTTGGGTCAAGACTGCCCCTATTTGAGACTCCTCTCGTATTGGGGATTACCTAGGTTGGTCATCTCATCCGTCAACCTCTTGCCCCTGCATGCGGCCGAGTAAAGAAGAGAAAAGACTTTCAGAAATACTCATGGCATGGCCAAAGTAGCAACGGTGTTTTACCAAAGGAGCCGGCTAAGGACGCCGTGAAGTGTGTGGAATGCCCAGCTAAGGGTTACTCTTAACAAGCGGGGAGAGAATGTCGAATTCCCAGCACGGGGTTCTTATTAACCAAAGGTGCTGCGAAAGAAAGTCTAAAGACTCTTTTGAGAATGATTCAATTAAACAAAAGCCTAAGATAAAGGTTTAAAACACCACTCTTAATCTCGTTAAGAAGCACTTGATTTTGAAATCATGCGTGAAGTAATGAGGGAATGATATCATAAAAATGTATACTTACGCCAATATGTTACCTTGCGACCTTTGTAGAAGCAGCTGCCGCGAGAAGCGATCTTGATCATCGTGAGATTTGTCCTCTTTGGCAGTCAAAAGAATTGGAAGCAAAGGATTGAAAGTGGCTTAACAAGAGGGAGTGGTGCCAAGACCAGACTCAGACGAATAAGGAGAAAAAGGAAGAGAGGCGAGGGCTAGAACTCCCTTGCTAAGGCTCGGAGACCCTGATCACATGAAACAGTCTACAGAAGAAGCGGAAAATTAGGAGGTGGAGTGAGGACTAAAGCCTCGAAAGCAATGGGAGAAAGGGCAGATGCCCAAGGCAGTGGATGTGGAAGAAGTTGGGTCAGACCCAGAATTAGGAGGAATTAGAAGAAGAAATTGGTAGATAGAAAGAGGTGGATCCGGAGGGTCCGGAAGCAGAGGAGGAAAATCATGAGAGGAGAAATCCGAAGGCTCTGGTGGGACATTGAAAGAAGGGACGCGATGCCCTGGGGAAAGATAGGGAAAAAGATGATGGAAGAGGTGACGGAGAAGGAAGAAGAGAATAAAAGATATGAAGTCCCGGAGGAGCAAGAAGATAAATCGAAAGAAATATGGAAGTTCCGGAGGTTCCGGAGGAATGAAATCAGGAGGGTCGCGATGCCCTGGGAGATGATAGAGAGAATAAGATGGAGAATCCGGAGGTTCCGGAGGAATGAAATCAGGAGGGAGAAGATGGAAAGGGGCGCGATGCCCTGAAAGGACAAGGGAAGAATCCGGAGGTTCCGGAGGGATGAAATCAGTAAGGAGAAGATGGAAAGGGGTATCGTGCCCGAGAGAAAGGTCCGGAGGTTCCGGAGAAATAGAATCAGAAAGGGTGAGATGCCCAAAGAGGAGGGATAAAATTCCTGGTGGTTCCAGGGAAATAGCAGGAAGGGGGACGCGATGCCCCAAGGGGAGTGGATAAAAGGATGAATATGGATAAGATGGGAAATGCTGAATATACGGCGGTGCCGGAAGGCGGGGAAGATACGGGTTTGGAAACCCGGGAAGCAGGAGGTGCAAATGCATGCAATGGGATGGATGCGATGAATGCTTGAAATGCGTGAATGCAAGGAGATGCAAAGAAGATGAATAATGTGAAGGGTGAAAGGATGAGATCTTCCTTTTTACCCTTCGAGTTGCCCATGAAGAAAAGGTGATAGAAATAGATGTGGATGAAGTTGAATGAACAAGAGTGGGAGAAATAGGGGACGGCCCCTTAAGATAATTGCCCCTCCACGGCAGTGAACATGTATGACCAATTGGCCCAATAAACGAAGCTTCAATAAATGACAACCCCCTTGGAAAGCGAAAATCAATAAGGTGAGGGAGTCGTAGAGTTGGAACATGAAGCATCGAGTTGCCCATTGTATGTGGTGTATATGGAAAGTTGAGCAAAATGGGCATTCGCCCCTTGTAAGGAATAATGAATTTGGAATTCGAAAGTAGGAACAAGGGGTGCCCTGCCCGGCCTTCAAACGGCATCAACGCTCGGCATGGCGGCGACTTGACTTCTTCGGCCGTGATTGGCACAATAACCCGGATTGGCATTCGGCAAATGAATTCTTGAATTTTGAATGGCACAGTCGTGGCCAAAGTCTTCTTGCCCGGCTCTTGCTTATCTTCGGCACAAATAGCTGCAGAAGCACGCCCCTTCCGAGTAACAAAGGGAGGTGAGGCGGAGGCGGGAGGCTCCGTGAATGGTGGAGTTATAATGGAAGGTGTTGGCAAATGGGTGAATGGGGGCGGAGATTCAAACACGTCGAGCTTCTCCCCTTGCTCGGAAGTAGTTGGGATTAGCTCGGATGCAAAAAGTGGTGGATCCTGCTCAGGACTAACCATGGGTAAAGGCGTAAGGCTATATGGTGGAGGAATAAGCAAAGTGGGTTTTAAAGGGATAATGGAAGGCCGAGGTGGCGGTAATGGGAGGTTAATTGGGGAAGGTTTAATGGTGGGTTCGATGGAGGCTAATGGTGTGGAGGTAGATGGCTTAAGGAGTGGAGGTGTAATTGGTGGAGGTTTAATGGAAGGTTTAGGGGAGGCCAGTGTTGCGGAGGTTAATGGTGTAACTGGAGGAGGTGTAATGTATGCGGTGTCAAGGATAGGAGGAGACTTACAATGTGGCGGTGTGGGTGATTGGAGTATCGACCCATCATCGTAACACCAGTTAGTCTCATAAATAGGGATTGGATCGGGGATGGTTTCATCCTGAGCAGGAGGTTCATCGAATGAAAGTGGAGGGAGCGGGAAATTAAGGAAACTCGGAAGGGGTGCCTGCATAGCTTCATCATCGTATATTGCCTCAGATTCTTCAAATGCCGGTTCTTGCTTGCTTGAATATCAACGCCGTAGTCGTCCATCCTATCTTCCATTCTCTCTCCATTCTTGTAATGTCGTCCAAAGCGACATGGAGAGGATTGACTGGAGTAGGAGGAGCCGTGACCCTCTTTATTTGTTCCTCCATCAAAGTAATCTTATCGAGAGAGTTTGCTGGAGGGGTGTAACTTGGGCAACAGAAGGTTGGCAGGGCATTGAAGGAGGAGGGGTCGTATAAAAAGGCCGTGGAGGGGAGTTGACGGGACGACCCGTAAAAGAACCCGGACGGAACGGATTGCAAGGAGTAAATGGGCCTCGGGGCCGTGTTGGAGGAGGAATAGAAGGAGGCGGGTGTCGGACCACCCGAGTAGAATGAACAGGAGGAGATGGGTAATGGGCTACCTGAATATGATTGGAAGGAGGAGGAGATGGGTGATGGGCCACCCGAATAGAATTGGAGGGAGATGGGTGATGGGCCACCCGAATAGAATTGGAAGGAGGTGGGTGATGGGCCACCCGAATAGAATTGGAAGGAGGGGAGATGCAAGAGATGTACCCTCAACGGCAGCCTTAAGGGCTTGGATCTGTTGAGGGGTAAGATGATCTAATGCATGCAAGATTTGAGAGACCTTCTCATCATTGGGAGGAGACGGTCCCGTAGGAATAGTGGCTCGAACTTGAGTAGGGGGACCATGAGGATGGACATTGCCCATGGGTCGGGCATGACCATGAGAATAAGGACGTGGTCCCTTGAAAGAATGGTGAGAATGATGATGATTAACATGTTGAAATTGAGGATATGAAGTGCTAGGTTGTGCATCCTCATTAATTGAATTGAACATGTTTCTATCATGGTAAGCCATTATATAATCAAAGTTCTCAATAATTGCAAAGAAGCACACAAGTTGGAATGGTTACCGTGATTTTGATTTGTTTAATCCTTGGTGAATTAATGAATTTTAATAAAGTTTGGAAAGATTCACACAAGGGGGGGGAGGAACCTAGTTTCAATATGAGTTGAACTCCAATGCCAACTAGGAACTCTCACTCACCACGTATTAGGCCAACTATATCGGGACTTCAAAGGGTACAACCTGCCCGGCGTCCGTGAGGGAATCCACGGGTGCGGGGGCTTACGGAGGCTTGGAAAAGGGATTTCCAGTCCAAAGAGACGGAATGCTCAATGGAGGGTCGTCCCGATTCCAAGAGGGTGTGTGGATCCTAATGAAGAGGAGGGGAGGTCTCCCAAACCAAATGCAAATATGAATGCAACAGGGGAAATTAGGCCAAACAGCACAATAATGATCAATCAACAAAGATAAGCATGAAAACTCACCCACGAGAAGGGTTCTGGAAACCCACAGTAAAAACACGCCCTGGCAGGGGGCGCTAATAAAAAAAGACACGACGGTGTGACTGTCGTGAATCAACCTGAAGGGCGCAGGGGCAGATTAAAACGCGCCTTAGGGTTAGGCGCTATCCATAAAAGGACGCCCTGTCCAGAGGGCGTCGAATCCAAAGACACGCCCTGACTTGGGGCGCTAATCAAGTAAAAGACGCCCTGTAGTAGGGCGTGAATTCACAGGCAGCAATATAAAGCAAGAAAGCCCGGAAGTACGCTGGAAAACGCCCTGTCAGAGGGCGTAAAATATTCAGAAGACGCCCTTGGTTAGGGCGTTAAATCAATAAAAACGCCTCTTCCAGAGGCGTGAATTCACTTTCTCCAGGAAACCTTCACGGCCAGCAATATTAACACTCAATCACAGCATCATGGCAATCAATAAAATAAGCATGCTCATCAAGAATTTTAGATAAGTGGAAATTTTTTAAAGAAAAATCAACAAACTGACCAATCACTTAGGGGAGAGTGTAAAACCAATGGAGGGTGCCCAAGGGGCACAAAAGGGAGACGCACCGAGGGTGCAATAGGGGAGATGGCACGCGCGGGTGCCTAAGGGGAAAGGGGTAATGAAAGAAGAACACAAAGGGTCCCACCGTGATCGCCAATTTGTAGATTCGTTTAAAAATCCACTTAAGGAAAATTATTAAGAACAAGCAATAATCAATAATGTGGAGAAAAACATGCACGAGGTGCACAAGGGGAGTGTGTGTGATCGCCAGAGACACGAGGGTCTCAAAGAGGAGATTGATATGGGGAGATGATCGCAAAATACCTCTTGAAACGCGGGGATGTGAGTGCTTCCTTTCTCTTCAAGATCGGCCGGCCGACGAAGAGAGTTCTTCAATTAATTACCCTTGCAAAAAAGACAAACACCAATAAAAAATATGGATTAGAATATGGTGAGTGTAGCATCAAATTCAATAAAAATATATGAGCATGAAAGCATGTGCAAGAACACACCTTAAGGGGATTGCCCTTAAACCCCTATGCAAAAGGGTATGGGAGATATGATGTGAATGATATGAAAAATATGAATAAAAATAGGGGGAAAGAGTGCAAGAGTTGCACTAAGGAGAGATCTCAATATGATAGTTGAGGAAAATCAATGAAAATAATGATATATGATGCATGATCTATAACAATAATGATAATGAAGATAAGAAGATTAATGAAGGGAAGATAAGATAAAAAAATCTTTTTTGTTTTGTGGTTCCTTGGCTTGAATGCTCGATGGGTAGAAAGGCTTCAAAGGATGAAGCTTGATGTGAAGAAGCCTTCCCTTAGCCAAGCACCTTCGGTTCCTGTAAAAAGAAAAGAAGACAACAGAAGAAAAGAGGGAGGAAACAGAAGTAGAAGAAGAAAAATAAGAAGAGGAAGAATGGAGGATACGGAAGAAGAAGAAGAAGAATCAGAAGAAGAAATTGAAAAAGAAGGAGACACGTAGAAGACAGAAGAAAGGGGAAAGAAGAAAAAAGAAGAAGAACGCAGGGGAGAATAAAAATTATCGGAACCAACCCCTTAACAGAGGCGAGAGCCTCTATTAATAGGTTAGGAAAAGGTGATAAGAAGGGAAGAGATTAAAGGAGGAATGGATAAGAACAGCAAGAGCCCAAATAGAGGAGGAGTCTAACGAGGCAAGGACTCTCTGGGGAAAGGGCTGTGAAGCCAGAAGGTGAAACACGCCTTAGGTCAGGGCGTTAATTTAAGAATTGACGACCTACCCTAGGGCGTTTCTCAAAAACACGCCCTCCACAAGGGCGTTTCTCAAGACCAAATTTTTAGAAATGAAAACTCCCCATATTTGAAACATGAAAAACACGCCTCAATCAAAGCCGCGTTTCAAAAACACGCCCCTGGGAAGGGCGTTAATTTCAAGAGCTCAAATGGGGAAGTCGGTCAAACCAAAAGAATTGACGCCCTCTAGTGTGGTCGTCCTTTCTTAAGAAACGCCCTAGGACAAGTCGTTTTTTAAGAGAAACACGCCCTTACCCAAGTCGTGAATTCATAAAATTCATAAAATAGATAGAATGGGGAGAAATAGATAAAATGGGAAAGAAACGCCCTAGACCAGGGCGTGTTTCAAAAACACGCCCCTGATGAGGGCGTGAATTCAGAAAATAGAGATAAATGCCCAAGAAATCCGAAAAAATAGGAAAATGAGATAAAATGGGGAAAAATAGGAGAAATTCAAGAAAAGTGGGAAAAACCACTCAAATAAGCTGATTTGAGGGTCAAATGGGGCATCGCAGAGCGATATGAAATATACTCAAAATAATGTCAATTTTGGCGTGTCTACAAGCTCCAGCCTCAAGCCCTACACAAACTGTGCGGTACTCACCCTCTCATGCTCCATGATGTGAGGTGCATACCGACCCAGCTCGACAAATCGGGCCCTGTACTGCAACACGGACATGTCACCCTGCACCAGCTCCAGAAACTCCCGCATCCGCTGTGTGGCAACAATATCTGGATAGTACGTACGCTCGAAAGCACTGACAAAGTCATCCCACTCGATCTGCTCAAGTGGACGAAGCTGAAAGGACGTCTTCCACTCGGAAGACTACCACCTCCGAGCCGTACCCTGCAACTGGTTGTAGGCCAACACCACTCTGTCCTCGGCAGCACTCTTCGCGGAACTGAACACCCGCTCCATCTCATCAAGCCAATCACGAGCCGCATCAGGGTCTGCCTGGCCGCTAAAGTAAGGCGGATGGAACTGAATGAAGTCCCTCACTGCTCGGCCTAGCCCACCCCTAGCTGACGAGCCCTCACCAGCCTCTCCGCCGAACTGCTGAGACATAAGCTGGTACATGCCACGGAAGAAATCCTCGGCCCCCGGAACCCTCGCAGCATTCGCGGCCTCGGTAGCCCCCGTGGTGCTCTACTATGCTCCTCCTGGTCCCTCTGGACCTCCTGCTGAATCTCCTGGCCTCCAGCCGACTGCCCGTGCTGAGAGCGAGAGCTCCTCCTCGGCGCCATACTCGCTCCTGAAGCAAAAGACAGAAAACACGAAAACGGCAAGGTCAAGAAAAACACACGGTGCCCAATGCCAGCGTCACCTGTACATCATCGCAGTGGACTAGTGGACTACTACAATTACCTATGACTCTCATGTAATTCCACAACCGCGCTCTGATACCAGCTGTAACGACCCGAGAATCCGATTACCCGGAAGGCCCGATAACCCGAGACTCGCACCGCCACCCACGAGTCCGAAGACTCTGAAGGGTTAAAAGGATGGTGTGGAGACTACACAAGTATCACAAATAATTACAGAAATTAAACAGTTATGATATTGAGCAGGAAATAAATTAACATTTTACATGGTCCACAATATAAAATAACAATAACAGCAACAGTAGTCCACAAGTAGTACAGTGACAAGAAAGAAAAGTACAGCTACACGGGGCATACCCCGGCTCTGACCTCTGGCACTACCTCTGGGCACCCGCACCACGATGCACCCCAAACGCGCTCCCCTGGGGCGGCACCTCACCTGAAACACGGTGAAAACACGCAGGGAATGAGTCTCGGAACAAGACTCAGTAGGGATCACTCGGACCCTACCTCGTAAAACGAGAAACCACTACACTAGCGGTAGGAGAGTACCACGGAAGAAAAAGTCATGTACTCTACAAGACAAGACCCTACGGCACGTAAACCGACACATGTGCCACGGTAAGAAGACCAAAGCTCAAAGGTCGATCCGGTAAAACCCGAAGGTCGGAAACACTCGACTGACAGTCTGTCACTCCGTACTCGACAGGAGTACCACCCACTAGAAGCACAGTCGGTAGCGTCCCCTGACGTCTTACACCGCACCACAGGTGAACCGCCTGACGTGGTAGGTCCTACCCGAGGCGCAGACACCGTACAAGTAACCACGAACAAGTGACTAGCTGGGGTCACGCCCGTCGACGTGCGTCCACTGTCCCCAACCACGTGTGCACACACAGACCACGCGTCCTATGTCTGGCCCTCTGACTGGTTTTCCCCTGGCACTGGACTCTGATTTGACGAGGGGCCCGATGGTAACCAGTCTAAAACCGTCTTCAGGGTAAGCCCGTACACCACTCCCTGGTGCGATCAGCACACGCGTACTGATAGGCTACGACTAGTGGAGGGTCACAAAGGAGTAGACTCTCGAGTCAACGGAAAACAACTTCGCAACCGCAGGTACGAGGAACGCTCCTTGTATCAACACTAACACACGGTGACACAAGCCGGAGCCACCACCTCCCAGGACCCCACGGCACCCCCACGTGTAGCCCCCACATGATGCCCCGCATCAGTCAGACTACGGGTCAGCACAGGGATCAAGACTAGCTCGTCCGGGACTCAGGCTGGCAAGGAAAAGGAGTCGCGGTCACCGAAGGATCACCTCCAGTGGTCGCGATCGACCCAGGACCGCTACCACCTAGTCGCGGTCCTCCTGGGACCGCGACCACCCTGGTGCGCGAAACGTGAACGCGGTCGCCTGATGACCGTTTTCACATGGTAGCGGTCTCCAGGAGACCGCGACCAGACTCCAACGGTCAAAAATCGTGTCGAAGACCGTGCCGGACCCCATGCTAAAAGCGGTCGCCCCCTGACCGCCACCAGCAGTCGCGGTCAGTCACACGACCGCGACCGCCTGTGGACAGAACGAGTCCCAACGATCAAAAACCCTGGTGAAGGCGGTCCCCACCCGACCGCTACCAATGAAGGCGGTTACTGGTAGACCGCTACCATCTCGAAAAACCGAGAACGGCGGGAAACGGCCAAAAACACCATCCACGCCCCCATACCTCCACCGGAGAGGGGGAAATCAAAGGGGAAGACCCCTGGGGACCCCTAGCATGATTCTAGGCCATCAAAGCACGAATCCATGCATCGAATCCATAGATCGTGCGACTCTCCCCAAAACATGGAAAAATCCCAAACATGCTCAAATAAGCCCCTCTCGGCCTCCCCTCGGCCTATAAATCACGGAAAAGATCGACAAGAGGCTAAGGAACGTCACCCTACCGCAATGGAGCGAATGCTCCGCCGAATCACCCACGAATCGCGAAGAACGCTTTTAGAAACCTCGCCTCCCCACGCTTCCCACGCTTGCCGCACGCCCGCACGATCGTCTCGATGTCACCCACGTCCTCGCCGCGTCGCACCGCCGTCGTTTGCAGCCGAAACGGTGGTCGCCGCGCTCGAACGGGAGAGAGAGGGAGAGAGAGAGGGCGGCCACGGTTGGGGAAGGAAGGAGGAAGAAGAAGAAGAAAGAGAAGGAGAAAAGAAAAAGAAAAGAAATGGGTTATATAGAAAATCCGATTTTTCAGAAAAATACCAAAAATAGAAAAATACATTTCCGGAATCCTCGGAACGCACCGATCGCAATGGTACCACTCGTGCCCGGGTGAACCGCCTGGTTCGCCCGTAGCGAGCTTCCGAAGAAAAGCCGAAACACACACCGGAATCGGAAAACACACGCGGAAAAGCCGCAGAACGCCTCCGGGCCTCCGAAACGACTCGGATCGCGCCGATCCGAACATGAAAGATGTCCGAAACGAAATTTCGGACACAACAGAGCCGGACGCTCCGAAAACCAGATCCGGGACCCACGAAGAAGGATCCGAAAGGTTCGGGATATTACAACAGGCCTCCACGGCGTGGTTGCCGTGTGTTTTTACTTCGGTAAGCGATACTAGTGTAGTTTGATAGCCTCGACCGCGAGGTCAGGGTGTATTTCAGGTACAATAGGAGTAGTTGTAGTGCCGTGTTTTGACCGGCCACCGGGTTTACTGTTCCTGCTGTTGCGGTTGTTCTCGTAGCCTTCCTTTCCGGTACCGTAGTTGTTTCCGGTTGGGGTTCCGCGGGATCCCTGCTGAGTCTCTGTTTTGGAGACTCATTCCCTGCTTTTCAGGTGTGGCAGTTCTTCCTCAAGGTTCGAGGGCGCGGAGCGGAGGTTCTTAGTTGCCAGCTTGCCGGGCCGAGTGTTCACTTGGCATGTGATACGTTTTCACTGCTTTAGACTGTACTTTCTGTTGGACTGGACTCTGTTGTAGCTGTAGTTATTTATTTATTTCTGTTAATTGTTGGATTGTCCTGCTTTATTTCCTATTTCTTTGTGCCTCCACACTCCTTTTAGCCCTTCCGAGCCCTCCCGGCTCGTGGGCGGCGGTGCGAGTCTTGGGTTATCGGGCCTTCCCGGTAATCAGATTCTTGGGTCGTTACAGGGGGCGTCCACCGTCGGATCTGGCCGGAGGTGGAGGTGGGGGTGGGTGGGGGAGGGGGGGGCGTCTGCCACCACCGCCGGCCACCGGGGGGGGCGTCTGCCACCGAGGGTGGGGGTGGGGCAGGGGGGTGGGGCAGGGGCGGCTAGGGGTGGCGGTGGGGGGGGGGGGGGGGGGGGGGCGTCTGCCACCGGGGGTTGGGGTGGTGGGGGTGGGGCAGGGGCGGTGGGGGACGGCGGTGGTGGGGCTGGGCCAGGGGCGGTTTGGGGAGGGTGGGGGAGAATAAAAAATAAATTATTTTTTATATTTTTATATTTTTTCTTAATTTAAAAAATATAAGAATAAAATTTGTTAGATTATTTAATATTATTTTTGATGTATTGTTGTAGAAATAATATAATTTTTATTTAATTCATTTTGTAGAAATATTTTTTTTGATATATTGTTTAATTCATGTCGTAGAAATAATATAAATATTATTTAATTCATGTTGTAGAAATAAATTTATTTTTGATGTATTATTTAATTCATGTTTAAATATTAGATTTAATTGAGATGTATTAAATTTAAAATTTAATCTTGCATGTTGTAGAATTAATGATATTATTTTCATTAGTAGTTGTAGACGTAAAATAATATAATATTTTATTTTAAAAAAATTAAAGATATTTTTTATTTAAATATATCTGTAGTGATAAATATTTTACAAAAAATTAAAGTTAATATTGATAATTTAAATTAAGTAGAGATGTTTTGAATTTAAATATAAATTTATTGATAAAGATTTTACAAATAATTTTAAATTTAATTTAGATGTATAATGTAATTTAAGTAGAGATATTTTTAATGTAAATATAAATTTAGTGTTGAATAATTTATAAATAATTTTAAAGTTAATTTAGATCTATAATGTAATTTACTTAGAGATGTTTATAATTTAAATATATGATTAGTGATAAATATTTTACAAATAATTTTAAAGTTAATTTAGATGTATAATGTAATTTAATTAGAGATATTTATAATTTAAATATATAATTAGTGATAAATATTTTACAAATAATTTTAAACTAAATGTACATGTATAATGTAATTTAATTAGAGATGTTTTTAATGTAAATATGATTAATTTGGGTCCATACTCTTAATGGGTATGTATCATTTGGTTATATCTATAACTAACTAATAATTAATTATAAATTTCTTCATATCTTGAGTTCTGTACTTATCATTGAAATTACTAATGTAAACTTTTACATCATTTGCAGGTCATCATGGACGGACGGCATCACCCTGCGTGGGAGCATGGATACTCTGTTGAGGGTGATGGACATGTGCACTGTAGATACTGCGAACATCGCGTCACCGACATACACAGATTTGCGGAGCATCTTGCGGGAGTGGGACGCGATGTTCGTGCATGCGACCAAGTTCCGGGAGATGTCCGACATTCCTTTCGGACACAGTTACAGGATAGATACGGTTCTCGTAGCACACCCAGGGCATCTTCTTCTACATTCCGGGTACCCCCACCACGAGCACAGTGCGGAGCAGGATCTTCCTCCACGTCTAGAGTTCGAGCAGCACCAGCACCAGCACCAGTCGCACATGATAGAATTGAATGTATAGATGTAGTGAGTACTTTTTTTACATATTTTCATGTACCGTCCATCGCATCACACGACCTGTCATTTGTGTAGATGGTTTCATATTTTCAGTACCACCCACATGTACCTCCACCCATTAGGATAGAGTTAGATTATACGGGTGATCAGTCTCATGTATCTGATGATGAGTTTTGGGATTCGGACTTCACTGATGACGAGGATTAGTGAGTTTTTGAGATTCGGACATCACAGATGAGGAGGATGAGTGAATTTTTATATTTTATACTTCATGAATGAATGTCATTATTATGTCACTGTTTACTTTAACATATTAAGTAATTTAAATAAATTTTTTATGTATTATATATAATATGATGTTTAATTAAGCGGTGTAATATGTTATTTTTATATAATTAGTATGGATCTATTATCATAAAAAACTCTACATTCTAATATTTTTAAATATATATCACATTTAATCTTTAAATAAATTTTTTTAAAAAATTTAAAAATAATTAAAAAATCACGCGCCGAGAGTCAGAGAGAGCGTACCGAGTCACTGTGCGACCCGACCGACGAGACCCGACCCACAACGAGACCGGGTCGGCTGGGTCGACAAACCCTAGTTTTCAATGCATATAATCTTTCGTATTTACTGATTAGTCCCTCCAATTTAGACACATATTTATAAACCCTCATAATTACACATTTATTTGATAAACACCCTTTTCAATGACTTTCATAAACAGGGGAGGGACTTATTTGTAATGATATGAGACATTTCACTAAATATATTGAGATTTTAAGTAGTTATAAATAAAT
The DNA here is from genome assembly GCA_022559845.1 of Amorphophallus konjac. Lineage (NCBI taxonomy): Eukaryota > Viridiplantae > Streptophyta > Magnoliopsida > Alismatales > Araceae > Amorphophallus > Amorphophallus konjac. The sequence continues at coordinate 28,183,080 of CM040118.1, forward strand.
ATCTGGATTGGATTGAAAGGCTAACCAATAAAGACTACGGGAGTCAAAAAGTAAAAATCCCTTCAAAATAATCTCTACCTGTATTTTTTTTAACTACTCCTCTACAACGACAAACCGAGTTGTCTCTACTGATCTATGTAAAGCTTTATATAGCAGCTTAGCACGGTATTTATTCACTTTACCTGTATTTGGACGAGAACTTCAAACCCGAATTTCCCCTTCCATATCTGTTTTTCTGACAACCCTAGAATTCCTCTGCTTACAAGTTACAAACCTTCATACCATTTACCCACCAGCCAAAAATATCACAGGCATACAAGGATGCCATCATGCCAATGTGTAGTCGCATCATTTAGGCATTCCCATCCATAAGGAAATGTTTTGAAACAACCTCTCGAGCAAAAAAGATTCAAACAACTCCCTTGCTTGGGAGAGAAGCAAAAACGATCGTCACTCAGTGTGGGGATTCCCTGGCCGCTGAATTGCAGACGACAAAGGCCACAAGCGGAGAAAGTAAAAGCTTAGGACTAGAGGTCAGAATCCTCCGATTGCCAGTTCTCTTCATGATAAAAGGCGAATGCCAACATATTCCTTCGGATTCAACATAGTTATATACATAGATCTCACAAAGAATACACAAAATGGTGGGAAAGACAATAAAATTAAACAGAAAATGCACCTGCATCACTTTGCTATATTTTCGATTTTCAATGGCTAGGTTTAGAGATTATGGTGTTTGAGTTTGTAAAACTGACAATGCCAAGACGACATGGGCTGTGGAAGCATCTACTACCTGTTCTTTTTCCATGTGTCACCGGATCTGGGTCCTCCCGAGGGATGTAGCCCCCATATCATTTTCCGTATGCTACAATAAAAAATGCATCCAAGATGTAGTTATCAACTTGTGGATATAAACGCGTGAGGGGACATACAATGGAAAAAGCAACAAAGCAAATGAAATAATGACAAGAAGCAGGATCTGGTAAATTTTCAAAAAAAAACGGGAGAAGAAAACTAAGGGCATACAATTAACTAAATGGCAGCTATAGAGAAGCTGAAAGACCACGTTCAGAAACATATATAATTGCATTACTCTAAACTCTATACAAAGTTATAGATCAGTTTAAAAAAAGAAAGAAGGTCTTTGACAAAGATGCAGATTGAAACTCAAACTAATAATTCAAGCCCAAACAGCTGCGATTTTTGTATGTGGTGTACCCGAAACTTAGGCGAAGGGAACACATTCCAGAATCGAAGTGTCTCATCACCGGCGCCTGTCACAACAGTCTGTTAAAACAAGGAAAGTGTTAAGTAAAGAATGCAACTGTTGAAAGGCAACCGTAAACAGAGTAATTTTGATGACAGCCATTTACCTGTCCATCAGGAGATATGGCGAGATACAGTACTCGGTATGTATGACCAGTAAGTGTTGCAAGCTGTCATACAAACAGTCAGTATGAACCAAATTAGTGTACTGAAAAATATTATAGCATCCCAAGATTCAAACATTAGATGAAATACCTTTGACATACTACGGTACCTCCAAATGATTATTTGATTTTGCGAATAGCCATGAGTGCTGACGAGTTCATTAACATTCTTTGACCACACAAGATTGCAGACCTGCATCACAAATTAGCATAGAGAAATCATACAACTGGGTTCTTCGACCACACAAGATTGCACCAGCATCACAAATTAGCATAGAGAAATCATACAATTGCATTCCTCAACCACACAAGATTGCAGACCATCATCACAAATTAGCATAGAGAAATCACACAATCACGTTCTTTGACCACAAAAGATTGCAACCTACCTCACAAATTAGTACAGTGACAACACAATTGCATCCTTTGACCACAAGATAGTGAAGCTATGTCACAAATTAGAATAGTGACCATACGAATGAGTTTCAAGGGATTCTCTGGACAACTTCTGATTGTTACTCTTCCCAAAAAAACACACCGTTGAATTGACATATTAGGCTATCAAGATATTTGAATTAAATCAAAGGCTTCTCTTGCAACCAAAAGACAGCATGAAATAGGTGCATATAAATATAACTTGATTACTAGACAGTCTATGACATACTTGATTACTGAATGTTCTATGATATAGGTTTCTAAACAAATATTTAAGCCAATGAAGACATGAGGAAAATATACGTTCACAGGCACAATTCATCAGAACTCCATACTGGTACAGAGTTCTTAGGATCCATAATTTCTGAACTTCTAAATTTTGTTTATCAGTTCTTCGAGAACCGGTATTCAGGAAAATCAGAAGAATTTCTTTTTAGGTGAATCACAAGATTATTTGGCTAGATCAAATACTCCTCACATGAAAACCAAAAATTTGATCCGTACATGCTAAGTACATAAGAAAGAGAAACAAACATTTCTGATAGGCTTCCCAGATCAGCTTGAAAATGTGAACAATAAAGAACATGGAGAGGTTGAAGAAAACAAGAGAATATTAAATGCATGCAAAGACTTGAAATGAACATACAGAGACATGTAGCAGAGAATAATACCATGGTGCATGTCCATAATAACTGCATAAAATGTACATGAGCATAAACAGTCATATTGTATAAAATATGCTTATGGCACACGTAAGGTAGCAAGAAAGGGGTGACTGGTCTTCATGGTTTGCTCTCCATAACCATACTGCAATATCCGCCATTCCCTTGCCAAAATAATAAGACTGGTATGCTCTCAAAACCTCCATATATGCCTCTTCAAAACTCATGTTTACTCTAACTATTTCCAGATTACTTTAGCACAATATCATAAATGGGTCCGTGCTAAGAAAGATGGTGTGAAGTCTGCTGCTTATGTTCCAAGCATCAAACTTGGGCAGGTAAAGAGACTAAACATTCAAATTGATGAGATGTGCAATGACACTGTCCCCCATCTTCAAAAGCCACATGATCTCCAACATATGAACATCATGTTCTTCAATTTCCTCCACTCTCAGTCTTTCCCTCAATATACAACAAAAATGAAGGTGGAACCTGTTCTGAAACTCTTGGGAGCACTCCTTAGCACATAATGGGCACACAAAGAACATCTAATGTGGTTCTACCGAAAAAATGTAATACCTAAATCTCTAGAACCCTAGTACGAATGACAGTGGCAACACCTTGAAGCCCATTCCCTAGTGGTCTCTTTCATGAGTAGCCCTAGTTGATGCTAGATTTCAGACAAGACATGATTCCTTTGATCATTTGTCTGGTTTACTTCCATTCTCTTGATGATTATTTGACTTGGCTGGTCTTTATTTCAAGAACAGCTCAGAGACTTGACCTATCGAAATGCAAAAAATTCTATCTTGACTCAGAAATTTTTTTTTTGAAAAGTGGGTAGTACCACTGATGTATAAATAAAAGAGAGAATGAAAGTACAAGTATAGGTTGTGCAAACCCCAAAAAATGCAGACCCAAAAACCTGTACACCAAAAGGCCACACAAAGGCAGTGTGGAACAAACTAGTCCCCCAAATAGTCAAAAAGAGTAGAAGTAAGGGAATTCTCATTACAAAGCATAACAGCCCATTCCCTCACTCTATTACAAACAAAAGAAACAACTGTCTCCTCTGCACAAGACTCTCTCCTGAAGATCCGATTGTTCCGCTTCCGCCACAACGTCCACAAGGTGGCATGAAGGATAAGCCACCAACTAGTCATGTCAGGAAATGGGCAAAGGCCTGCCCCAGTTGGCCAACAGATGGTGAACCTCACTATGCTAACCAATGCCGCATCCGGTCCTCCTAGCAAGCTCTCCCCACACCCCTTGGCCCACTTTGTTAATTGATTAGGGTAGGGGCGAATGCACCATTCGACCCCTCCCAACCGAATAAGCCATTCAACCCCACCTAGTCGAATGGCTTATTCCTCATTTCCCCCACTTTTTGGTCTATTACCCCCAGTTAGCATGAAATATATCAAAAAGGCGGTTAAGGTGCGCTATTGGCGCCACCGGCGAATGGGCATGCACTAGTGCACTACCGGCAAAGGGCGTATTCCAACCAGCCTTATTCGATTAACAAAGTGGGCCCTTATGAGTAGAAACATCCTACAAACAAGTGGTCAAGGGTCTCCGAATCCTGTCCACAAAGGTAGCAGGTCGGCTGGATGTCCGGAAGGAAACAAAGCGGCCTATCCCGGGTCGGTAGTCTCTTATGTGAGATCCTCCATACTAGAAGCTTCACCTTCAACAGACTCTTCGGTTTCCACACCTGGTCATAAAGGTTGTGCCAAACTCCTCCATCAGAAATAATACTCGGGAATTATTTGACAGATGTCCCATAATTTCCGGAATTAAATGAATATTTCTCTGCACCTTCAATGTGTTGGACACATTAGAGGGTTCAATCAGTCAAGTTCTCTATGTCCATGTTTTACAAAAGCAATCATCTACCATAAAGCCCATAGACACCAATCATCCTCTTTGCTTTTGCCAAAGCCACTTAATCATGAATGTCTTGTCCAATAAGGTCAGACTGACAAGTCCAACACAGCCCACCTAAACATTTTCTGCACGCCCTTGTCTGACTGATCAGAATAGTAGTGTGTGGCATGTCTCTGACATGACAAAGAAAGCTTGCCTGAAAACACCAGTTTTCATCCTCCATCACTGGGATGCTCACCTGGACCTGAGAACTTCATTTCCATCCTCCACTTAGTTTTGATAACTGATACAACTAACAGTTTAAAAAGTGCAACTTGCAAAGGATCTCCCTCCATCCTGCTGACTGGATTTTGCCTCCTGATATGTGCTTAAGCTTTTTGCACCGCAGTGTTGAAATCATGTTTCCTTACTATGCCTGAGTAGCAGTAGAAGAGAGTTGGAAAACGAGACCACCCATCCTCCAAGAACCTAGAAGGCAAAATGGAAAAAAAAAACATGTCTCTATGTCTGGACTCCGGTCCCATTTCTTTAGAAATTAACATAGAAGAAAAATATTCCTTCCAGAATTTTCAGAGGATTTTGCATCTCCAACCTTGCCGTATCGGTGGAAGACAAAAGGACAGTCAATCAGTCATTTACTAAAAAATCCCCAAATTCTATTTCCTAGTTTAACACCTTCAATGGGACTAGCTGTTCTTGGCAATCTCCACCTCTACTAGGAGTCCACAAAGACAAAAAGCAAAGGGGTACTGGGACCATGGTTTGAAGGATTTGCCAACTCTAATGTGGGTCAGCCAATGTTGATTTGATTTTGTTGGAAAGATATTGGCTCGGGGAAATGGATTTCATGAACACTGTCAATTAGACATGGAATACTCCAAGACGAGAGCAGTCGGCAATGGCTACATTTGTAAGCAAGATGAGGCACTTGGCGCAGGTCCTCAAGCAATGAACGGCAACCAAAGTGCTACATGGAAAAGCTGCTAAAGGCAGAATTCTAGATCAGCTGGAGGGCTCGGACCGCTGGGAGGGGGCTGGACTACTAGATGAACCACATAAGCAGTTGAGGGCACTCTCAAGGCAGAATTTGAGGAGATATTTGTTAGGGAGGAGATCTACTGGAAGCAAAGATATAGGGAGAAATGGCTCAAAGAAGGGGGCAGGAACACTACATATTTTCAGCGTATAGCTTCAGGGAGAAGAAGAGTAAACTCTATCAGATGCATCAAGGTTGGGGATCAGTTGTTCTCCAGTGATGTGGACAACAGGTGGCAAGCGAGGGTGTACTTCTCTCGCCTCTTCACAGAGGAGGATATTGTTAGGCCGTGTGTTGCTAATTATCTTCTCCCACGTATCTTAGATGACGAGAGTGTGACTCTTGTTCGCTTTTCTAAGAGGAAGAGGTCCGTAAGGCGGTCTTCTCTCTTGCAGGTGACAAAGCTCCAGAACCATATAGATTTTCTCTATCCTTCTTTCAAAAATGCTAGGATATCATTAAATCAGATCTCCTTGGTGTAGTGTAGGAGTTCCAAGAGGAGAGAGCACATTTATGGGATATCAACAAGACCATCTTAATCCTCATTCCGAAGAAGTAAGGTGCGCAGAAATTTCTAGAGTTCAGGCCGATTAGCCTCTTGAATGGCAAATATAAAATTATCTCCAAGCTATTGGCCATGAGACTCGATAGTGTGATTGATGGGATGGAAAATAGATACCAAGGGACTTTCCTCAGAGGTCGTCACATGTAGGAGACTTTTTTGATTGCTCATGAATGTCTACATGCCATGAAGGTCCAGAGAAAGAAAGAAATGGCTATCAAGTTGGACTTTGAGAAAACATATGATAGAGTTAATTGGAGATGTCTATTTGATGTCACGAGGAAGACGGGCTTCTATGATCGGTGGATTGGTTGGGTCTGGATTTATGTTTCATCAGTCAGGTCTACAACCTTAATCAATGGGCAGCCTTCATCATATTTTCATAGCAGTAGGGGTCTCCGACAGGGAGACCCGATGTCTCCCTTACTTTTTGTTCTGGTTGCACATATTCTTAGAAGGATGTGGATGAGAGCAAAGTCACACATGTTGATCAAGGGATTCTAGGTTACAGTCTACATAGGCCAATCGTCACATCACGCACTTGTAGTAGTTGATGAAACCATACTTTTTATAGCAAAGGAGAGAGACATCTTGATGAGGAACGGGAAACTAGGGTTTGAATAGAGGTGGGGGTGTAGACCTCTCGCCCTCTCTCTCACAGGGACCACCTTGGGGGGGCCTCCTCTCAAGGTTGTCTCATCTCCATCTCATAGACAGAAAATTCTGCAAAAATTGCAACTCAAATTCTTCATTAAATTGAAAACAAAGGTATACACAACTTATATAGACTCTCCAACCCTAATAGACACCCTAAGACCAAAATACCCTTACACCTAAGAAATTATGCAAAATCACATCCGAAAATCCCCCAAAAAATAAAAATAATATTTGTTGCCATTAGACTCAACGAAATAGTACGAAAATCGCACTAAAAATATAGAAAAATAGAAAAGACTCGAGATGAAAGTCAAAATACATAAAAAATTGAAAACTGACTCTATTGGGTCGCTGATTGTCTTCCTACGTCGTCGCCGTGAAATCCGTCCATAAACTTGGGTAAATCTAGACCGTCCATCAAAATCGCTCCGCATCATTCTCCCTCAGATCAAAAAAACTCATCCTCGAGTTTTGAAGTGCCGAAGTACCCATACAACAAGTAAGGGAGCGACAAATCCATGCACTGTTAATGACTCCTCAGAGATAGCTAAACTGAGATGCTGGAGCTGACGCAGAAAATGTGCCTCGAAATCACACCATATCAAATCAAAGACACGCTCGTCCACGCCAAAACTTGCAGTTGTACCGAGAGGAATAGAACATGAAACCTCCTAGACCTCAAACAAATGCTCGAAAAGTAAGTCCAAACTTGTGTCAACCATAAGTGTCTGATTCCATGAAACATTAAGTGGGTCACGGCTCACTGTCAGCAATAGGCCTACCTCAAACACATCATCTGATATTTAAATGAAGTCCTGACTCGACAAACAAAGCATCATTAATCATAGACTCCTGTATACAAGAAAGTTCAAATCATACAGGAACAACTCCCCACATGCATAATTACCCTGATCCATGGTTGCCAACTCTATTGGCTCTCCACCTGTCACACTCTGCTCTGCAGACACAAAACTTGGCACTGGTATAAATATACTTCGGGAAACAAAATTTACCCCTGAAATGCAGTGACCGGAGAATGCAACTAGACTGTTCAGGGTCTATTGTAACATCTCGCGCTTCCATCTATTCTCGTCCCATAGTAATGTACGATCTAGAAGAATCAATATTGCACCACACTCCAATATCAATGGAGTGCCACCATGAAATTGGGGATGGAGCTCGACAAAAGCTTGGTCACCCTTTACAATAATTTCGCCGGTTTTCAATAAATTATCAACAATGGCCTGAGAGACAAAATTATCTCGATGCTTCTCATCTAGAATTACTTTTGTTCGCTTCTCATTCGACAAACGTACCATAAAACTGAAATTCATTTGGCACGTGTAAGAAATTACCTAGGACAAAATGGGCCGAACCGTCATGTGGATGGGCAAACTTGGCTAGTGACCTGAGAGGCTGGACTGCTGGTGCTCTGATCTGCTTAGTAACCCGTTGCTGTTCACAGGGGTTGGGCCTCTCTTGAGCACTGACGAACCTCTAGGGTGGGCTAAATTGGGCCTTTGGGATGCTGCAGGGCACGATGGACCTAGATCGCGAAGCGTGAGGGGAGGTGTTGTAGCAGCGGTGGTGGCTGCAACGGTTGACGAAGGGAGAGGTGGCGGAGGCCGAGGCGGTGGCTAGCGGCCGACGGCCAGGCTGTGCGGGGCGGCTGTTGGGTTGGGGTATGGCGATTGTGGCTGCAGATTCTCCTGCCGCTGCTGAGGAGGAAAAGGGGGGATGTGGGGTTTTTGCGATGGGGAAGAGTGGGCCGAGGGCGGTGGCTCCTAGCGGGGCGGATCGCGGCGCCCAGGTAGAAGAGGGAGACAGTGGCATAGGGCGGCGACAGCGGGGTTGCCACAGGCAAAGTAGGGTAGAGCTGGCGGTGCTAGAGGCGGGCTGCTTTGTGGGATGGGCCGGCGTGGTCGGATGGCTCAGGGCATGGCGGTGGCGACGATGCGGTGCAATGGGGCAACAGCTGGTAGGGGTTGCACGGATTGCGGGGGTCCGGTTCACAAAGGACAACAGAGATAGAAGAAGGAGAGGATGGCTGGCGGTAGCAAGGACGGAGTAGAGGCACTGATTAGGGTTTAGGTTTGTAGGAGGAGGAGACAAAAAGGGGGGAAGGAGTGGCGTACAGGGGGGTGAATGGCTGGGAACTGTGACAGGGGGTTGTTTGGGGGACGGAGATCCACCCTCCTAGGGTTTGTTGTACGTAGGCCAGTGGAGGAGGAAGAAGGCGGATGGGGATGGCGGCGGTTAGGGCTTCTGGTGAGAAGGAGCTTCGTAGGGAGGAGGCCGAAGGGAGGGTTGGCGGTGCTGAACAGTGGTTGCGGCGGCATAGATCGGATCTCGACTCCGTAGAAGTCGAAACCTACCCTGATACCAATATGATGAAGAATGTGAAGCTAGGGTTTGAATAGAGGTGGGGGTGTAGGTCTCTTGCCCTTCCTCTCATAGGGACCACCTTGGGGGGACCTCTCAAGGTTGTCTCATCTCCATCTTAGAGGCACAAAAAATTCTGTAAAAATTGCAACTCTAATTCTTCGTTAAATTGAAAAAAGAGGTTTACATCACTTATATAGACTCTCCAACCCTAATACACACCCTAGGATCAAAATACCTTTACACTTCAGAAATTATGCAAAATCGCATCCGAAAATCCCCAAAAAATAAAAGTTACATTTGTTGCCATTAGACTCAAAGAAACCGTACCAAAACCGCACTAAAAATCTAGAAAAATAGAAAAGACTCTAGATGAAAGTCAAAATACATAATAAAAATGAAAAATGACTCTAGATGATTGTCTTCCACGGCGTCGTCGTCGTGAAATCTGTCCATAAACTTGGGTAAATCTAGATCGTCCATCAAAATCGCTCCACATCACATCTCCATATCACTAGACCTATGTTGGAGCGCCTAGATACTGCCAGCGGGTTAAAAGTTAATTTTAATAAGAGTCATATTGTAGGCATCAACTTGGAGGACAGAGATCTATGGGGAGCAACTTTCATCCTAATAGGGTGTTTGGGAGCACTTTTTTAAAAAAAACTCTAAGATTATGTTATGTCAATTTTTAACTTAATTTTTAAAATTGACGAAAATAGATATCTATCTGTTTGGCAAAAATATCATAATTTTTAAATTTTATGTGAAGCTGTTTGGTAGAACAATCTGGAAGCCTGAACACCCTAAAAGTTGATGGCCCTGAAAACCCTGAAGGAGGAGGATGGTCAGAGACCCAGAGAGGTCAGAGAGTTCCAGGGGGATCATGCCAGTGAGGCGATTGTCAGAGAGGTCGAGGGAGACGAGTCCGGAGAGTAGGCCGAGAGAGGTAGAGGCAGAGCCGAAGAGGTCAAGGGAGACGAGCCCGAAGAGCAGACCGAGCGAGGGAGAGACAGAGCTGGCATCGTTACCAGGAAAAACCATCACTGTCTACTTGGCCTTTCTCATATAAACATCACATCACATCACCCTCCTCTACCTCACATCTCCTTCACTTCTCACCTTTCCCTTCTCCTCCTCCTTGTCTTCCATTCCCATCTTTCTTCTCCCCATTTTGTTCTCCTCCCCCTGATCTTCCTCTTCCCTTGCAGTACTCATCTATTACTATCGTGTGTGATGGACCCGGCTTCTTCTCCATCGGAGAACCTGTGCTACATCCTCTGCAACTATTGCAACACTATTCTTGCGGTAATTTGGGGAACCCAGGACACAAGAGGGAAAACGAGGATGGGGCCTGCTCTTCTCCAGTGTCCCTATTAGGAACTAGCAGACCTAGAAGATTAATTAGAAGCCATGGCCGGGTGTTGGCCGGGGGTGGGGGGCTGGGGAGTGAACCCTTTGGAGGAAAAGCAAACAAAATCCACTCCCTTCACTATCTTGTTAATGGACTTGGGCTTCTTCTCCATCCGAGCACCGGCGCGAGGCTGCTAGCTATACGTCCACTCTCTCCCTCCCTCCCTCCCTCTCTCTTCTGTGGGTCTCCTCTCTCCCCCTCTGCTCTTCTATAGAAAAGGTGCGAGAGAGGGGTGCAGGGGGGACGCGGCCGCCACTGGAAGAGGTGCGGGAGAGGGGTGCAAGAGTCTTCTCTCTTAGGAAACTGGAGTCGCGAGCAATGGAGGCGAGCATGCGTCGGGGTTGTGACGTCCATGAGCATTCTTAAAAAAAATTACTCTGGAGTTAATTTTATTTGGGAAGATATATCAATGGAGTGTGATTCTTCCCTAAAAATTAGGGAATCAACTACCAAACGTCGTTAAGTGGGTTCTCTATTCCTATTTTTAAATTTGAGGGAAAAAGAAGGGACAAAAGCTCAACCAAACACCCTATAAGCTATCAAATAGGTGATTTTCCTGTCTCCTATTTGGGCCTTCCGCTTTCTCCAGGAGCCATACATTGCAGAGATTGGGACGGTGTGATCCAGAGGTATGAGACCAAATTGGCAGGGTCAAAGGAAAGGCTCCTCTTACATGGAGGAAGGTTGGTGCTATGCAAATCGGTCCCCATTTACTATCTTTCCATCTTCCATATTCTGAGGACAGTTGTGCGGAAGCTTGATTCCATCTAGGCTAGATTTTTTTGGCATGGCCTAGGCATTAGAAACATTAGGGATTTCAACGTGGCTCTGCTTTGCAAGTGGCTATCGAAGTTGGTTTCTGCCAAAAGTGGGCTATGGCTGCAATTCATTCGACATAGCTATTACCGAAGGGTGAGGGACCAGGAGCTAACCCCAGGCTCTTTATATAATATTTCTTCGACCTGGAGGGATATATTATAGTGTGCAGATATCATGAGGGTCGGTGCTCGCATTCGCCTGGGAGATGGATAGAGGTGCTTGCTCTGGGTGGATAGGTAGTGTGGGGACTTCACCCTTCAAGAGAGGTTCCCTCAGCTCTTTGCCCATCTTCACCGACAGTGTCGGTGAAGTCTCCAAGGTCTTTGAGCTTCAACTTTCAAGAGGCACTTGGACTCCAACATTTAGAAGAAACTTGCGGGTGAAAGAGATTGATCGACTCTAGGAGCTCCTTTCCTTCCTCCTAGACCTTACATCGGTAGCCAACTGTGCTTACAGATGGTGGTGGCATTGGGAGAGGAGTGGAAATTTTTCAATCAGTTTAGTGTATGAGCTTATTTCTGATGGAAGTGTTAGACATGAGCTTGCATCACACATTTGGAAGCCTAGGAGCCCACTTGAAGTGAAAGTGTTGATTTGGAGAATCTCACATGCTAAGCTTCCTACTTGTGATAAGTTGGCCTCTTCATGGCAGATATTCCCAAGATGTGTGTTCTTTGTGGGGATGAGGAGTCTCTGGACCACCTTTTCGTAGGATGCTCCTTCTCTCAGGAGGTATGGACCGAGGTGACGAGCATATTTCAAGCTGTCGGGTCGATGTAAGATAGTGTACATCTCCTCATCCAGTTGTGGCACAGGTAGGGCAGCTGAAGGGTGATCGCCACATTTGGTGGCTCATCCTACATGCTACCTTCTAGGCTGTATGGGGAGAAAGAAACAACAAGATCTTCAGGAGGGAGACTAGAGTTATGGACAAAATTGTGTCTTTTGTTTTGGAGAGAGTGAGGGAATGGGCTTTGACCTTATGTAATGTGAACTCCAGAAAACTCTTCCTTTTTGGCTTTGTTGGGGGGATAATGGGTACCACACCCGCCTAGGCGGGGTCACTTTGTACAAGGATTTTCTGAGAACACACAGATTATACTTGTATGTACCTTCTTTTACTTTTAATATAATTGTGGTACCAACCAACTTCAAAAAAATGTTGATTTGATTTTGATGGAGGAACTGGAACCCCATCTTAATTAGAAAAATGAAAGAAGAAAAACTATTTGGCTGGGATTGGTTTCTGGATCAGATCAGATCAGGTCCAGCCCAAGATACAATCAGATTCTGCAATCCTTGATTAGACCTCTAAAGTATGCTCAAGATGTTGCCACATAATTAATAATCCACAAGGATTGGTGAAAAAATGGCTATAGTGATGCATGCTTTCGCTCTGCATTTATTTTTAAAAACCTGTAAAATTCAAGGTTCTTAAGCTCTCCCAATTACCTATCGGAGTCTTTTCTGATATCAGCTCCAAGAAGGTGGAATTAAGGTATGTATAATTATGAAATTAAACTATACAAGCTTGGAAAAGAAGCAAACAGCTTACCTGTAAATTGGGTTTCCAAATACAAAGCCCATTCCTAATTTGATAGAATAATTCTTTGTGATGATGTGTTGGTTTGTTCCATTATGCTAGACTAAGAACTCTACCATTGACAACTCTAAAGTGATTTAAAAATTATAAAGGTGATTCAGAAGTACATACATTTGATGGCAAGAATTTGGGCAGGTCATACAAGCTAAGAAGGCTTTACATAAAATTGTTCACACAAGGGATTCAACCATTCAACCCTGTGTGAAAGATACCTGACTTCCAGTTTCCATGCAGCTCAGGTAAGAGTTAGTGGTGGTATTCCAAAAACGGATGCATCGGTCTGCAGTACCCCCTCCAGAAGCAAGAAGCCCGTGTAGATGAGGAGACCAGGCTATGGCTTTTACAGCTGCAGTATGCTCACAGTACTTCAGGACAGGTTTTGTTGAATGTTGATTCCAAACAAAAAGCTGCACAAATATACCCACGTAGGTAAAAAAAGCAACAAGTGAAAAATTTTCAAACTTTCTCATGAAGTAAAATTTCCAAAAGTAAAAGGCAGAAAAGGGTTACTTCTCACTTACTCTATTATCATTTCCTCCAGATGCTAATTCACGATTATCGTGGGACCATTTCAATCCACAAACCTACATTGATATCATAACCGAGATGAGTTAAAACATGTGCAAGAATTAAAATAAAATACGCAATATAAGGTTCCTTCATTTGCAATAGAGAGAGGGAATGGACTGTTAATCTTTGTAAACTAAATTCCCTCACTTCGCCTCTTTTTGGTTGCTTGGGGGGCTAAATGGAGCAACACTTTCTTTGTGTGCCTTATTGGTGTATAGGTTTTTGGTTTTGGCAGTGATTTTGCATGGCCTATATTGGTAGTTTCCTTTTCTGTCTATTCGCAATACATCAGTGGTACTATCCACTTTTCCAAAAAAAAAAAAAAGCTGATGATAACATTGTAATAGTTCAAATAACAACCATGACTATTGAAACAGTGCCTAATGGCATGGAACCGAATGTTTAAGGAGACAAAAAATAAATAAAAAAATGACAGACACATGGATGCCATCAGCCCTTTCAAGATGCTAAAAGGGAAAATACTAACTTCAGACTTGTGCCCAGTAAGTCTACTGGCATAATCTTCCTGAATGCGAATATCATGGTGAAGGATTGTCTTGTCTCTACTGCCAGATGATAATATGGTTGAACTCCATGCTAGAGACCCCACACGTAGACGATGGCCCTCCATACTCCTTATTCTCTGGCAGCGAGATGCATCCCAAATCTGCATCATATAAAGTTCTACACATATAATTCTTACATTGACAAAAAGAGAAAAAAGAAGAACATAGATGGTCTGGTCCTTTCTCATTTCCTGGAAGAGATAGCATGTTTTAATCCACATGAACATGAATGGCAACACGATAAGCATAGTAACAATGAAGAAATTGGTCAGATTGATTTAGGTTCATCTTTTCTTTATCTATTCAATTGAGGCCATCTTTAACAATGTTTCTGTTATAGAAGAGAAATGAGCTAAAAGAGGCTGCAACAAATTAAAGCATCCCCAGTACAAAGAGAGGAGAAAGCATAAAGCTTTGTGTATTCATGAGCACTCCATAACTGTAGCAAAAAGTATACGCAATTACAAATCGAAAAGTAAAAGCGAATATGTAGACTCAACAGGGTTTTCTCTTGTGCATTTTGCACAGCATCATGCATTATCACAAAAAAGATTCTCATAAATAAACATGGGCCAACTTTAGCTGAAGGGCTAGACATCTAACGTAACTACATGGCATTTTAGGACATGTCTTGGAGTAGCTTACTTCTGAAGACAGTCATACTACTCAGAGTTTTATTTTAAGTGCCAAATAAATCACATACACACGTTTGACAAGAATAAGAACCATCCAACAACCTGTTATTGACCCATATTCTTTGCCATGCACTACTTTATATGTGCTAGCATACAAGGATTAAAAAAATGGGATCAGCAACTAGACCGGTCCACGCAAGTTTGGTTCTGATCCTAGTTCAGGTCAAGAACTGGTTGGTTCTGGCTAGTTCCATGGTTGCCATTAGTTAAAAAGGTGTTAAAAGAACCGAAAGATTATTAAAAATATCCAAACTAGGCAAAATGCTGCCATTTGTTACGTATCAATCAATCAACAAGGCAACAATCCAATATAATGGTTTTGAGTTAGATATTGGACATTATGGTTACAAAATGAAATGATTTATTAGGACATATCAACATGATTTATTAGGACAATCCAATATTAGGACATTACAAAATGAAATGATTTATTGCTCTTAAGTTTGACAAAAGAGCAAAGCACACCATAGTGAGAGGAGAACTATGCACAACACAGTCAAACCAGCTGAGAACCAGTGCAACCACACAAACTGTTTTGAAACTAATCAGAGCTGCCTGGTTCTGCCTAGTTTCGACCGGTTCTGAGCCAATTCCAATTTTTTGAATATATATGTGTGTGTGTGTGTGCGTGTACCTATATTTTGTATTTTATGGCCAAAGTGGGAACCAGACAAAACTGGACTGGTCCCAACCAATCCTGATCCAGTTTGGCTGTCCCCCACCCCTGACCATGAATCAGGGGGGCCCATAAATCAGAACAAACTAATTTATAATAGAAGTTAGTTGCTGATAAGCAAGAAAGCATATGTAGAAATATACTAGGTATCTAAATAAAAGTAATAATTTTAACATGGTAAATTTTACAAAATCTTATGATATAATCTGGTGGATTAAACGAATAGACGTGCAAATGTAAGTCAACAGAAAAAAGGTATAAGGAAGAACAAAAGAAAGTAAAACAGTTAGTCAGATTGTGCTGCATCAACAGGAAGCTAAATTATGGTACTTAAATAGATACTCATGATCAGCTTTGTATTTAACTGCCAGCGTGACAGATAATATGGTTTGCAATATCCCATGAATTTCTTAAGATGTCTCAAGATTCTCTCTCTCTCCATCTAATAGAGCACCGAAACTCACGAAACATCAAGCAAAATGCACACAATGGTCACGACTATCATGCACTTGGACCAGCTGGTTTCACAAGGGCTTTTAGTGCATCGTGATGATTTAAAATTGACTGTCCATTTTCAATCTAAATTTTAACTTGAATACTCTTTGTAAGACTAATTGTTCTTGGGCATGAAACTTTATGCTTGTTGATCCTTAAGGCTTGAATTCATCACTACTGAAGGTCTCTCTCATTTTTGTGCTTTCTTCATGTGTGTCATGATAGAGCACTGTTTTATCATTATTGTTTTAATTTATTATATTGTGTGACTAAACAAATGAGATCTTAAGGTTTCACTGACAACTACAAGCTTATCATGATCATGCTGCCATTCCTGATCTCCAAGATTTCTCCAATATCTCTCTGCGATCTCTTCTCTCCAACACCGCTGCGATGAAGCCAAGATCCGATACAACATTCATTGCCAGATATACTTATCCTTTTTTTGTAAAGGTGCCCAAACAGCGATAATTCATTAAAGAGAAGATAGGAAAGGTACAAACAACCATAAAAGCAAAATGAGAAGGGGAAATCATTCACCACTATGATAGAGCAAATCGCCTAAGCCCAAAAACACTCAGTAACCCTATTACAGAGTAAATTTTCTCTAGTTGTACATTCTACTTAAAATAGGAGAATCCCTCAAAATGCTGCTTGATCTGCAAAAGTGCCATTCTCTGACAAAGAAGATGCAGCTCTTATTTGTCTCTACTGGCTGTCTGAACTCACACTGAAAATCCTGTTATTCCTTTGCTTCCATATATCCCATAGTACTGCAGATAGGATTATTGACCAACTTTCCTTGTCCTGAGTCACTGGATTAAGCTCCTCCCATCTAGCAATCATATCTGTGATATCTGAAAATGCCAATGATATCAATGAAAAACATTTTCCATGTTGTGTCAATAATACCACATGTAAGGAAAATTTGTCGAACATTCCTCGAAACACCCACAAAAGATGCATCTGCTGCTAGTGCTTAGCTTTAGTCTTTTGAACCTATCAAAAGTAGGAAGTCTTCACCTCTAAAGAGTTGCAAAGTAGTTGTGTACATACTCTGGCAAGGACTTCGCCAATAAATAGCTGAGGTAATGACCCGAGCATAAATAGTATCCGTAAAATGTATTTTCTCTTCTTTTGTACTAAAATGCTTTTGACACACCACACAGATTTTGCAAAAGGGGCTGCATTTTCAGTTCATATTCTAAGTAAAGCCACATCTCCAAAAGAGAACTTAAAATGAAACTTAACCTGTGTGACATCCCCCGAACTCCTTGTACTACTTGATTAGCTGTCATGTTTTAGCATCTTATACTACTTGATTAGCTGTCATGTTTTAGCATCTTATACTACTTCTAGGAAGAGTTACATAACTTCTGAATTATTTAACTAAAATTGGTATTTTGTCAACAAGCCCACAAACAGCAAGTGGAGTAAGTGCAACAGCTGCCAAACAGGTTGATATTTGTCATTTTCTTTCCAAAATCTAAAATTTCCTGAAAACTAAGAAGGGCACATGCCTATCATTTGAGTCCACATGGCATGAGCCCTCGTCTACAACCTCTAGCACTTCAAATGGCTAGTCCTACAAGTATTTTTTGGTAATCCTATTTCTGTGTGATTATTTCTTACGTGTAGAAATTTCAAATGGCATTATCAACGGAGAGGAACTTGAAGTAACATTAGTCTTAAATGTCTAGCACTATATACAGCTGTCAACAATGTTACGTATCCTACGCTTCTTCCATGTTCACCCGCAAAGAAAAAAAATGACGATTTCATGGATGGATATCTAACCTGCACTTTGCCCAAGTTACTTCCCACAGCCAAGTGACCACCACGCTGGGACCATCCCACCGAGCAGACACTGTCATCCATGCCCATGTCACACAATTTCGTCACCTGCTTGTTCACGAGAAAACCATCAAGAACATTCATTCTCCCCATGAAAGTAGTCATAGAAACAATATTAATCACCTCAAAGAGAGGCCAGAATGAAAAAAAAAACAAGAACAAGAAAAAAAATGAATGTGAAACCAGTCTGTTGGTGGGAATCCCACACCTTGCTGCTGCAGGCATTCCAAAGATACACACAATTCCCCAGACCCACAGCCAGCACGTTGTTGGATGACCAGTCGACAAGGTTCAGGTAGAAGTCATCCTGCAAGGCTGGAGCGTCCAACACCTGAAGACGAACGACCGAGGCGAAGTCAGAGAATCAAACATGAGCTAGTTGAGCCAACTAATTCGATCACCATCTTCACCTTGTAAGGAGTTCGGGGGACCTTCCTGGAGACCTTGGGGGGCCCAGCGACGGCCCCGAGCAGCCCCTCATCGTAGCTGGCGGGGGCGAGGGAGAATCCGCTCCGCACCTCCGTCTTGTACCTGAAAATATTCCTCCTCACCACCGAGCCCGCTGCCGAAGAAGAGGTGGAGGCGGGGGAGAAGGACCGGCCGCTGCCCCCAGCCACGCCTGTAGAAGACGACGACGCGGACCCTCGCCCGACCGATAAGGGCCTTGTCTCGGGAGTGGTCGGGGGCACGACAGTGCCTCCAGCGTCGGAGCCGAAGAGGACAGAGCGGAGGAGGGCAGAGTAAGCGCCAGAGCCGTCCTCCCTGCCGCCGCCGGGGGAGCGACGAGAAGAGGAGGAGGACGACCCGAGGGGCGGGGAGGGGCAGAGATCGAACAAGGCGAAGTTGGATCCGGTTCTGCTGGGGATGAAGCGGTCGCTGTAGATGCTCCGAGAGGCGGCGGCGGGGGACGAGGAAGAAGAAGAAGAGAGTAACGACGGCAGCGGGGTGCCGGAGAGCTCCATGCCTCTGTCGGATGGGGGATTGAGAGCTGGGGAAGGCTACTATTTGTTTATTCTACGGAGCAGGCGTAGCAGGTGGAGGAGGAGGAGGAGGAGGAGGCTGGTCGCAGTGGTGGGGCGGGGCCATGGAGGGTTCTCCCGTCCCCAGTCTCTTCTCCATTGGTTTTTGGTTGGAGAGGCGCGGCCAGGGGAACGGAGGGGCGACGGCAGGGGACTGTTGCAAGAGGGTGGGGGGGCATATGACAGTTGCCTTTCCGGGAAGCGTTCCCGCAAAATCTCCGGAATCCATTTCAACGGAATTCCATCTACGTAACAGCAACATCGTAGTATTCCCAAACGAACGAGTAAAACGATTCGGATTTCCCAAAAAAACGCCCCCAATGTTGAGTAATGTTTTGTGCACCAACCCAATCACGTTGTAACATACTCTCTCTCTATGTCAAAAAAAAATATTATTACGATCTAATTTTTCATTCGACGAAAAAATAAAGTGAAAAATTTTATAAGATTAAGATATTTTATTATATATATATATATTATTTAATATAAATTTAAAATATTTTATTAAATTTTCTTTTTATAACAAAATATTTAATTTATATAATATTTTATTCTTGTAACAAATATTTAATTCTTTAACAAATGTTTCATTTTTGTAAAATATTTATTTGATTCATTTCTACAGTAATATTTCATTCTTGTAACTAAATATTTTAATTCTGTAAAATATTTCATTCTCGTTAAATTCGCTTTATATTTAATACACGAAAAAATAAGTCGTACGGGTCTAATGTAGACAGCCATTTTCTACTTGAAAACGATCATTTCACTTTTTTTATTAGGTCAATAAAAAGATAGGTAACAATTTGAGCTAACTTTATACATCGAATTTGATGTATGAAACATTAACTTCAAGATAATTTTAATCATTTAATTATATTTATATTTTTAAAATTATTTTAATAATGATAGTATTATTAATATTTGATAATTAAAGATGATACCTTTTTTAATAAATTAACCTTATTTCATTTTAGGGTTTCATTTAAACCTTAGGTCTATGGGAATACAAATGTTTTCCCAATCTCAAAGGCAAATCTTATAATTACCGCGTGGATCTATTTATCTTGCATGGATAAATTGTTCCATAATTTTTTCTATTCTCACCGTATATTGTATACATGTTATATGAATAAAAAATGATGGTAACTTTTCTTGCCGTAGATTCAATTCTCTTTATACTCTTTGAATCACGGTGAAATCAAAACTAAAACAGTTAAAAATTATCGGTGCAGCGGTCTTACACCCTTATGATTTTTTAGGTGCGTGAAGAAGAGGTCACCCTTGAGAGGAACATGCAGACACAGAAAAGTGTTAGAAAGAGCTATAGGAGAAATCTCAAGATATAACTCTTCGATGCTTAAGTCACGTAATCGTCGGTGGAGAAAGGGGAGAGTGCTCATATTGGTGTAGAAGAGGGAAAGGTGAGAGGTCCCGAAGAGATGAGAGGTTATAGGGTGAAGATGATCTACCTCTTTGGTCGTCTGGAAAGGTGAGAGGTCCCGAAGATATGAGAGCTTAGGGGTTGAAGATGGTCTATTTCCTTGGCCGTCTAGCTAAGGTCCTATTTATAGGGTGTTTCTCGAGTTCGCTTCGTTGACTTTTGCCTTCTGAATTGATGTTGTTGGAGTTATCTTGGCCATGGACATGTGGGTTGCCTGTCTACTCGCCTGATAGGGCAGTGGAGACGTGACGCTGACCCACTATTCCTTTGTCGTCTGGTGGTGGTTCTGCTATTAATGTGATGATGGTCATGAGAGATGTGCGCCGCTCCTGCCGAACGATAGAGGTGTACACGTCACATGAGACCTGGACTCCGGGTCAGTCCTCCTGTAGGCCTTGGCAAGATACGTAATGGACTGTCGGACCCTTGTTGTTGGGCCCTGGGCTATGGGTTTGTTGATGCTGGGCCTTATTGGGCCATGTAGACTTTTCCTTCCTCACTAGCCCGCCCGCTCCCAAGTAGTGAGAGCGCTCGATGCTCGGGAGGAATTTGATAGGCTTTGATGATGAGGTTTTGCATCACGTGCGGGGCGTGCCCACGTGGAGATGGTTCTCGACCCCCCTACGCTCCTAGGCATCACGGCAAAGGTGTAGGGGCTTCATTGCGCCGGTCGCCATTCTCCCTTGGAGGGCAGGGCGGTCACTGTTTGTGCGGGTTTGACTTCACCCTCATCATGACGGTGTCTCATCGATTATAGGGTGAGGATTGGATGGTGATGTCGCTGCCCAAGGGTTCCACGCCTTCCCTGGACCGATGATGGTGAACAGTCTCCTCGAGGGTGATGTGATCTAGGCCATCGAAGCCAAAATTCCCGTAACGGCCTTCCCTTCTTTAAAAGGGCATGGGAAGTGGCTGAAGGGGCACCTTCTTGTCTCCTCTGTCGTCGGCTCTCACTGCTCTTCCTCCTTCTCTACTCCCAGTGAGGTTCCTTCTTCTTGCAATCCTTCCATGGCTCCCCGTAGGAAGCTCTCCCTCGCTCCCCGAAGAGTTTGAGCTCTCCACCAGTAGCTTGGAGGCGACCCATGAGGATGCTTCGAGCACCTCTAGGGCTCCATTTCATCTTTCTCATCCTTCGATTATCTGTGTCGCCTACCATGTCGTCATAGGTCTAAGGGAGGCATTCCAAAACCCGCTGGAGTACGACGTCATCTTCCCCACCACAGATGAATGCATGAGAGACCCCCACATTGGGGGGATCAGTGTCTCCATTGAGTCCTTATGTGCTCGCTTCCATCTCCCCCTCCCGGATTTCTTCGTCCAAGTCTTGCGTTTTTACAGGCTGGAGCCAGGGCTGTTGGTGCCCAAGTCCTGGAGATTCTGTGTACCTTTGTTTATCATTGTAGCATGATAGGTGCCCCCCATCTGTCGATCTCTTCCGTTGCCTCTTCTATCTCTAGCGTTGCCCTGGCTCTGGTAGTTTAGAATTCTACTTTAGAGCCTCGGGCAATATGCAATTCCTTGACTTTTCCCTTATTGTCTTGAACGTTAAGGACTGGCAGGAGCGCTTTGTCATATTGACGAAGGTTGGAGGGGCAGGGAGGTATAGTGAGTGGGGCTTCTCTAGAACTCGTTACCTTCCAGTATCCGATGTGGCACTGACGCTCACTGTTAGGGGGAGGTCAACCATCGACGCAATTCTACAGGAGTGGGGTCAGCAAGATTGACTTGACGCTGACCCCTACCCTTCTTAGGTGTCGGGGATGAGTCCCCCTCTTCCCCCTGGCAGGGTCTGATGATTTTAAAGCCGCAGTCCCATGAGCAAGGGTTTGTCATATCTCTTTGCCATTTTTTAGGTGTTCCAGAGCCTCCAATGGGGGCGCCAGCCGTCACTTCTGAGCTCCCATTCGAGACCTTCATGCTGCCATCGTCAACGCCCCACCCTCAGGACCAGCAAGAGTAAAGCACAGCCCCCTAGGTCCCTTCAGGTGTTGTTCCAATGGTGGGAGCCTAGTCGCAGAAGGAGGTACCCGCCGTTGTGCCATTGTCGGCCACTCCGCTCACCTCGGGCCGTCTTCGCTACTGCTCACTGGTGGGTGGCGCAGTTGAGAAGTCATTGACCGTGCGAGACCCTCCACCATCTCCCTCAACCCCAGTTGCATTCCCCAGGTGTAATATCCCGGACCTTTCGGATCCTTCTTCGTGGGTCCCGGATATGGTTTTTCGGAGTGTCCAGTTCCGTTGTGTACAAAATTTCGTTTCCGGCAGCTTTCGTGTTCGGATCAGCGCGATCCGGAGTTATTTCTGAGGCCCGGAGGCGTTCCGCGGCTTTTCCACGCATGTTTTCCGATTTCCGGTGTGTGTTTCGGCAATTCCTTCGGAACCTCGCTGCGGGTGAACCGGGCCGTTCACCTGGGCACGAGTGGTACCGCTGCGATCGGTGCGTCCCGAGGATTCCAAAAATGTAATTTACTATTTTTTGGTATTTTTCGGAATTTCCAGAATTTCTATTTTAACCCCCCCCCCCCCATTTTCTTTTCTTTTTCTTCTTCTTCTTCCTTTCTTCTTCTTCATCTCTCACGACCGTGGCCGCCCTCTCACTCTCTCTCTCTCCCGTTCGAGTGCGGCGACCTCCGTTCCGGCTGCAGACGGCGGCGGTGCGACGGCGCGAGGACGTGGGTGACGACGAGGAGATCGTGCGGGCATGCGGCGAGCGTGGGAAGCGTGGGAAGACGAAGTTCTATCGGCATTCTTCGTGGTTTCGGGCTTGGATCGGCGCGTCTCGTCGCGGACCAGAAGTAGGGTGACGTTCCTTAGCCTCTTGTCTTCCTTCTCCGCGAGTGTTAGCCCGAGACGAGGTCAAGAGGGGTTGTTTTCGCGTCGGGAAGGGTCGTGCATGCTTTGGGGAGTGACCGCCCGATCCATCATTTTAAGCCACGATTCTGTGTTTCGGGAGCGTAGAATCATGCTAGGGGAGCTTGGGGGCCGATTTCCTTTCGTTTCCCCCTTCGTGGGGCTTGTATGGGGTCGAATTGGGCGATTCCGGCGAGGTTCGCCGTTTTCGTGCCGGTGAGCGATGTGCGGTCGAACCAGTGGCCGCACAACCCTTGTGCGGTGATGTTCGGACCGTTCATCTGCTCGGCGTGCTTTGGCTGGGCTCGGCGCGCAGTGGGCTTGTGCGGTCTATCGTGAGATCGCATATCCTGTAGTGCGGACCCATAGCGACCGCCCAACCCTGGATTTTTGACCGTTGAATTTTACCGTTATACAGCGCGTCGGGGTGAGCGGCTATGAGATGGCCGCTAACCCTTCGTGCGGCCAGGGGCTGGCCGTACGTCGTCTGATGCGTTGACCGGGTGTGCGGCTAGGTCTTGGCCGCACAACCCTTGAACGGTTAATCCCTAACCGCTCTTCCCTAGTGTGGCTACGGCCTAACCGTTCAGGTTTATTACCGTTGGGAGAAGAACGGCCAATATTGGACCATTCATCACCCACGTGCGACCGTGAATGGTCCGCACATCAGTTGAACGGGCCCGTGGTGGCCGTTCATCTTCTCGTTGGACCTGGGGTAGAACGGTCACGTCCTGGCCGTTTAAGCCTTGTGCGGCCCTTATGGGACCACACATCCCTGAGCGGCCCGAGATGGACCGATTAAGGGGACGGGTCGTGTCGGCTTGTCTCTCGTCATGCCGAGCAGTACCGGGAGATGTGTTGTCGGCTTCTATCGCCGTGCGACGGTGATTTGTACGAGGAGCATTCCTCGTACCGTCCGGTTGTGACGTCGTTTTCCGTGACTTGAGAGTCTATTCCTTCAGTGACCCTCCACTAGTCGTAGCCTACTAGTACGCGGTACCGGTCGCACCAGGGAGTGGTGTACAGGCTTACCCTTAGAGGCGGTTTGTGGACCGGTTGCCGTCGGGCCCCACGTCTTGCAGCCAGAGTCCGGGTGAGGGGAAAACCGGTCAGAGGGCCAGACCAGGGACGCGCGGTCTGTGTGTGCACACGTGGTTGGGGATGGTTGGACCGACGTCGACGGGCGTGACCCCAGCTAGTCACTTGTTTGTGGTTACTTGTGTGGTGTTCGTGCCTTGGGTAGGCGCTACCACGTCAGGCAGTTCACCTGTGATGCGGTGTAAGTCGTCAGGGGACGCTACCGGCTGTGCTTCTAGTGGGAGGTACTCCTGTCGAGTACGGAATGACAGACTGTCAGTCGTGTGTTTCCGACCTTCGGGTTTTGTCGGGTCGACCGTTGAGCTTCGGTTGTCTTACCGTGGCACGTGTGCCGGTTTGCATGCAGTAGGACCTTTGTTTAGTAGAGGACATGGCTTTCCTTTCCGAGGTACTCTCATACCGCTAGCGTAGTGGTTTCCCGTCCTACGAGGTAGGGTTCGAGTGATCCCTACTGAGTCTTGTTCTGAGACTCATTCCCTGCGTGTTTTCACCGTGTTTCAGGTGAGGCGCCGCCCCGGGGGAGCGCGTCTGGGGTGCACCGTGGTGCGGGTGCCCAGAGGTAGTGCCAGAGGTCAGAGCCGAGGTATGCCCCGTGTAGCTGTACTTTCTTTTCTTGTCTCTATACTAGTTGTGGACTATTGTTGTTATTATTTTTCTATTGTGGACAATGTAAATTGCTAATTTATTTCCTACCTAATATTGTATCTGTTTAATTTCTGCAATCACTTGTGATGCTTGCGTAGTTTCCACACCATCCTTCTAACCCTTCCGAGTCTTTGGGCTCGTGGGTGGCGGTGCGAGTCTCGGATTATCGGGCCTTCCCGGTAATCGGATTCTCGGGTCATTACAGTTAGTATCAGAGCGTGGGTGTGGAATTACATGAGAATCATAGGTAATTGTAGTGGTCCACTTGTCCACAGTAATGATGTACAGTTGACACTGGCATCGGGCATCGTGTGTTTTTCTTGACCATGCCGTTTTCGTGTTTTCTGTCTTTTGCTCCAGGAGCGAGTATGGTGCCGAGGCGGAGCGCTCGCTCTCAGCAGGGGCAGTCGGCTGGAGGTCAGGAGATCCAGCAGGGGGTCCAGGGGGACCAGGAAGAGCATAGCTGAGCGCCACTAGGAGCTACCGAGGCCGCGGCTACTGCGAGGGTTCCGGGGGCCGAGGATTTCTTCCGTGGCATGTACCAGCTTATGTCTCAGCAGTTCGGTGGAGAGGCTGGTGAGGGCTCGTCAGCTAGGGGTGGGCCAGGCCGAGCAGTGAGGGACTTTCTGCAGTTCCATCTGCCTTACTTTAGCGGCCAGGCAGACCCTGATGCGGCTCGTGATTGGCTTGATGAGATGGAGCGGGTGTTCAGTTCTGCGAAGAGTGCTACCGAGGACAGAGTGGTGTTGGCCTACAACCAGTTGCAGGGTACGGCTCGGAAGTGGTGGTCTTCCGAGTGGAAGACATCCTTTCAGCTTCGTCCACTTGAGCAGGTCAAGTGGGACGATTTCGTCAGTGCTTTCGAGCGTACGTACTGTCCAGATTTTGTTGCTACGCAGCGGATGCGGGAGTTTCTGGAGCTGGTGCAGGGTGACATGTCCGTGTTGCAGTACAGGGCCCGATTTGTCGAGCTGGGTCGGTATGCACCTCACATCATGGAGCATGAGAGGGTGAAGACCGCGCAGTTTGTTCAGGGCTTGAGGCAGGAGCTGAGGCACCATCTGATCGCGAACGGGGCCACTAATCTTGAGACAGCGTCTCGTGTTGCGGCTTCCTTGGAGATGGATATGCAGAGGACCCAAGGACCGATCAGCCAGGGGCAGTCTTTGTCAGGTCGCAACCAGCAGTCGGCTACCCAGCAACAGGGTTCTTTCCAGCATGCGATGAGTGGTTCAGGAGTGCCGGCACAGGCAGCGTCGGTGACAGGATCTGCGTCCTTTGGCACGAAGGTCAAGAAGTTTTTCAAGAAAGGGTTCGGCAAGAAGAAGACCAAGGATCAGGGGCAAGCTTCATCGGGCAGTGTACATCAGCCGATCCCCTTGCAGCGTCAGGGATCAGTGGGTGGGTCGCGAGGACCGTGTCCACGGTGTAGTGGGTTCCACCCAGGTAGGCAGTGCACGGCGCCGATTATCTGTTTTCGGTGTGACCAGCCAGGGCACATGGCGCGTGACTGTCCTCAGAGGCCGCCGCAGCAGCAGGTTCCCCAGCAGTAGAGGCAACAGCAGCAGGGACAGTATCCGCCGCTACCCAGGTCAGCTAGTGTGGGAGGCAGGCAGAGAGCTCGAGGCCAGATCACGCACATGACCAGGGCAGAGGCAGTGGCGTCGCAGCTCCTGGAAGGTACCATTCAGATTTTGGGTTGTGCGGCTCGAGTTTTGTTTGATTCTGGCGCGTCTCATTCGTTTATTTCAGAGGATTTCGCGTTGAGCATCGAGGAGCCGGTGACCCAGTTGTCCTGTGATTTGGCATTGGAGTTACCTTCGGGTGATTTCATGATCACTCCGTATTGCTTCGATCAGGTTCCGGTTTAGATCGATGGGCGGAGTATGTCAGGCAGGTTGTATGCGTTGCAGCTTCGGGATTATGATGTGATTCTAGGCATGGATTGGCTCGAGACTCATGGAGCAGTGGTGGACTGTGGAATGAAGAGGGTCTACTTCCAGCATCTGAGCAAGCGGACCTTCTATTTCCAAGGTATCCGTTCCACCTCTTCTCGATTCCTCATTTCTGCTATTCGAGCCCGTCGGTTGCTTGTTTCTGGTTGTCAGGGTTTTCTCGAGTCCGTGGTTGTGTCTGACCGGATGGAGCCGAATGTCGAGGACATTCCGGTGGTGTGCGAGTTTCTCGACGTTTTTCCCGAGGAGTTGCCTGGATTGCCTCCCCAGCGGGAGATCGATTTTGTGATCGAGGTTGCGCCTGGTACGGGACCTTTGGCGAAGGCTCCCTATCGTATGGCCCCCGCTGAGTTGAGGGAGTTGAGGGCGCAGTTACAGGAGCTGCTGGCCAAGGGGTATGTTCGTCCTAGCTTTTCCCCTTGGGGTGCGCCCGTGTTGTTTGTGAAGAAGAAGGACGGTAGTCTGCGGCTATGCATTGACTATCGGCAGCTGAATGAAGTGACCATTAAGAACAAGTATCCGTTGCCACGGATTGATGATTTGTTCGACCAGCTCCAGTCTGCGCGAGTGTTCTCGCGGATTGATTTGCGGTCCGGTTACTATCAGCTAAGAATTCGCGAGTCCGATGTGGAGAAGACTGCATTCAGTACGAGGTACGGGCATTATGAGTTTTTGGTGATGCCGTTTGGGCTCACCAATGTCCCAGCAGCCTTCATGGACTTGATGCAGAGGGTGTTTCATCCGTATTTGGACCAATTCGTGGTCATCTTCGTGGATGACATCCTTATTTATTCGCAGTCTGCAGAGGAGCACGTGTACCATTTGGGTGTGGTGCTGTAGACGTTGCGATATCACCCGTTGTATGCGAAGCTCAGCAAGTGCGAGTTTTGGCTCGGCGAAGTGCACTTTTTGGGGGCACGTGATTTCTGGTGATGGTGTTTCCGTGAACCCGACCAAGGTCGAGACTGTGGTGCAGTGGCCGAGGCCGAGTTCCGTCACGGAGATTCAGAGCTTTTTGAGGCTTGCAGGCTATTATAGGAGATTCATCCAGCATTTTGCTCGTATTGTAGCCCCGATGACCAGACTCACGCAGAAGGATGTGCCATTTGTATGGACAGAGGAGTGTGAGCGGAGCTTTATGGAGCTGAAGAGATTGCTCACTACCGCTCCGGTGTTGGTGTTACCTTCAGGATCGGGAGGTTTCGTGGTGTGTACAGATGCTTCCGGGGTAGGTTTGGGTGCTGTGCTAATGCAGCATGGGAAAGTTGTGGCCTATGCATCTCGTCAGTTGAAGCCACATGAGGAGAACTACCCCACTCATGATCTTGAGTTAGCAGCGGTGATTTTTGCGCTGAAGATCTGGAGGCATTATCTGTACGGCGAGAAGTTTGAGGTGTTCATTGACCATTAGAGTTTGAGGTACGTGTTCTCGCAGAGGGACCTGAATGTGACGACCCAGAGTTCAGGATACCGATATACTGATAACATCGATACACCGATATCAAGAACTGGGGAAGCCACCCAAGAGGCTGATGAGGCCCCTGAAGGGTTGCAAGGGTTTTGTCTAGGGAATGTATAACAAATTGGAATTTGGAACGCACATATTACAATTAAGTATTAAAATTAACACAAGTGCGAAAGCAATTCAAAATAACTAGAGTGATATCTATATACACTAGTCCAGATAAACAAGAGTACTAGTCCACAAGGGTACAACTACACGGGGCATACCCCGGCAAAAGTACAACAAAAGCCTCAAAAGGCGGCTCGACTATAGCTGGCAGCTAGACGTGGTCTCCAAAACAGCTCATGAATCACCGAGAGACGATGGGCGCGGCTCACCTGAAAGGAGAAGGGTGAGTCACAGCCAGACTCAGTAGGGGTCACGCGGATCCCTACCTCGCACTAAACAAGCATACATGCATAAATAACGGTAATTAGAGCATGCATTTAAATAAAATAACAGGCATTGGCATGAATAAACTTACTCAAGTAAAGCTGTGAACTCTAACTAAGCAGGTATAACAGCTAACACAGGCCAATAATAAACAAATGCGAGCGACTAAAACTAAATCTACCAAAATAGAATAAGCCTTAACTAATCCAAACAATAAGGAAGGTCAACCACTGGAGCAGAAACCAGAAGCGTCCACTGACGACTTATACTGCGTCTCAAGCACTCGCAGTCGGCAAACGACCAGCTGAGCGCGTAAAAGTACCAAACCAAGTGACCAGTCGGAGTGGCACCCGTTGGTGTCAGTCCACAGTCTCCGACCACGTGTGCACACACTGACTCTAGCCTGAGCCATGCCCTCTAGCTAGTTTTCTCCCTTGGTAGGACGCTACCATTGGCTGGGAGCCCACGGAACTAGCTTATAAACCGTGCATGGGAAATACCCCTCCGCTATCCTCAAGCGGGTCGGCACTCAACAGACCTTAGGGCAACAACAGTGGCTCCATTGCATGGAAAGAAAAGCTACTCTATTGGTATGAGAAACATGCCATTAAATACTACAATAACGTAAACATGGCATAAATATATAGACTGGAACGCATAACAAAAAGGCCGGCACGTATTTCAAACTAACAGGCATGTGGCGGTCTGCTGCCCATGCGTTACAGGTAAGTAACGGTCGGGGTCTAGCGCGTCATATCGTGAATAACGCGCTCGGCCCTACCCGCTACATCCACCGGAGTTCCAGCTCAAAAAGCCCAATAGGGAAAGTAACGGTAGGGGCTCAGCGCATTATATCATTATAACGCGTTGGATCCCAGCCGTTACATCCACCCGAGGCCAAAAACCAACGTGCAGCGCTCGGAATCGGTCACAGGCGAAACGACGCGCTCGCCCAGGCGCGTCGGACGGAAGTGACGGCCGGCCGACAGGCCGTCGGGCAAACCGCCTCAACTAGTCAACGATAGTCAACGAGTAAATAACGGTCGAAACCTGGCCGTTACACTCAATGTAACGCCCCTTCATTAGGCCGTTACATTTAAGTAACGTGTCCATCTAGGACCGCCAGACGTGTGACGGTTCCTGGAAGGACCGTCACACCGCCTGGGCCACGGAAGGGTTCGGTTTGAAAACCGGTTCCCTCCCGGACGATAGAAATCGTCGGGTAACGACGTAAAAACCTGTTTCTTGTCAATCCATGCAACTCAAGCAACAATTTAACACCTAGATACATCACATGCAAAGCCCATAAAGCATTAAACTCAAGAATTTAGCTAAAACCCCACAAATAGGAAAAATGAACATCACGCATGCCACGGGGTTCTAATCAACGAACTAGCTACGGGAATTGATCCTAGCAAGTTCAGGAGTCCATCCCCCTACCTCTTGCGAGTCGAAATGGTCGAAAAGGCCGCATGCAAGGAGGAAGGGTCACGGGGCCTTCACGCTCCACCTCGCTCCTACGATCACCGAATCACGCCGAAGTGGGTACCCACGCGTTCCTCTCGACGCGAGGAATCCAATGGCGCCAACCACGCCTCAATCCGTCCTCGTTCGGCCCGAAATCCCTAGGAAGGGGGAGAGGCGATCGGACGAAGGAGAGAGAGAGAGGGGTGAGAATGAGATCGACGGGGAGAGAGAGAGAGGGTGAGGGTGAGGGTTAATAAAAAAATAAAATTAACATATATATAATATAATTATTATATATATAAACATCTTATTAATTCTAATAACTCTCAATTAACCCCAAAGAAATCTGGAAAAATACCAGAAAAATTCCTAAAAATCCAGAAAAATAGCCAGAAATTCCAGAACAAATACTAGAACAAAATCCGTTAAGGATCCATTAAGGCACGGGCCTTACAGTCCCTCCCTCCTAATAAAAATTTCGCCCTCGAAATTTACAATAACGGAAAAAGGAGGAAACTGAGAAAGGACATATACCTCACTGGAATAAAAAAGGAAAAAGCTGACACATCTCATCTTCGCGTTCCCAAGTAGACTCATTACCAGAGTGACGCTGCCAAGCAACTCTTACCAGAGGAATAACCTTATTTCTTAACCGCTGCTCACGACGGTCTTCAATTTTAATAGGGAACTCTGGCGCAGACAAATCAGCAGTCACCTCAGGCCAAACTGAATCATCGAGAACATGAGAAGCATCCGGCACATATTTCCTCAACTGAGACACGTGGAACACATCATGAATAGCTTGCATGGCCGCAGGTAGTTGCAGACGATAAGCTACTTGACCAATAGCTTCAACGATTGGAAAAGGGCCAACATACCGCGGACTAAGCTTTCCACGCTTCCCAAACCTGGAAACACCTTTCATCAGAGATATTTTAACAAACACCATATCTCCTAGCTCAAATTGTAGTGGACGTCTGCGCTAATCTGCATAACTTTTCTGTCGACTCTGAGCCGTCAACAATCTCTGCCTGATCAGACGAACCACATCCGAACACTGCTGCACCATGTCAGGTCCTGTCAATAATCTGTCCCCAACATCAAACCAGTTCAAGGGAGTACGACAAAGATGACCATACAACGCTTCATAAGGAGCCATTCCAATACTGGAGTGAAAACTGTTATTATAAGCAAATTCAACAAGTGGCAAATGCTGACTCCACGAACCCTGCCAATCAAGGCAACACAATCTCAGCATGTCCTCTAAAGTCTGAATAGTCCTCTCTGACTGTCCATCTGACTGAGGATGATACGCTGAACTGAAAGCTAACTCAGTGCCCAAAGCTTTCTGGAAACTACGCCAGAAGCCGGAGGTAAAACGTGGGTCACGATCTGACACAAGTGAAACAGGGACTCCATGCAGTGGCACGATTTTCTGCACATACAGCTCGGCCAACCTCTGCACACTCCAAGTAATTTTAATCGGCAATAATCTGGCAGTTTTAGTCAATCTGTCGACAAGCAACCAGATACCATCAAAACCTTGAGAAGTCCGAGGCAAACCCACCACAAAATCTGTAGTAACATGGTCCCATTTCCACATCGGAATCTCTAATGGCTGAAGCAAACCACCTGGCTTCTGATGTTCGGCTTTAACCTGCTGACAAGTCAAGCACTTAGACACAAATATAGCCACGTCTTTCTTCATACCTGGCCACCAGAACTGCTTTTTCAAATTCTGATACATCTTGGTGACAACGGGATGTATAGCAAAACGGGAACCATGGGCTTCACTCAGAATCTCATGCCTCAAATCATCATTAGAAGGAACATACAATCTGCCCTGGAAACTGACAACCAGCTCAGCATCAAATTCCACATCATATCTTGATATAACACGGGCCAAATCAGAATCAACTTGTTGAGCTTCTTTAATCTGCTGATATAGAGCTGAACCCAAAATCAAACTAGCACAAACTGCCAACTTCGGATCGGCAGGAAACTCTGCACTGAATGCCTCGCTCAGAAGCCATGCCCACAATTTCCATTCATGAAGCAACAAATGACTGATCTACACTTTCCTGCTCAGAGCATCAGCCACATTGCCCGGTTGATAGGAGAGTGTAAAGTCAAAGTCTTTCATGAATTCCATCCATCGACGTTGCCTGAGATTCAGATCTTTCTGGGAGAATATATACTGTAAACTCTGGTGGTCAGTAAAAATCTGAAATTTCTCACCATACAGATAATGTCTCCAGATCTTTAAGGCAAAAATAACTGCAGCTAGCTCCAGATCATGAGTGGGATAATTCTCTTCATGTCGTTTCAATTGCCGAGATGCATATGCGATAACTTTACCATGTTGCATCAGCACTGCACCCAAACCTACTCGAGAAGCATCAGTACAAACAAGAAAACCACCCGAGTCGGAAGGCAAAGTCAACACAGGAGAAGAAGTCAATAGCCTTTTCAATTCAACAAAGCTAGCCTCACACTGATCCGACCAGACAAAAGGTACATCTTTACGAGTCAGTCTAGTCATCGGGGCTGCAATCTTCGCAAAATCTTGGATGAATCTGCGGTAGTACCCAGCTAAACCTAGGAAGCTTCTTATCTCTGACACAGTCCTCGGTCTCTGCCAACTCAACACAACATCAATCTTTGCAGGGTCTACTGCCACTCCGTCACCAGAAATCACGTGACCAAGAAAATGAATCTCCCGAAGCCAGAATTCACACTTACTGAACTTCGCATAAAGCTCGTGATCTCTTAGAGTCTGCAGAACGATCCTCAAATGCTGCACATGATCTTCATCAGAGGCAGAATAGATCAAAATATCATCAACAAAGATCACCACGAACTGATCAAGAAATGGACGAAAGATACGCTGCATTAGGTCCATAAAAGCTGCTGGGGCATTAGTCAAACCAAACGGCATCACCAGGAATTCAAAGTGACCATATCGAGTGCTGAAAGCCGTTTTCTCCACATCAGATTCCCGGATTCGCAATTGGAAGTAGCCAGACCGGAGATCAATCCGTGAAAAAGATAGTAGCAGACTGCAACTGGTCAAACAAATCATCAATCCTGGGAAGCGGATATTTATTCTTGATAGTCACCTGATTCAATTGCCTGTAATCAATACAAAGCCTCAGGCTTCCATCTTTCTTTTTCACAAACAACACTGGAGCACTCCACGGAGAAAAACTGGGGCGAATATAACCTTTTTCCAGTAATTCAAGTAGCTGCGCTCGCAGTACTTTCAATTCAGCTGGAGCCATTCGGTACGGTGCCTTCGCTAATGGGCCTGTACCCGGAATCAGTTCAATCACCATCTCTATGTCTCGTTCTGGGGGCAAGCCTGGCAACTCATCAGGAAATACATCAGGGAACTCACAAACAACAGGAATATCACTGACTTCCTGTCGTGGTTTTTCAACAGCAACCACAGAAGCAAGAAACCCCTGGCAACCTGCACTAAGCAACCTAAAGGCTCGAATAGCAGAAATAATCATACGAGAAGATCGGGATCGAATACCTTGGAAATAAAAAGCTGATTTCCCCTGTGGCTGAAAATAGACTTTCTTCGATCTGCAATCAACCACGGCTCCATAATGCTCCAACCAATCCATTCCCAGAATAACATCATAATCTGCCAGCTGCAACGCATATAATCTCGCCGGCAACTGGTGATTATCAATCATAACAGGAGACTCTTCCAAACACAGAGGTGTAATCATGAAATCTCCCGAAGGCATCTCAACATACATCTCACAAGTCATCTCTGAAGTCGGTTCCTCAATACATGCCATAAAATCCTCAGAAATAAAAGAGTGAGAAGCACCAGAATCATATAAGACACGAGCTGAATGACCATAAAGCATAATCGTACCTTCCACAAGATGGGACGCAACAGCATCAGCTCTAGTCATATGAGTAACCTTGCCTTTCTGTTTCTTGGATCCAGCTGAGGATTGCTGAGAAGACGCCGACGCTTGAGAAAAGAATTGTTGTTGAGCTTGCGGTACAGGAGGAGGTCTGAATTGCGGCTGCTGAGGTTGAGAAAACTGAGGAACTTGCAATTGTTTCGGCCTCAGCGGGCAATCCCGAACCACATGACCCGGCTGGTCACATCGAAAACACACAACAGGAAGAGAACACGGCTGGCCCTTGTGATGACCACCGCATCTCCGACACGTCCATGGCTGACTGACAGCTGAACTCTGACGAGTCTGAGTAGAAGGCGCTGTCGGCTGCTGAACTACATCTGTACCGGACGGCTGCTGGAAAAACTTCTTCTTCTTCTTGAACTTCTTAAACTTGGTCTTAGAAGGAGAGGAAGCACTGCTAACCTCTGATTGGACTGGGGGAACACCTGTCACTGGCGGTCGGTACGCCTGCTGAGACTGTACTGCGGGCTGAACTGACCCTGCCTGAGGATACCCACCCGGTCTCGTCATCTCCAGCTCAAGTGCCACAGCTGTCTGGCACGCACCATCAAGGTCTGCAACACGACTTGCAATCAGGGGCATCTTCAACTCTGGCCTCAAACCTCGCAAGAATTGTTGTCTTCAATGCTTCACTAGCCAGCACATGGGGCGCATACTGACCCAATTCCATAAACTTATTCCGATACTGAAGCACCGTCATACTGCCTTGAGTCAGCTCCATGAATTGATACATCTTTGCCATTTGAAAACAGGCAGGAGTGTAGGCACGCTCGAAAGCAGTTACGAACTCTGCCCATGTGATCTGCCGAAGGGGTCTAGAATGAAAAGCGATCTGCCACTCGGCTTTCCACCACGTAATGGCCGTACCGTGGAGTTGAGAAGCGGCAAGCATAACCTTCTCATCTTCAGCACACTCCATCGATACGAACACGCGCTCGATCACGTCCAACTATTGCCTCGCAACCTCTGGATCAGCTTGACCATTGAAAGGAGGCGGATTGAACATCAGGAATTCTTTTAAAGCCTTGCCTCGACTGCCAGGCGCTTCAACCTGAGGAGCAACAATCGGTGCTGGAGGAGGAACAACTGGTACAACAGGAACGGCAGGAACTGCAGGAGGAGGTGTAGAACCACTATCTTCCCTGGGCACATCTCGAGGAGCACGAGGAACTCGAGGAGGTCTTCCTCGACGAGGCGGCATAATTACTCTGCCGAGAACATAAAACAACAACAAAATCCATCAATCACGCAGAAAACACCCTAAGCCAGAAATAGACGACACAGGACTAGCTCTGGACAAACGCAAATTTCAATTCCTTATACAATTCCTCAAACATCGGCTCTGATACCAACTGTGACGACCCAGAGTTCAGGATACCGATATACCGAAAACATCGATACACCGATACCAAGAACTGGGGAAGCCACCCAAGAGGCTGATGAGGCCCCTGAAGGGTTGCAAGGGTTTTGTCGAGGGAATGTATAACGAATTGGAATTTGGAACGCGCATATTACAATTCAGTATTAAAATTAACACAAGTGCGGAAGCAATTCAAAATAACCAGAGTGATATCTATATACACTAGTCCAGATAAACAAGAGTACTAGTCTACAAGGGTACAACTACACCGGGCATATCCCGGCAAAAGTACAACAAAAGCCTCAAAAGGCGGCTCGACTATAGCTGGCAGCTAGACGCGGTCTCCAAAATAGCTCACGAAGCACCGGGAGACGATGGGCGCGGCTCACCTGAAAGGAGAAGGGTGAGTCACAGCCAGACTCAGTAGGGGTCACGCGGATCCCTACCTCGCACTAAACAAGCATACATGCATAAATAACGGCAATTAGAGCATGCATTTAAATAAAATAACAGGCATTGGCATGAATAAACTTACTCAAGTAAAGCTGTGAACTCTAACTAAGCAGGTATAACAGCTAACACAGGCCAATAATAAACAAATGCAAGCGACTAAAACTAAATCTACCAAAATAGAATAAGCCTTAACTAATCCAAACAATAAGGAAGGTCAACCACTGGAGCAGAAACCAGAAGCGTCCACTGACGACTTATACTGCGTCTCAAGCACTCGCAGTCGGCAAACGACCAGCTGAGCGCGTAAAAGTACCAAACCAAGTGACCAGTCGGAGTGGCACCCGTCGGTGTCAGTCCACAGTCTCCGACCACGTGTGCACACACTGACTCTAGCCTGAGCCAGGCCCTCTAACTAGTTTTCTCCCTTGGTAGGACGCTACCATTGGCTGGGAGCCCACGGAACTAGCTTATAAACCGTGCATGGGAAATACCCCTCCGCTATCCTCAAGCGGGTCGGCACTCAACAGACCTTAGGGCAACAACAGTGGCTCCATTGCATGGAAAGAAAAGCTACTCTATTGGTATGAGAAACATGCCATTAAATACTACAATAACGTAAACATGACATAAATATATAGACTGGAAAGCATAACGAAAAGGCCGGCACGCATTTCAAACTAACAGGCATGTGGCGGTCTGCTGCCCATGCGTTACAGGTAAGTAACGGTCGGGGTCTGGCGCGTCATATCGTGAATAACGCGCCCGGCCCTACCCGCTACATCCACCGGAGTTCCAGCTCAAAAAGCCCAATAGGGAAAGTAACGGTAGGGGCTCAGCGCGTTATATCATTATAACGCGTTGGATCCCAGCCGTTACATCCACCCGAGGCCAAAAACCAACGTGCAGCGCTCGGAATCGGTCACAGGCGAAACGACGCGCTCGCCCAGGCGCGTCGGACGGAAGCGACGGCCGGCCGATAGGCCGTCGGGCGCACCGCCTCACCTGGTCAACGCAAAATGCAAGACGAGTAACGGATGGGAACCCCACCGTTACTCTCCAAATAACGCACCCTCAACGGGCCGTTGTTTGGAAACGACGCGTCCTCTAAGGACCGTCAGGCGTGTGACGGTTCCTGGCAGGACCGTCACACCACCTGGAACACGGGCGGGTACGGTTTGAAAATTGGAACCCTCCCGGATGATAGAAATCGTCGGGTAACGACGTGAAAACCTGGATCCTGTCAATCCATACAACTCAAGCAACAATTTAACACCTAGATACATCACATGCAAAGCCCATAAAGCATTAAACTCAAGAATTTAGCTAAAACTCCACAAATAGGAAAAATGAACATCACGCATGCCACGGGGTTTTAATCAACGAACTAGCTACGGGAATTGATCCTAGCATGTTCAGGAGTCCATCCCCCTACCTCTTTCGAGCCGAAATGGTCGAAAAGGCCGCATGCAAGGAGGAAGGGTCACTGGGCCTTCACGCTCCACCTCACTCCTATGATCACCGAATCATGCCGAAGTGGGTACCCACGCGTTCCTCTCAACGCGAGGAATCCAATGGCGCCAGCCATGCCTCAATCCGTCCTCGTTCGGCCCGAAATCCCTAGGAAGGGGGAGAGGCGATCGGACGAAGGAGAGAGTGAGGGGGGTGAGAATGAGATCGACGGGGAGAGAGAGAGAGGGTGAGGGTTAATAAAAAAATAAAATTAATATATATATTATATAATTATTATATATATATAAATATTATTAATTCTAATAACTCTCAATTAACCCCAAAGAAATCCGAAAAAAATGCCAGAAAAATTCCTAAAAATCCAGAAAAATAGCCAGAAATTCCAGAAAAAATACTAGAATAAAATCCGCTAAGGATCCATTAAGGCACGGGCCTTACACTGAACCTCAGACAAAGGCGTTGGATGGAATTTATGAAGGATTATGACTTCACCTTGTCATATCAGCCGGGCAGGATGAATGTCGTCGCCGATGCCTTGAGTCGGAAGGTCACGGTCAGTGCCTTGATATTGAGGAAGTGGAGGCTCTGGGAACAAGTGCCCGAAGTATCTTTCAGGCTCAAGATTCCCCAGGAGCCAGGGTTAGTAGTGCTTGCGAGTCTGACTGTCACTCCTGCTATCCGTCGTCAGGTGACAGAGGCTCAGCATGCGGACCCTGAGTTGCCCCGGATTTTGACGATGGCTGATGTGGAACTCGGCGAGGACGGTGCTGTGAGGTTTCGCGGCAGACTGTACATCCCAACGAAGGAGCAGATTCGTCGTGCGGTGTTGCGCGAGGCTCATGGGAGTAGGTACACCGTACACCCGGGTGCGACAAAGATGTATCGAAACTTGCGGAGACAGTTCTGATGGCCTGGCATGAAAAGAGATGTCGCAGAATTTGTGGCCAGGTGCCTGATCTGTCAGCAAGTGAAAGCGGAGCATCAGCGACCAGGAGGTACTCTCCAGCCCTTGGATGTTTCTGCGTGGAAGTGGGACCACGTGACCACGGATTTTGTGGTGGGGTTGCCGAGGACCCCGAGTGGGCAGGACAGTGTTTGGTTGCTGGTGGATAGGCTGACGAAGGTGACTCGGACACGCTCCACGTATCATCCTCAGTCAGATGGTCAGTCAGAGAGGACCATCCAAACTTTGCAGGACATGCTGAGATCATGTGATGGGAATCAACACCGAGCATGTACCTTTTTTATTACATTTATTTCCTTTTAGTTTGTGTTTATATCCTTGGGAAAGTATGTACGTAAATGTAAGGCTTTATAAGCCAAGGAGTCATTCCCATGGATTGTGTGGGTTTTTATGCAATTATGCAGTATGACCAGCAAGGGGGCCCTCAGCCCTTTCCCATTGGTCCATGTCACCATGTGGGCCTGGTCAACCTTCCTAGGTGGACATCTAGAATGGTGGGCTGGTCATATGGACACATGTGTTTAGATGCGTCAACATTCTAATAGGTTGGCCACCTACCCCATTCAACTTACACATGGTCAATGGTGCGCCCCCTTCCCCTTGAATTTTTTATTAGTTTTTGTGTGAGATTCACACCTCATCCCAGCCCTTCAATCCACACCCCTAGATCCAAGGGTTGAGGATGGATTTGGTTGGAATCATATATAAGCTTGTATTTTTATGAGAAAAGCAATGAAAAATCAGAAATTTTGTTGAATGTCTTGAAGCTTGGTGCGCCCCCAGCTCCTCCCCTCTGGTTCATATCCTCCAACCTCCAGTTCTAGAGTGTATCCACCTTCTATCTTCCCCTCTCAACCTCTGATCTTCATATGTACCGCCGCCGTCGCCGTTCGTGCCGCCTTCGAGTCGCCGCGGAGCCGTCTTCAAGTTTTTATCTTGCTGGATAGAGGTGTAGTTCGTGAATTCTTGCTGACAGCCACAAGCTCAGATAGATTTGAGATTTTGAGGGTGTGTTTTTGCCTTGAATCCCCACCTCCACTTAAATTTTCACGTCCAAACTCTTCCATTTATTAATTTTCCATTTTCGTTCATTTTGCATTCCCAGATCTGTTTTGTCTCTGTCTACAGTGATAACAGCTCTGAGTTTCCCATCTCCAACCACCTTTATGAATTTTTCAAATCCTCCCAATTTTTCTGAGAGTTCTGTATATCATCCCCTACATCCACCATTTTTCTTAATTTTTTATCCACCATCTATCTATTTTTCAAAATTCGTGTTCTATCTCCCCTACAGTGCTTTCAACCCATTTATAGATCCGACCCACTTCCAGTTCAAAAATCCTATCAATTCGTAGCCACATCCAAACTTCTCCAAACTAGTTTTTCCATTTTTCTAGCTTGATTTTCTACAACTTTGATGAAGACTACCACTTCCGATTCGGACGTTCACGTATCGGTCAAAGGTAGTTCTCAGACAAGTTCTCTGCAGATCTGAGAGCCCGGTCACTGTACAACAGTACCTCAACAATTCATTAAAGCCTAGATCCGTGCAGATCCATGCTAGATCTTTAGGCCTAGATTGAAGGATTTGAAGTTAGCTTTCCAACGGCGCCAGTCTCGTGTCGATCTGACATCGGGACTGATCGCAGCGCCCGTTCTCGCCGGGACGCGCGTTGAAAACCAGAAGTTGCAGATCCGTGGCCGGTTATTCCGACCGGTGCCTATCGGAGCCGCCCGGCCTCCGGCCGGCAAACCAGTGCGCCTCCACTCCAGGGAGCGCTCATCCAGGCATCCACCACCACACTGGTGCCACCGGGTCCCACACGGCCCCTTCGGACAGCACGTGGGCCCCACCGTCACTAGTTCGGGTGTTGCCGAATCAACGTGAGAAGCCGCCCGTCAACCCGAATTCAGTCCTCCCGGACCCCATTGTGTAGCCCTATACCTCCCTGTGTGGAGTGGGCAGTGAGTCATTGCTGTCGTTATTATGTATTAATTGTTCCGGGAGCACGGTTTTCGGCTGGGTCCGTCTTCCCCACGCCGGGAGCGTGGAGGTATCGTATTCGCTCCTTGCTTGGCATTTCGCTTATTTACATATATGCTTGTTTATGCCACTGCTAGAGAGCATGTTTTAGGACCTAGCTCACTATAATTTCATATCACCGCTGCTGCGAGAGAGTGAGCGAGACCGTCCCGTGACCCGATCCGGACGCGAAAGTGTGAATTGACCACCCTAGCTCTTGCCGGTTTCTCAACCGTGCACGTCCGACGCTTCCCTCGTTAAGGGACAGTCACGAGCTTGTCATGTCCGTGTCTCGTCCCGCATCAATTTGGTATCAAAGCGAGTTGAGTCTAGGGTGTAAAAAAAAAAGAGTGTCATTTACATCGAGTCATTAGTCGGTTTAAGTCAAGTCTAGAATCATCATATTTCTAAAACAAAAAAGAGAGTGTTTTTAAATTACATTTCATCCCGATAATTCGGTATATCAAAAGGTGTTGTCCAAACGTTAGGCTACGCCTATCGGGAAGGCCGCACACTTGCGCGAGTGACCTTCGGGTCGATTACCTCAGCCACGTACCAGATATTGGTTTAAGTCTAGGCGCATCATTT
Organism: Amorphophallus konjac; assembly: GCA_022559845.1. NCBI lineage: Eukaryota > Viridiplantae > Streptophyta > Magnoliopsida > Alismatales > Araceae > Amorphophallus > Amorphophallus konjac. Next base: position 28,224,006 of record CM040118.1, read on the forward strand.
TGCATTAGTGTGTTTACTTTAATCGGTGTGTTTGCATGCCCACTCGTCGAGGTACCCAATACTCACCCCCACCACCATCTATGGCGGAATCCCGAGTCTATAGTTCCGATGAAGTGGCCACATTGTTCCGAACTCTTGTGGGGAAAATGGATGGGTTGAGTGAGCGCATGGATGAGTTTAGTACTCGAGTGGATAGGATGGAAGGAGCGAGTACCCGAGTGAATGGCCTAGGCACCCGCCTAGAAGAGAGGATGAAAGCCGTAGAGGATAGGGCCGCTGGGTCAAACCAGTCCGTTCAAGGATTGGTCGGGAGAGTTGTCGCACTAGAGAGAGGTCCAGCCGAGGCACCACCGATTGCCCCAGTCCAAGCACCCGTCCCACCTACACAAGGTCAACCGGAGCCGGGTCAACAACCCACGACTCCAAGGGTTCAAGGGATAGCTAATAGGAGGCCCGAAGTCCCCGAGGTGCATGACTATGAGTCCGAAAATGAGCATCGGGGATATGGTCGTGATCGTCGTCCTATACGGCGTACCCATGACCAAGATATGGATGAACGGGCCATTCGGACCGTTCAGGCCGACCCTCCCACCTTTGACGGGTCCTTAGACCCAAAGGTCTATCTTGATTGGGAGGTTGGTATGGACCGATATTTTGAGTGGTTCGAGATGTCGGACCAACGAAAAGTCAAGTACGCCAGGATGAAACTTTTAGGCCAAGCACAAACCTATTGGCGGAACATGGAGAACCTATTATTTCATCGTCAAGAACCCCCGATCGATACATGGACCGACATGAGGGAGAAGCTTAGGAAGAAGTACCTCCCTATCTCCTACCGCCAGCGTCTTATAGAGAGGTGGCAAAGTCTCACCCAAGGAGACCGGTCTGTCTGTGATTACATCGCCGAATTTGATGAATACTACTTGCGATGTGATGCCACGGAGGAGGATTCCCTTACCGTCTCTCGGTTTCGGCGTGATCTACACCCACACCTACGGAATGAGCTTCTCCGCCGCAAGGTGGACAAGCTAGAGGATTCTTATCAAGTTGCTCTCGAGATGGAGCAATTCGAGGGTGAGTTCGAGTCTATTCCCCGGTGGAGCCCCGCTCCTCCCCGTAGTGACTCCCGTGGCTCCTTAGGTTCATACCCGAGGGGACCTATGGCTCATCCACAGGAGCCTGTCCGTCAGGAGACCTTTGCTCCTAGACCTCGACCTCCCCCACCACGGGATCTACCTCCACCCCAACCACCGGCACCCGTTGCCCGTCCCCCGGCACCCATAGGCCGTCCCACAGCCCCGACACTCCCTCCTCTGTTGCCCACGGCACCTACACCACCCTTGTTGCCTACACCCCCTACTGTTAGTGTTGGTGTGCTACATGCCAATTTCGGGCCGGGTAGGCCCGATAGTTGTACGATCTTGTTCATTATTAATAAAGTGGTGATTGAGCGTAAATATGCGATTGTGTTACTTTACGTTGTCCCTAGGATATGTGGTTGTAAAGTTAGCTAGAGATGGGATCTCGAACATGAGATTGACTTTACATGTACACATACCTTAAACTGTTCATGGTTAGAGGGTAATCACTGGGGGACTTTGATTACCTATTAAACCAGTACACATGATGTGTCAGTGACCAGTCTCATGGTCATTGGTGCGGGGCACCAACACATATCTGTAGGTGTATGTCCTTGGAGGATGTGCACTGAACTGATCCGTTATTGGATCTTTAGATGGTTGATTATACCTAATGTCAATTGAAGATCCAACAGTCTCAGTAGCATCATTGGTCCTTTGACCTGAGACATTGATCGGATCTTACACGAGGACTGCATTGGTTTAATTGCTTGGCTAAGTGACTTTAACCATAAGTCATGAGTTGCCGAGTCATTAACCACTCCACGATACATGTGAAGATCATCAATGGTCAAGAGGGGATCGCTCACTGTCGGATATATATCAGACAGTTAATGGGTCATGACATTGACGCTCCGTTAAATCCCTGGCTAGGGTCGTGTGAGTTCGTTTAGAACGGACGTCATACACTTTAAGAAGGTCATAGTCAAATGGCACGATCACGGGGTTTGACAGATACCGTACCCTCGATCGTACCAGACTCATAGAAGGAGCGAGGGATTATATCGATGCGGTAATTGTGGACTTACAGGTACCAGGCATGCTGGTTTAAACCCGACGTCATCTAGGATCACGCGGATTTGCTTGACCCAACGTGATCGAAGGTTCGGAATGAATTAAACTATTATTCGGCTCTTGTAGAAGCGAATAATACGTTTAATTTACATCTAATTAGGAATTAGAAGTTAATGTGCATTAAACTAGAGTGACTATGGGCCTAGAGGATCACACACAATGGATTCTTGGGTGACGGATTATTGTTATACAAGTGTATGTATTAATTCCTTTTAATTCCTTTTGGAAAGGAGTGTAAATGGAGCTTAATACATATGTATAATAATAGATAGGACATATATACAGTTTCGGTCTTTTGGAATCCTTTTCCAAAAAGCCTAAACTCTATATATAGATCCTACGTGAAGCTCATTCGGGCTTCTCCCTTCCAACCCCTTAAGCTAATCAAGCATTAAGCTTAAGGGAGATGTTAAGCCTCCCCCCTTTCTCCCCCTTGCTCTCTCTCTCCAGAAGGTGTTAGAGTCGGGGAAAGTTACGCCGGGGAGGTACCGTCGCTGCGCAAGGGTCCGTGTGGATCTGCTCTAGAGGCCGTACAGCTGTGCGGCTCGGTTTCTCTGCATCGGGCTTAGCGGACAGCGTCGTTCCGCGCAAGGTGAAACACGCAACCCGTAATTAGGGTATTAGAAACACCGATTAGAGCACAGATTAAGCTTTCCACAACACCGAGATCGGGCAAATGAATTTTTGTTATCCGCTGCGTAACCCGTAGGTGCTGTGCGAAACCTTACAGTGGTATCAGAGCCAGGTTCGAGCTCTGGTCGGTGTTTTTATTGCCGTTTAGAACCATATTTGAAAATGGGATTAAATGTTTCAATTGTTAATGCTAGAAGGGGATGTTGGACATCACTGTTCTTCTAAGATGCTGGGCATCTCTGGAGCATAATTTTTTTTAAAAAAAAAAAAATTTGTTGAACCGATTTGGGCACATTGCGCCCTGGGCGCGGTGCGCCCGCCGCGTGCGTCGCGTGGGCGGCGCACGCGGCACCCGGGGTCAGCGCCTGCGGGCGCTGAACCGCGGGGGCGGGCGCCGCGTGGTGGGCGGCGCCCGCACGCCGGCGTCCGCGCTTGGGACGCGGGCGCGATCGCCCACGCGTCCCGCGTGGACGGCCTCGCGCGCAGGGGTTTGACCTATATATTTTTTTTAAATAAAAAAAAATTTACGTTTTTACCCCTTTTTAATTTATTGTGCTCAGGTTAATAATATATATATTAGATATATATATTAAAATGCACAGTAAATTAAATCGAATTTTATCGAGTAGGTTAAATAGTGTTTTCTCAATAGTAAATGTCGAATGGTAAATTTTATTTAACCAATTTGAATTTACCAAGATGAGATAATTACTATTTACCTTGAGATAAAAGGGTAATAATTGAAGTTACTTCAATAAAATTAAGTTTTTGAATTTTTAATTATTAGATAATTAGAAAATTCAAATTTTGAATTTTATTGAAGTTAAATGTGGAAAATTCAATTATTTGAATTTTTAATTATTAGATAATTGTTAAATTCAAATTTTGAATTTTAGAAAATTACTAATTGAGGATAATTGCATTATTTAAATTTATTTTCAAACAAAAATTATTGGATAATTAGTTTGAATTTAAATTTAAAATTATTGGCATGTTTAAATTTTAAATTTAAATTTGATTATTAGATAATTAAATTTAAATTTAAATTTAATTAATTATCTCAATTAGATGCCCATGTAGAAAATGATGGTTCTTTACGTGCTCTACTTTAATTATCTTGTATTGGCCTACTTGTGTGTTTAATTTTAGTTAATCATCCTTTGATTTTTAAAATTAAACAAAGCTAGCATGTTTTTGTTTGCACATCCCATTTTTAAATTCAAAATTAAGGATTATTTTCAGAAAAGAACCCTTGATTGATTTTATTTGAATGGGTTGGCAAGTGATCATGGACTTGGATTAATGTAATTAATTGGGGTCTGCGAACCTCCTTTCTCTCTCTGTTAAAATTTCAATGTACTTCTATCTTCCTCCATTGTTGTACTCGCCCTAAGGGCTGCTGGAATTTGAGTCACATGTAATTTAATTTTTCCGGCCTGCGTGCCGTGTAAAAGTTGTAATTGATGCGGCGTCGGAGTTTGAAAGCGCGGAGCACACCCGACGAGGACGATCCAGCTGCTTTGGAAGCGGGCCGGATGTCTTAGTTACATTAGGGTTAAAGTCCATGATCACTTGCATTTATTTTTACATTGGGTGCATTTATTTTGTGCAAACTACTAGGTACGGTAAATATATTGGATATATTTATATTACCACGTAGGGTGAGATCAAGATAAAATTAAATTCCCTCGTGATTAAATTTTAGATCTGGTAAGCGTGGTTCTAGGAGTCATCGTGGCCCTCCATCATTATGGAGTGAATGAACGTCTTCATTTCATGGATTTGTTGTGCTTTCCACAAGGTCCATGAGTTTGGGGGCGGGATTAAACTCCAAGGCTCGGCCTCAATGGGGTGAGGAATTGTAATATCCCGGACCTTTCGGATCCTTCTTCGTGGGTCCCGGATCTGGTTTTCGGAGTGTCGGGCTCCGTTGTGTCCGAAATTTCGTTTCGGACATCTTTCGTGTTCGGATCGGCGCGATCCGGAGTCGTTTCGGAGGCCCGGAGGCGTTCCGCGACTTTTTCGCGCGTGTTTCCCGATTTCCGGCGTGGGTTTCGGCTTTTCCTTCGGACGCTCGCTGTGGGTTAACTGGGCCGTTCACCCGGGCACGAGTGGTACCGTTGCGATCGGTGCGTTCCGAGGATTCCAGAAATGTATTTTTCTATTTTTCGGTATTTTTCTGAAAATTCGGATTTTCTATAAATCCTAATCCTTTTTCTTTTCTTTTTCCCTTTTCTCTTTCTTCTTCCTCTCCCTCTCTCTCGCGACCGTGAGCCCCCTCTCTCTCCCTCTCTCCCATTCGGACGCGGCGAACCCCTCTCCGGCTACGGACGGCGGCGGGGCGACGGCGCGGACGCGTGGGCGACGGTGAGGCGATCTCGTGGGCGTGCGGCGAGCGTGGGAAGCGTGGGGAGTTCGTGAAGCTTCGAGCGTTCTTCGTGATTCGTGATCGATCCGGCGGAGCATTCGCTCCATTGAGGTAGGGTGACGTTCCTTAGTCTCATGCCGTTCTTTTCCGTGATTTATAGGCCGCGGGGAGGCCGAGAGGGGATCATTTGAGCGTTTTTGGGTTTTTCCATGATTTGGGGAGAGCTCGCCCGATCTATGGATTCAATGCATGGATTCGTGTTTTGAGGGCCTAGAATCATGCTAGGGGTCCCCAAGGGTCTTCCCCTTTATTCTCCCCCTCTCCTATGGAGGTATGGGGGCGTGGTTAGAATTTTTGGGCGTTCTTACCATTTTCAGCCGCGGACTGAGAACGCGCTATACTCCAGTAGCGCGTTCTGGAGGACGCGTTGCCCCGACCGAGCGCGTTCATCGGAGAAGATAAACAGGAGGCGGTTCCTGTCGCGCTATGGGGTCATAGCGCGATCATCCTTGTCGCGCTAGGAAGACCTAGCGCGATGGTCGCTGTCGCGCTAGGGTTCCCTAGCGCGATGGTCCCTGTCGCGCTAGGGAGACCTAGCGCGACCTTCCCTGTTGCGCTAGGGTTCCCTAGCGCGTTCTTCCGTGTCGCGCTAGGTGTCCCTAGCGCGATCTTGCCTGTTGTTGGGTGTTTCTCTTGGGCCGTGTGTGCGCCCCGGGCACCCCGTGGAGTTCCGTGACCGTGTCTTTGGTGTCCGGAAGTCCCGTTTGCCTCGGTTAGGCGTTTGACCGTGGGCAATGCGTCTGTTTCTTTTCCGACCGTGGTCACCGTGCGACGGGGCTGGTGCGTGGGGTGATTCCCACACGTTGTCGGATTCGGACGTCGTTTTCCGTTGACTCGAGAGTCTACTCCTTCAGTGACCCTCCACTAGTCGTAGCCTACTAGTACGCGGGTGCTAGTCGCACCAGGGAGTGGTGTACGGGCCGACCTTTCGAGACGGTTTGTGGACCGGTTACCGTTGGGCCCCACGTCTTGCAGCCAGAGTCCGGCTGAGGGGAAAACCGGTCAGAGGGCCAGACCTGGGACGCGTGGTCTGTGTGTGCACACGTGGTTGGGGGCGGTTGGACCCACGTCGACGGGCGTGACCCCAGCTAGTCACTTGTTTGTGGTTACTTGTACGGTGTTCGCGCCTCGGGTAGGACCTACCACGTCAGGCGGTTCACCTGCGGTACGGTGTAAGACGTCAGGGGACGCTACCGGCTGTGCTTCTAGTGGGTGGTACTCTTGTCGAGTACGGAGTGTCAGACTGTCAGTCGTGTGTTTCCGACCTTCGGGTTTTGACGGTTTGACCGTTGAGTTTCGGTCTTCTCGTATCGTGGCACGTGTGTCGGTTTGCGTGCCGTAGGGTCTAGTTCTGTAGAGTACAGGGCTTTCCTTTCCGAGGTACTTTCCTACCGCTAGAGTAGTGGTTTCTCGTTTTTCGAGGTAGGGTTCGAGTGATCCCTACTGAGTCTTGTTCTGAGACTCATTCTCTGCGTGTTTTCACCGTGTTTCAGGTGAGACGCCACCTTCGGGGAGCGCGTCAGGAGTGCAGCGTGGTGCGGGTGCCCAGCGGTAGTGCCAGAGGTCAGAGCCGGGGGATGCCCCGTGTAGCTGTACTTTTCTTTCTTGTCACTGTGCTAGCCGTGGACTACTGTTGCTGTTGTTGTTATTTTATTGTGGACCATGTAAAATGTTAATTTAATTTCTGCAATTATTTGTGATACTTGTGTAGTTTCCACACCATCCTTTTAACCCTTCCGAGTCTTCGGACTCGTGGGTGGCGGTACGAGTCTCGGGTTATCGGGCCTTCCCGGTAATCGGATTCTCGGGTCGTCACAGCTGGTATCAGAGCGCGGTTGTGGAATTACATGAGAATCATAGGTAATTGTAGTGGTCCACTAGTCCACAGCGATGATGTACAGATGACGCTGGCATTGGGCACCGTGTGTTTATTTTGACATTGCCGTTTCCGTGTTTTTCTGTCTTGTGCTTCAGGAGCGAGTATGGCGCCGAGGAGAAGTTCTCGCTCTCAGCAGGGGCAGTCGGCTGGGGGTCAGGAGATCCAGCAGGGGGTCCAGAGGGACCAGGAGGAGCATAGCAGAGTTCCGGGAGCTACCGAGGCCGCGGATGCTGCGAGGGCTCCGGGGGCCGAGGATTTCTTCCGTGGCATGTACCATCTCATGTCTCAGCAGTTTGGCGGAGAGGCTGTTGAGGGCTCGTTTGCTAGGGGTGGGCCAGGCCGAGCAGTGAGGGACTTCATGCAGTTCCATCCACCTTACTTTAGCGGCCAGGCAGACCCTGATGCGGCTCGTGATTGGCTCGATGAGATGGAGCGGGTGTTCAGTTCTGCGAAGAGTACTGTCGAGGACAGAGTGGTGTTGGCCTACAACCAGTTGCAGGGTACGGCTCGGAGGTGGTGGTCTTCCGAGTGGAAGACGTCCTTTCAGCTTCGTCCACTTGAGCAGGTCGAGTGGGATGACTTTGTCAGTGCTTTCGAGCGTACGTACTGTCCAGATGTTGTTGCTACGCAGCGGATGCGGGAGTTTCTGGAGCTGGTGCAGGGTGACATGTCCGTGTTGCAGTATAGGGCCCGATTTGTCGAGCTGGGTCGGTATGCACCTCATATCATGGAGCATGAGAGGGTGAGGACCACGCAGTTTGTGCAGGGCTTGAGGTTGGAGCTGAGGCACCATTTGATCGCGAATGGAACCACTGATCTAGAGACGGCGTCTCGTGTTGCGATTTCCTTGGAGATGGATATGCAGAGGACTCGAGGACCGATCAGCCAGGGGCAGTCTGTGTCAGGTCGCAGCCAGCAGTCGGCTACCCAGCAGCAGGGTTCCTTCCAACATGCGATGAGTGGTTCAGGAGTGCCGGCACATGCAGCTTCGGTGACAGGATCTGCGTCCTTTGGCTCGAAGGTCAAGAAGTTCTTCAAGAAGGGGTTCGGCAAGAAGAAGTCCAGAGATCAGGGGCAGGCTTCATCGGGCAGTGTACAGCAGCCGATTCCTTTGCAGCGTCAGGGATCAGTGGGTGGATCGCGAGGATCTTGTCCACGGTGTGGTGGGACCCACCCAGGCAGGCAGTGCACGGCGCCGATTATCTGTTTTCGGTGTGACCAGCCAGGGCACATGGCGCGTGACTGTCCTCAGAGGCCGCCGCAGCAGCAGGTTTCCCAGCAGCAGCAGCAGCAGGGACAGTATCCGCCACTACCCAGGTCAGCTAGCGTGGGAGGCAGGCAGAGGGCTCGTGGCCAGATCACGCACTTGACCAGGGCAGAGGCAGTGGCGTCGCAGCTCGTGGAAGGTACCGTTCAGATTTTGGGTTGTGCGGCTCGGGTTTTATTTGATTCTGGCGCGTCTCATTCGTTTATTTCGGAGGATTTCACGTCGAGCGTCGAGGAGCCGGTGACCCAGTTGTCCTGTGATTTGGCAGTGGAGTTGCCTTCGGGTGATTTTATGATCACTCCGTATTGCTTCGACCAGGTTCCGGTGTGGATCGATGGGCGGAGTATGCCAGGCAGGTTGTATGCGTTGCAGCTTCGGGATTACGACGTGATTCTAGGCATGGATTGGCTCGAGACTCATGGAGCGGTGGTGGATTGTGGGATGAAGAGGGTCTACTTCCAGCATCCGAGCAAGCGGACCTTCTATTTCCAAGGTATCCGTTCCGCCTCTTCTCGATTTCTTATCTCTGCTATTCGAGCCCGTCGGTTGCTTGATTCCGGTTGTCAGGGTTTTCTCGCGTCCGTGGTTGTGTCTGACCGGATGGAGCCGAATGTCGAGGACATTGCGGTGGTGCGCGAGTTTCCCGATGTTTTTTCTGAGGAGTTGCCTGGATTACCTCCCCAGCGGGAGATCGATTTCGTGATCGAGGTTGTACCTGGTACGGGACCTTTGGTGAAGGCTCCCTACCGTATGGCCCCCGCTGAGTTGAGGGAGTTGAGGGCGCAGTTGCAGGAACTGTTGGCCAAGGGGTATATTCGTCCGAGCTTTTCCCCTTGGGGTGCGCCCGTGTTGTTTGTGAAGAAGAAGGACGGTAGTTGCGGCTATGCATTGACTACCGGCAGCTGAATGAAGTGACCATTAAGAACAAGTATCCGTTGCCGTGGATTGATGATTTGTTCGACCAACTTCAGTCTGCGCGAGTGTTCTCGCGGATTGATTTGCGGTCCGGTTACTATCAGCTGAGAATTCGCGAGTCCGATGTGGAGAAGACTGCGTTCAGTACGAGATACGGGCATTATGAGTTCTTGGTGATGCCGTTTGGGCTCACCAATGCCCCAGCAGCCTTCATGGACTTGATGCAGAGGGTGTTTCATCCGTATTTGGACCAGTTCGTGGTCATCTTCGTGGATGACATCCTTGTTTATTCGCGGTCTGCTGAGGAGCATGCGTACCATTTGGGTGTGGTGCTGCAGACGTTGCGAGATCACCAGTTGTATGCGAAGCTCAGCAAGTGCGAGTTTTGGCTCAGCGAGGTGCACTTTCTGGGGCACGTGATTTCTGGTGATGACATTTCCGTGGATCCCGCCAAGGTCGAGGCTGTGATGCAATGGCCGAGGCCGAGGTCGGTGACGGAGATCCGGAGTTTCTTGGGGCTTGCGGGGTATTATCGTCGGTTTATCCAGGATTTTTCTCGCATTGCGACCCCGATGACTAGGCTCACGCGGAAGGACGTGCCTTTCGTTTGGTCCGAGGAGTGTGAGCAGAGCTTCAGTGAACTGAAGAGGTTGCTCACCTCGGCTCCGGTGTTGGTTTTGCCTTCTGGATCGGGAGGTTTTGTGGTGTGTACAGATGCTTCCAGCGTTGGATTGGGTGCTGTTCTGATGCAGCATGGTAGAGTGGTGGCTTATGCATCTCGGCAGCTAAAGTCCCATGAGGAGAACTACCCTACCCATGACCTTGAGTTGGCAGCAGTGATCTTCGCGCTGAAGATCTGGAGGCATTATCTGTACGGTGAGAAGTTCGAGGTGTTCACTGACCATCAGAGTTTGAGGTATGTGTTCTCGCAGAGAGATCTGAACCTCAGACAGAGGCGTTGGATGGAGTTCATGAAGGACTATGACTTCACCCTGTCTTATCAGCCGGGCAGGATGAATGTCGTCGCCGATGCCTTGAGTAGGAAGGTTGCGGTCAGTACCTTGATGTTGAGGAAGTGGAGGCTCTGGGAACAAGTGCCCGAGGTATCTTTCAGGCTCAAGATTCCCCAGAAGCCAGGGTTGGCAGTGCTTGCGAGTCTGACTGTCACTCCTGCTATCCGTCGTCAGGTGACAGAGGCTCAGCATGCGGACCCTGAGTTACCCCGGATTCTGGCTATGGCTGACGTAGCGCTTAGCAAGGACGGTGCTGCGAGGTTTCGTGGCAGGCTGTACGTCCCAGCCGAGGAACAGGTTCGTCGTGCGGTGTTACGCGAGGCTCATGGGAGCAGGTACACTGTGCACCCGGGTGCGACGAAGATGTATCGGAACTTGCGGAGGCAGTTCTGGTGGCCTGCCATGAAGAGAGATGTTGCCGAATTTGTGGCCAGGTGCCTGATCTGTCAGCAGGTGAAGGCGGAGCATCAGCGACCAGGAGGTACTCTCCAGCCCTTGGATGTTCCTGCTTGGAAGTGGGACCATGCGACCACGGATTTTGTGGTGGGGTTGCCGAGGACCCCGAGTGGGCAGGACAGTATTTGGTTGCTGGTGGATCGGCTGACGAAGGTGACTCGATTGTTACCGGTCAAGGTCAGCTGGAGCGTGTCCAGGTTGGCTCGTTTGTATGTGGAGCGGATCGTGCCGTTGCATGGGGTTCCCATTTCGATCGTGTCGGATCGAGATCCGCGCTTCACTTCTGGATTCTGGAGGGGTTTCCAGCGAGCTCTTGGCACGGAGTTGGCATTTAGCTCGGCGTATCATCCCCAGTCAGATGGTCAGTCTGAGAGGACCATTCAGACTTTGAAGGACATGCTGAGATCCTGCTGCCTGGAGTGGCAGGGGAGTTGGATTCATCACCTACCGTTGGTGGAGTTTGCCTATAACAACAGCTATCATTCGAGCATCGGCATGGCTCCATACGAGGCATTGTATGGGCGTCCTTGTCGGACTCCACTTGATTGGTTTGAGGTGGGTGAGCGTGTTTTGACGGGACCAGAATTGGTGCGGCAATGTGTGGATGTTGTGCACCTGGTTCGTCAGAACATGTTGGCGGCCCAGAGTCGGCAGAAGAGCTATGCTGACCGTAGGAGGCAGCCCCTTGAGTTCGCCGTGGGCGATCGTGTGTTCTTGAGAGTTTCTCCGATGAAGGGGGTGATGCGTTTTGGACGGCGTGGGAAGCTGAGTCCCCGCTATATTGGTCCTTTCGCGATTGTGGAGCGCATCGGTGAGGTTGCTTACCGGTTGCAGTTACCTCCTGAGTTGGCGTCGGTGCATGACGTGTTCCACGTCTCGATGTTGCGGAAGTATATGCCCGATGACTCTCATGTGCTCGAGTTTTCTGTTTGGCCTGAGGTGACTCCAGATCTTTCTCTCCCAGAGTTTCCGATCCGCGTGGAGGATAGGCGAGAGCAGCGCCTGCGGAACAAGGTCATTCCCTTGGTAAAGGTCGTGTGGCAGCGACACTCTGGTGGTGAGGCTTCGTGGGAACGTGAGGACGAGATGCGTCAGCAGTTCCCGTATCTATTTGAGTGAGTCTTCCTCTTCTTTCCCCGTTGGTTGTTCTCAATTTCGAGGACGAAATTCCTTAAGGGGGGAGGGCTGTAATATCCCGGACCTTTCGGATCCTTCTTCGTAGGTCCCGGATCTGGTTTTCGGAGTGTCCGGCTCCGTTGTGTCCGAAATTTCGTTTCGGACATCTTTCGTGTTCGGATCGGCGCGATCCGGAGTCGTTTCGGAGGCCCGCAGGCGTTCCGCGACTTTTTCGCGCGTGTTTCCCGATTTCCGGCGCGGGTTTCGGCTTTTCCTTCGGACGCTCGCTGCGGGTTAACTGGGCCGTTCACCCGGGCACGAGTGGTACCGTTGCGATCGGTGCGTTCCGAGGATTCCAGAAATGTATTTTTCTATTTTTCGGTATTTTTTCGAAAATTCAGATTTTCTATAAATCCTAATCCTTTTTCTTTTCTTTTTCCCTTTTCTCTTTCTTCTTCCTCTCCCTCTCTCTGGCGACCGTGAGCCCCCTCTCTCTCCCTCTCTCCCATTCGGACGCGGCGAACCCCTCTCCGGCTACGGACGGCGGCGGGGCGACGGCGCGGACGCGTGGGCGACGGTGAGGCGATCTCGTGGGCGTGCGGCGAGCGTGGGAAGCGTGGGGAGTTCGTGAAGCTTCGAGCGTTCTTCGTGATTCGTGATCGATCCGGCGGAGCATTCGCTCCATTGAGGTAGGGTGACGTTCCTTAGTCTCATGCCGTTCTTTTCCGTGATTTATAGGCCGCGGGGAGGCCGAGAGGGGATCATTTGAGGGTTTTTGGGTTTTTCCATGATTTGGGGAGAGCTCGCCCGATCTATAGATTCAATGCATGGATTCGTGTTTTGAGGGCCTAGAATCATGCTAGGGGTCCCCAGGGGTCTTCCCCTTTATTCTCCCCCTCTCCTATGGAGGTATGAGGGCGTGGTTAGAATTTTTGGGCGTTCTTACCGTTTTCGGCCGCGGACTGAGAACGCGCTATACTCCAGTAGCGCGTTCTGGAGGTCGCGTTGCCCCGACCGAGCGCGTTCATCGGAGAAGATGAACAGGAGGCGGTTCCTGTCGCGCTATGGGGTCATAGCGCGATCATCCTTGTCGCGCTAGGAAGACCTAGCGCGATGGTCGCTGTCGCGCTAGGGAGACCTAGCGCGACCTTCCCTGTTGCGCTAGGGTTCCCTAGCGCGTTCTTCCGTGTCGCGCTAGGTGTCCCTAGCGCGATCTTGCCTGTTGTTAGGTGTTTCTCTTGGGCCGTGTGTGCGCCCCGGGCACCCCGTGGAGTTCCGTGACCGTGTCTTTGGTGTCCGGAAGTCCCGTTTGCCTCGGTTAGGCGTTTGACCGTGGGCAATGCGTCTGTTTCTTTTCCGACCGTGGTCACCGTGCGACGGGGCTGGTGCGTGGGGTGATTCCCACACGTTGTCGGATTCGGACGTCGTTTTCCATTGACTCGAGAGTCTACTCCTTCAGTGACCCTCCACTAGTCGTAGCCTACTAGTACGCGGGTGCTAGTCGCACCAGGGAGTGGTGTACGGGCCGACCTTTCGAGACGGTTTGTGGACCGGTTACCGTTGGGCCCCACGTCTTGCAGCCAGAGTCCGGCTGAGGGGAAAACCGGTCAGAGGGCCAGACCTGGGACGCGTGGTCTGTGTGTGCACACGTGGTTGGGGGCGGTTGGACCCACGTCGACGGGCGTGACCCCAGCTAGTCACTTGTTTGTGGTTACTTGTACGGTGTTCGCGCCTCGGGTAGGACCTACCACGTCAGGCGGTTCACCTGCGGTACGGTGTAAGACGTCAGGGGACGCTACCGGCTGTGCTTCTAGTGGGTGGTACTCCTGTCGAGTACGGAGTGTCAGACTGTCAGTCGTGTGTTTCCGACCTTCGGGTTTTGACGGTTCGACCGTTGAGTTTCGGTCTTCTCGTATCGTGGCACGTGTGTCGGTTTGCGTGCCGTAGGGTCTAGTTCTGTAGAGTACAGGGCTTTCCTTTCCGAGGTACTTTCCTACCGCTAGAGTAGTGGTTTCTCGTTTTTCGAGGTAGGGTTCGAGTGATCCCTACTGAGTCTTGTTCTGAGACTCATTCCCTGCGTGTTTTCACCGTGTTTCAGGTGAGACGCCACCTTCGGGGAGCGCGTCAGGAGCGCAGCGTGGTGCGGGTGCCCAGCGGTAGTGCCAGAGGTCAGAGCCGGGGGATGCCCCATGTAGCTGTACTTTTCTTTCTTGTCACTGTGCTAGCCGTGCACTACTGTTGCTGTTGTTGTTATTTTATTGTGGACCATGTAAAATGTTAATTTAATTTCTGCAATTATTTGTGATACTTGTGTAGTTTCCACACCATCCTTTTAACCCTTCCGAGTCTTCGGACTCGTGGGTGGCGGTACGAGTCTCGGGTTATCGGGCCTTCCCGGTAATCGGATTCTCGGGTCGTCACAGGAATTGAACTCGACTTTGTTGTGCTTTCCACAAGGGTCGGGTCATGAACTCATTGCTATGTAGTAATGATGGTTAGATCTAACCGAGAATATCCTTTGTTGTGCTTTCCACAAGGGGATGATTTCTCGGGGGCCGAATATCGGATATTGCATTAGATGCAAGTGCATGTTAACTGCCCTTGAGATGGTGTATGGCTTGTTGTGCTTTTCATAAAGTCGTACATCAGTCTCGTTGGGATTCCAACCCACTAGGTTGATCTCGTTGATCTCCCGTTCTATATACTGAGGGTTATATAGTTCGATCGAAAAATAGTGGGACTAACTAAGATAGAAAATCACATCTAAGTTAGAATTTGAACACATGTTAAGTTGTCTTTTATTTCTTATCCAGATTACAATGTCGTCGTCCAACCCCCTCCGCGGCATCTTGTATGCAAATAGATTAACTGAACCGAATTACTCGGATTGGCTGCGTAATCTACGCATAGTCCTTACCGTCGAAAAGATTGCGTACATGTTGGACACGGTTCATTCTGAGCCAGCTCCTGATGCCGACGAGGGCGAGTTACTAGCTTATGCCAAGTGGTCTGAGGACTCCTCCCTTACCTAATGTTACATGTTGGCCTCTATGACTCCCGAGCTATAGAGGCAATTTGAAAAGACTGATTGTAGAAGTATACTTCTCAATCTACGCCAGCTCTTCGGGGAGCAGGGTAGGATTGAGAGGTATGACATCTCCAAAAGGTTTTTCAGGACACGGATGCCTGATGGTTCATCAGTACAGGCCCATGTACTGAAAATGATGGAGTGGATTGAAAGACTCATTACATTGGGGTTCAAGTTGGATCTTGAACTATGCATTGATCTTATACTCCAGTCATTGTCCGATTCATTTTCTTCCTTCATCATGAACTTTAACATGAACAGGATTGAAACAACTCTCTCAGAGCTGCTCAATATGTTAAAGAGTGCTGAAGGAATCATGCAGAAAGATAAACCATCTTCGTCTGTAATGATTGTTGGCCGGACCAACAAGAAAAGGAAGGCCTCTCAAATATCCACCACAAGTAACAAAGGGAGGGGAAAGAAAAAGACCACGGGTAAGCAACTCGCCAAAGTTGACAAAGGGAAGGGCAAGAAGAATGAAAAGGAAGACAAATATTTTCGATGCGGGGAAACTGGACATTGAAAAAGGAATTGCAAGGTAATTCTAAATGAAGGTATTTTTGTCATAGACCTTAATTTATCATATATGGAATCCACATCATGGGTATTGGATACTGGATGTGCATCTCATATCTGCAATTCTGTGCAGGTGCTGGCAAATAGAAGGCGATTGGGTAAAAAGGAGATTGAACTGAGGATGGGCAATGGAGCTTTGGTTTCTGCCAAAGCTGTCGGGACTGCACGCCTCAGTTTACCTTCAGGAGTCATTCTGGAGCTGAATGACTGTTATTATGTTCCTAATATTATTAAGAACATTATTTCAATCTCTGGCTTGTATAACATTGGATATACATTGACTTTTAATAGCACTGGGTGCTCTATAATGAATAATGGTTTGGTTATAGCCAATGGTTCATTAGTCAATGGTCTATATGTATTAGATACACGTTCTAATGTTATGCAAATTTCCAATGCTGATGAAGTGAATTCTGCATATCTATGGCATTGCAGACTTGGTCATGTAGGTGAGAAAAGAGTCTCTCACTTACACTCAAATGGGTATTTGAATTCGTTCGAATACAAGCCATTTGATACCTGTGAGTCGTGTCTCATGGGGAAAATGACCAAGGCTCCCTTTGGTGGACATGGTGAGAGGGCTGTTGACCTTCTCGAGCTCATACACTCGGATGTGTGTGGACCCATGTCCATAGAAGCAAAAGGGGTTATCTCTATTTCATTTCTTTTATTGATGACTTCTCTAGATATGGCTATGTGTATTTAATGAGACATAAGTCACAAGCCTTTGAGAAGTTTAAGGAATATAAGAATGAAGTAGAGAAACAGACTGGCAAAAGTATTAAGGCTCTTCGATCGGATCGAAGAGGTGAATACTTAAGCCATGAATTCACTTCTTATCTTAAAGACCATGGAATAGTTTCTCAGTGGACTCCACCGTATACACCACAGCATAATGTGTATCCGAGAGGAGAAACAGGACCTTGTTAGACATGGTCCGATCCATGATGTCTATGTCAGGACTACCCTTGTCTCTCTGGGGCTATGCATTAGAGACTGCAGCTTATTTATTGAATAGGATCTCAAGTAAATCAGTTCCTTCTATACCATATGAGATATGGAAGGGCAGGAAACCAAATTTTAATCACATTAAAATTTGGGGGTGTCCTGCTCATGTAAAGAAGAACGAGAGTGATAAGCTTGAGTCAAGACCGATAAGTGTAGGTTTGTGGGATATCCAAAGGAGACGTTTGGATATTATTTCTATCACCCTTATGAGCAAAGGGTCTTAGTGGCCAAGAGAGCTATATTTCTGGAAAGAGAATATCTACTCCAGAAAAATAGTGGGAGCCAGATAGAATTGGACGAGGTCCAAGAACCACAACCCATAGACACAAACTCATTAGATGAGACTGTATCGGTTGATCCTATTCAAAGTGAAACACTGACACTACGGAGATCTGGTAGACTACCGAGAGAACCTGAGAGATATGTTGGACATGTCTCAGAGGGGTCCTCTAAGGTATGTATCGATGAGGATGATGATCCTCAGTCGTACCAGGAGGCGATCCATAGTGTAGACTCCGAGAAATGGCAAGAGGCAATGGATTCAGAAATCAGTCCATGTACACCAACAAAGTTTGGAACTTAGTTGATGTACCCGAAGGGAAGGTCCCTATCGGCTGCAAATGGATTTTCAAAAGGAAAATCGGTGCAGATGGACAGGTTGACACATACAAGGCTAGACTAGTGGCGAAAGGATATCGTCAAAGGCAAGGCATTGACTATGACGAGACGTTTTCGCCGGTAGCCATGGTTAAGTCAATCAGAATCCTCCTTGCCATTGCTGCATACCTGGATTATGAGATCTGGCAAATGGATGTGAAGACAGCTTTTCTTAATGGAAACATGTCAGAAGAGGTGTACATGGTACAGCCTGAAGGATTCACTTCCAAGCTACATCCTAATAAGGTATGCAAACTTCAAAGGTCCATTTATGGATTAAAGCAGGCATCTAGAAGCTGGAACTTAAGATTTGATGAGGCTGTCAAATCTTTCAACCTCATTCGGAATGAAGATGAACCATGTGTTTACAAGAAGGTCAGTGGGAGCTCAGTGACCTTCTTGGTCCTTTATGTTGATGACATCTTACTCATTGGGAATGATGTAGGGATGTTGACATCAACTAAGTCTTGGTTGTCCAAGACTTTCTCCATGAAGGATTTGGGAGAAGCATCCTATGTGCTGGGTATAAGGATCTATCAAGATAGATCTAAAAGGATGCTAGGATTATCTCAATCCATGTACATAGACACTATCCTCAAAAGGTTTAGGATGGAAAATTCCAAGAGAGGTCTCATTCCCATGAGACATGGAATTTACCTATCCAATGGGATGAGTCCTAAACTTCTGAGGAGGTGGCACACATGAATAAGGTACCCTATGCTTCGGCGATAGGGTCAATCATGTATGCAATGCTATGTACACGGCCTGATGTTGCCAATGCTTTGAGCATTGTCAGTAGATATCAGGCAAATCCAGGCGAAGAGCACTGGAAGGCAGTAAAGGGCATCCTTAAGTACCTGCGAAGGGCTAAGGATCTTTTTCTGCTTTATGGAGGAGAGGACTTACAGCTTAGAGCTTACACAGATTCTAGTTTCCAGTCAGATCCAGATGACTGCAAATCCATGTCTGGATTTGTATTCATGTTGAATGGAGGGGCAGTCAGTTGGAGAAGCTCCAAGCAAGACACGACTGCAGACTCGACGACGGAGGCAGAATATATTGCTGCAGCAGAAGCTGCTAAGTAAGCCGTCTGGATGAAGAAATTCATCTTGGAACTTGGCGTAGTTCCCGAGATATCAGCTCCCATCCCATTATTTTGTGATAATAATGGGGCCATCGCCCAGGCGAAGGAACCGAGATCTCACCAAAGGTCAAAACATATTCTCAGGCGCTTTCACCTTATTCGGGAGATTGTTGATCGTGGAGATGTGATGGTAGAGCGTGTACCGTCAGAAGATAACATAGCAGATCCACTGACTAAGCCTTTGACACAGACTGTATTTGAGCGTCATCGGGATAAGATGGGCCTCAAAGTTGTGGGCAATTGGCTGTAGTTCAAGTGGGAGATTGTTAGTGTTGGTGTGCTACATGCCAATTTCAGGTCGGGTAGGCCCGATAGTTGTACGATCTTGTTCATTATTAATAAAGTTATGATTGAGCGTAAATATGTGATTGTGTTACTTTACGTTGTCCCTAGGATATGTGGTTGTAAAGTCAGCTCGAGATGGGATCTCGAACATGAGATTGACTTTACATGTACACATACCTTAACATGTTCCTGGTTGGAGGGTAATCACTCGGGGACTTTGATTACCTATTAAACTAGTACACATGATGTGTCAGTGACCAGTCTCATGGTCATTGGTGCGGGGCACCAACACATATGTGTAGGTGTATGTCCTCGGAGGATGTGCACTGAGCTGATCCGTTATTGGATCTTCAGATGGTTGATTATACCTAATGTCAACTGAAGATCCAACAGTCTCAGTAGCATCGTTGGTCCTTTGACCTGAGACATTGATCGGATCTTACACGAGGACTGGATTGGTTTAATTGTTTGGCTAAGTGACTTTAACCATAAGTCATGAGTTGCCGAGTCATTAACCACTCCAGGATACGTGTGAAGATCATCAATGGTCAAGAGGGGATCGCTCACTGTCGGGTATATATCAGACAGTTAATGGGTCATGACATTGACGCTCCGTTAAATCCCTGGCCAGGGTCGTGTGAGTTCGTTTAGAACGGACGTCATACACTTTAAGGAGGTCATAGTCAAATGACACGATCATGGGATTTGACAGATACCGTACCATCGATCGTACCAGACTCATAGAAGGAGCGAGGGATTATATCGATGCGGTAACTGTGGACTTACAGGTACCAGGCATGCTGGTTTAAACCCGGCGTCATCTAGGATCACGCGGATTTACTTGACTCAACGTGATCGAAGGTTCGGAATGAATTAAACTATTATTCGGCTCTTGTAGAAGCGAATAATACGTTTAATTTACTTCTAGTTAGGAATTAGAAATTAATGAGCCTTAAACTAGAGTGACTATGGGCCTAGAGGATCACACACAATGGATTCTTGGGTGACGGATTATTGTTATACAAGTGTATGTATTAATTCCTTTTGGAAAGGAGTGTAAATGGAGCTTAATACATATGTATAATAATAGATAGGACATATATACAGTTTCGGTCTTTTGGAATCCTTTTCTAAAAAGCCTAAACTCTATATATCAGGGTTTGCCGACCCGCCCGACCCGGCCGACCCGGTCTCGGTGCGGGACGGGTCGGGTCGGGCGGGTCGCAAAGCGACCCGGTCCGCCCTTTGGCTCTCCACGCGATTTTTTTGGAATTTTTTTTAAAATTTTTAAGAAATTTATTTTGAAAGATTAAATAGTATATATATATTTAAAAATATTAGAATGTATAATTTATTTATGATAATAGATCCATACTACATTATACATATTAAATTATATAAAAATTACATATTACACTGCTTAATTAAACATCCTATTATATATAATACATAAAAATTTATTTAATTACTAAATATGTAAAAGTAAACAGTGACATAATAATGACATTCATTCATGAAGTATAAAATACAAAAACTCACTAATCCGTGTCCATCTGTGAAGTCCGAATCCCAAAACTCACTCATCCTCCTCATGTGTGTAATCCGAAACCCAAAACTCACTAATCCTCATCATCAGTGAAGCCCGAATCCCAAAACTCATCATCAGATACATGAGACTGATCACCCGTATAATCTAACTCTATCCTAGTGGGTGGAGGTACATATGGGTGAGACTGAAAATATGTAACCATCTGCACAAATGATGGGTCGTGTGCTGCGGTGGATGGTACATGAAAATCTGTAAAAAAAGTCCTCACTACATCTATAGCTTCAATTCTATCATGTGCGACTGGTGCTGGTGCTGGTGCTGCTCGAACTCTGGACGTGGAGGAAGATCCTGCTCCGCCATGTGCTCGTGGTGGAGGTACCCGGGACGTAGAAGAAGATGTCCTCGGTGTGCTACGAGAACCGTATCTATCATGTAACTGTGTCCGAAAGGAATGTCGAACATCTCCCGGAACTCGGTCGCATGCACGAACATCGCGTCCCACTCCCGCAAGGTGCTCCGCAAACCTGTGTATGTCGGTGACGCGATGTTCGCAGTATCTACAGTGCACATGTCCATCACCCTCAACAGAATATCCATGCTCCCACGCAGGGTGACGCCGTCCGTCCATGATGACCTGCAAATGATGTAAAAGTTTACATTAGTGATTTCGATGACAAGTACAAAACTCTATATATGAAGAAATGTACAATTAATTATTAGTTAGTTCTAAATGTAACCAAATGATACATACTAATAAAGCCTATGGACCCAAACTGGGCCAGTGCCCATCTCCAAACAATCTGACATTAAATGTGGTCCGCAGATAGGACAGATAGTCTTCATAGCGCATTGAACCTGAATAGTTCTCCCAGTACATGCGTACGTAGTATTCATACTCATGCGAACCTTGTGCGTACACGACCTCTACTGACGTAGCTGCGGCATAAGGATATGGATACGATGGGAAAAATGAACTACTGTTATCTGAGTCGCCATGATACATCGGCTGCTGCGGCCATGACCGTCCATACGAGCTTCCAGATCCCTGGGAGTCATGTGTGCTCATCCTCTCAAAATCAGACAACATGCCTTGATAGCTGGTACTGTCTGCAACCGAACTTCCATAGTAGGGATCCCAATGATCAGCTGCCCGTCTCGTCCCTGGCAGTGGAGCACCGTGGTCCTCATCTTGCGTGGCATGTGTGAAGTGCTGCTCCTCTGTCCATGCGCCATGTTGACGGCCCCCACGACCTCTACTATGACCACTGCTGTACTCTCTGCCACCAGCACTCGTATTCTCACGAGGACTCCGTTGGTCACCTTGAGAACCACCACCTCCATGGGATGAAGACCCTGTCGGTGTACTCTCAGCATCGGAGTCATGACTCCCACTAATGCGGGGCTCAACAGAAGGCTCGGTAGTGTCGTCATCTGCATTGGGATCTAATGTCTCCATGTCTGCAAAATCTATCGGATTTAATGGTGGTCCCTTGTCCTTCTTGCTGGTGAATAATGTGGTCCATGATGATTTTTTCTTCTGTGGAGCAGGGGGCGGCTTACATGCTGCATGTTGTGTCCCTCTAGATGCCTGAGAAGCAGAAGCCTGTTTAGATAATTTTTCAATTTACTTTCTATTGTGTAAGTCTGTACGTATACCTGAGAAGACTGATTGGGTGCCTTAGTCTTAGATGTTGAGCGTCGGGGCGCAGCAGACTGAGATGGTTGTTTCGATGCTACCGAAGACTACACAATTGAAAGAAGAATATATTCAATTACCAATGAATTATATATTAACAAATGTAGAAATGACAATATAATTTCACCTCTCTAAATGAGGAACTCCCCCTAGCCTCTCTTGAAGTGGATAACCTTCTTGGTTCCGCAGATATTGAATGCCGCGGTACAGCAACTCGAGACCACTGTTCTCCCGCAATGTTGTCATTTGTCGGACCGACCTGCAATATATTGCTATCATACATAAATATATGACTATGCTATCTAATGAAATTTGCGATTCGATTTTCATGTATTAATTCACCTGAGGTGGCTCTTGACGCTCAATTAATGGGGGTTGGATCAATCGCTCCCATGCTGTATCATCATACGCATACGATGTGTCTCCACCCCCAATGACGAGGTCTTCATCTAAATTAATTTCATCATCACGTCCCGTTGCAGAGTCGTCACCACCCAAATGCACATGGGTGTCATCTCCCTCCCCGACTGCCTCTTGTACAGCTGATACGAGAAAAGTATTAGGCCGTGGTGTCTCGCCAGGTTCTTCAGCCTCCTCGTCTAATTCTGCCTCACCACGCTCGGTTGTGGCTCTTGCAACCCATGCTACCATAGGGTCGTCATCGTCTCGCAAGTACACAGCATCGTTGGGTCGTAATCTCCCTCTCCTCTCCTTGTATCCATTTGTACATGCCGGACCTTTAGCCTCATGTTGTAATGAACATACACCATTTTGTCTAGCCTGCGGTGTGTTAGCCTATTCCTCAGCTTAGTATGCAAGAAGGAGAACGTCGACCAATTCCGCTCACACCCACTCGACGAGGATGTTTGCGATAGAACTCTCATTGCGATCTTCCTTAATACGGGTGCACTTGTGCCGTAATTTAGCCACCACTCAGCTGTGTTTAAGACAGATCACGTACAATATAATAATTAGATGTAAAAATTACTTCTCGAGATATAGAAGGTACATTGTGAAGACACATTACCTGGGTCGAGTCTATCACGACTGGCCACGGCATTAGGTGTCGCAAATGAACCAATTCCCTCTCTAAATATTTTCATCTGCATTATCAAAAAATATGAAGTGTATATTTCATTTAATATTGTCAATGTTAAAATATCCAAGTATACCTCATTCAACGCATCAGCAGGCATCTGTTGGGGTGAAAGACAATCGGTCTACCACAATGTTGACCGATTCTATCAACGTATCGTCATAAGCAAGGGCCCGAGCATATTGGAAGGCCGGATGTAGATAGTACGCTGCAATCGTAAGACAATGAATTACATATTAGTATCAACTGAAAATCACAGCTCATTGATTGGACGAGAATGTAAGTGTTTACCTGCCATGTGAAGATCACGGCTCATTTGTCTGTCCCATCTGTCCCCACAATCTCCAGAATAGTGGGTCCATATTTTTTGGACGTTGTAAGGATCTTCCGCTTGGCTGCTTCTATTTTGCTGTACACCAACCCCATGGTTGGTACTCTATCCCCATCCACGCATCGTAGAACCTCATACAGTGGCTCTATCAATGACACTAATATCTTCACTCTATCCCAAAAATTCGAGGTGTTGACAATCCCCTCGACCTCCGCCCCTTCACGTGAAGCAGCAAAAGAGGAACTCAGCCAGGTCTCACCTCTAAACATTTGCTTCAATCCATCCTTGTGCTTCAATAGGCTCTGCAATGCGATGTAGTTGGTGGCAAATCGTGTGATGCCAGGCCTCAACAGTTCGCCGCCACAGTGCTCCCTCATCCATGCCAATACAAGTGTGTGGTTGTAGATATATTTCGTGATTTTTTGTGCCACCTCGACCACAGATTTTACCATACGAAGCTGCCCAATCTCCTTCAGCATCAGATCTACACAATGTGCTGCACAAGGGGTCCAGAAAATGTGCCGTTTTTTCTTCATTAGCTCCTCCCCAGCCTTCTTATAGTTCGACCCATTATCAGTCACCACTTGTACAATGTACTCCTCCCCAATCTCAGTCACCACTTGCTCCATCAATGATAAAATATATTGGTGACTGTGAATTTGACCAGACGCATCCACTGATTTGTGAAAGAATACCTGTCTGTCACAATAAACAAGGAAGTTAATCAGGCTAGATTTTGTGGTACCTGACCATCCATCACACATCAGTGTGACTCCGTACTTTGTCCATTTCTGCTTGAATGAGTCAATGTAACTCTTGATCTCAGCAACTTGTTCATCAAGGTATACGCCAGCCAATTCTCTCGCTGTAGGTGGCTGCACGTGTAGCCCAAGGATCTGTGCTTCCTGAAACATTGGCTTGTAGTAAGGGCTATTGGCTGCATTGAAAGGCAGACCCGCGTGGTGCCACCATTTTGCAACAGCTTGACCAAGTTTCCATTTAGGTCCCTTCTGGCCATACGCATCGTCCATCCTCGTTTGCTTACCATGCTCTCGGGATAGTGCACCGGGCTCCACATCTTCGATGTTGATCGATTGTGTCCTTTTCCTTTGTGTCCCCGAGTCACCAGTCAATAAACTCCTTATGCCTCGTGATTGTCGAGTCGTAGATGAACCACCACTCCCTGATGCTCCGGTCCTCGCGGCCTCGCGACTACGGACTATAGTCTCCTCGGGATGTCTTGACTCTTCCCTGCTCTGACGTACTGCCTCACGAAGCTCTGCTTCGTATGGATCGTTCACAGTGACATACACATTAGCCTGCTCAGTACATGCTTGTTCGTCTTCGTCACTGGGTGTCCATGCACATTCCTCCTCGTTGCTGCCACTTGGGCGCCCGCTCACTGCCGCTTGATCCATTTTCTTCTTTTTTTCCTTTTCTTTCATCTCAGCTCTCTTCTCACGCAGGTGTCTAGCCATTGCAAGTTTCACATCTCTAGGCACATGGGTACACCCAGCAACCTCAGAGTATCCTGCCCCGGCTCCTCCGGCCAAATGCTTCTTCAACCGAGACACCCCTCCTCCCCGGTGTTCTATTTTACAATAGTTACAACGCCAGCACCTACGGTTGCCATCCAACAAAACTCCGTGTGACCACCCAATATCATTTGTTCGTTCCTTAGGAGCCATATTAAGTACTTAACTGTATCTCCTAAATGTAAAAATTACAAATCATATTAAGTACATTATTTTAAACAGAGACTAACAATGAAAATAATATCATTATTTCTACAATATGCAAGACTAAATTCAATATTTACTACATGTCAATATAATTTAGTTCAAAATAATATCATTATTTCTAAAACATGCATATAATGCTAATTTTTTATTTAATAGACCTACATTTAGTTTAAATTAATTTGTAACATATTTATCACTAATTATATATTTATAATTATAAACATGTCTAATTAAATTATATTATATTAAATTATTTATCAGTAATTATTTATATTATATTAAATTATTTTACGTCTACAACTAATAATGAAAATAATATCATTAATTCTATAAAATTAAATTTAAATTTTAATACATCTCAATTAAATCTAATATTTAAACATTAATTAAATAATATATCAAACATAAATATATTTCTACAACATGAATTAAACGATCTTTATATTATTTCTACAACCAGAATTAAATAATATATCAATATATTAAATTCTACAAGATGAATTAAATAAAAATTATATTTTTCTTACAACATAAATTCAACCTGACATCAAAAATAATATTAAACAATGACAATCTAACAAATTTTATTCATATATTTTTAAATTAAAAAAAGATATTACATTTTTAAAAAATAAAATTTTTTCCTCCCCCCCCACCCCCACGGTCGCACACGCCCCCCCCCCTCATCCCCCCACCGCCTGCCGGTGGCAGACGCCCAGCACGGCAGCACCCCCCCCCCCGTCCCCCCCCTGTCCCCTCCCGTCCCCCCACGGACGCACAGCAACACCCCCCCCCCCGTCCCCCCACGGCGGCCCCCGTCCCCCCCCTGTCCCCCCCCCGTCCCCCCACGGACGCACAACAACACCCCCCCCGTCCCCCCACGGCGGCCCCCGTCCCCCCCCTGTCCCCCCACGGACGCACAGCAACACCCCCCCCCGTCCCCCCACGGCGGCCCCCGTCCCCCCCTGTCCCCCCCCCCGTCCCCCCACGGACGCACAGCAACCCCCCCCGTCCCCCCACGGCGGCCCCCGTCCCCCCACGGACGCACAGCAACCCCCCCCCCGTCCCCCCACGGCGGCCCCCGTCCCCCCACGGACGCACAGCAACCCCCCCCCGTCTCCCCACGGCGGCCCCCGTCCCCCCACGGACGCACAACAACCCCCCCCGTCCCCCCACGGCGGCCCCCGTCCCCCCACGGCGGCAGACGCCGGCCCCCGTCCCCCCACGGACGCACAGCAACCCCCCCCGTCCCCCCACGGCGGCCCCCGTCCCCCCACGGACGCACAACAACCCCCCCCGTCCCCCCACGGCGGCCCCCGTCCCCCCCGTCCCCCCACGGCGGCCCAGACGCCCAGCACCCCCCCCCCCCGGCGGCAGACGCCCCACCCCCGACCATTTTAAAAAAATTTAACTTACCTACCTCCGATCGCCGCCCAACGCCGCCGTCGGCCGCTCAGATCGCCGTCCGAAGATCCTGCTCGCCGTCCGCCGCCGCTGCACCGCCGTTCGTCGGTGGGAGGGGTGGAGCTCTTCCTCCCCCTTCGGCCCGTTAAATGGGCGAACCGCCCCCGACCCGCCGTACCGAGCCGGGTCCCGCCTCGCACCGGAGCGGGACGTGGCGGGACGCACGGGACCTTGCGGTCCAGTGCGACCCGTCCACGACCCCCAGCCCGCGCGACCCGGTGCCCGCCTGGGTCGGGTCGGGTCGTGCGGGTCGGTGCGGGTCGGGGTGGGACGGCAAACCGTGCTATATATAGATCCTACGTGAAGCTCATTCGGGCTTCTCCCTTCCAACCCCTTAAGCTAATCAAGCATTAAGCTTAAGGGAGAGGTTAAGCCTCCCCCCTTTCTCCCCCTTGCTCTCTCTCTCTCCAGAAGGTGTTAGAGTCGGGGAAAGTTACGCCGGGGAGGTACCGTCGCTGCGCAAGGGTCCGTGTGGATCTGCTCTAGAGGCCGTACAGCTGTGCGGCTCGGTTTCTCTGCATCGGGCTTGGCGGACAGCGTCGTTCCGCGCAAGGTGAAACACGCAACCCGTAATTAGGGTATTAGAAACATCGATTAGAGCACAGATTAAGCTTTCCACAACACCGAGATCGGGCAAATGAATTTTTGTTATCCGCTGCGTAGCCCGTAGGTGCTGTGCGAAACCTTACACCTACCCGTCGGGAGGATAAGGGTAAGGCCCCTCTTATCGGAGAGAGTAGTCGGTCCCGGCTGCAATGTTTCCATTGTCATGGGTTTGGCCACTTCGCCAACCACTGTCCCACTCGTGCCACACTAGCTCTAGGGGTTGAGGAGACCTTGCCATCTGAGCTTGAACTTGTCAATTATGAGGCCGACCAAGCACTAGCCGATGAGTACTATGCCATGGGGGGAGAGTTGGACGGCTCACCCGCCGCCCAAGATGCCGCCACTTAGTGGCTTGTGTCACCACCTTAGTTTAGGGTCATATATGAGTCGGTGTGGTTTGTTTTGTGTGGTTTGTTTGCTTTGTGTGTCGTTTGTTTGTCTGCATGCGTCTTGTGCAAGCTCGTTGTCGTTCTCTTATGAGTAAGAGGCGAGTGGACTCACTTGATGAGTATGGGATCGGTTCCACATCTATACCCGGATCAGTCACCTATAGGGACTCAGCGGTGATTCCTAGTGAGTCTTCGAGCTATTTTCTTCCCTTTTGAGAGTGCCCCTTCGGAGTGACCACCTTTAGCCCATCGCAGTTCGCATATCGAGTATATATGGAATGAGCAGGTGACGATCACTTGGAGCGGAGCATATCCGCGCTACTTGACACGGTGACGGATCCGCCGGAGTACTCGAGCATCCATACCCCTACTCGACGGGGTCGAGTTCCTCCCACCCGGGGAGAGTTGATGGGAATCAACACCGAGCATGTACCTTTTTTATTACATTTATGTTCTTTTAGTTTGTGTTTATATCCTTGGGAAAGTATGTACGCAAATGTAAGGCTTTATAAGCCAAGGAGTCATTCCCATAGATTGTGTGGATTTTTATGCAAATATGCAGTAGGACCAGCAAGGGGGCCCTCAGCTCTTTCCCATTGGTCCATGTCACCATGTGGGCCTGGTCAACCTTCCTAGGTGGACATCTAGAATGGTGGGCTGGTCATATGGACACATGTGTTTAGATGCGTCAACATTCTAATAGGTTGGCCACCTACCCCATTCAACTTACACATGGTCAATGGTGCGCCCCCTTCCCCTTGAATTTTTTATTAGTTTTTGTGTGAGATTCACACCTCATCCCAGCCCTTCAATCCACACCCCTAGATCCAAGGGTTGAGGATGGATTTGGTTGGAATCATATATAAGCTTGTATTTTTATGAGAAAAGCAATGAAAAATCAAAAATTTTGTTGAATGTCTTGAAGCTTGGTGCGCCCCCAGCTCCTCCCCTCTGGTTCCTATCCTCTAACCTCCAGTTCTAGAGTGTATCCACCTTCTATCTTCCCCTCTCAACCACTGATCTTCATCTGTGTCGCCGCCGCCGCCGTTCGTGCCGCCTTCGAGCCGCCGCGGAGTCGTCTTCAAGTTTCTATCTTGTTGGATAGAGATGTAGTTCGTGAATTCTTGCTGACAGCCACGAGCTCAGATGGATTTGAAATTTTGAGGGTGTGTTCTTACCTTGAATCCCCACCTCCACCTAAATTGTCACATCCAAACTCCTCCATTTAATAATTTTCCATTTTCGTTCATTTTGTATTCCCAGATCTGTTTTGTCTCTGTCTACAGTGATAACAGCTCTGAATTTCCCATCTCCGACCACCTTTTTGAATTTTTCAAACCCTCCCAATTTTACTGGGAGTTCTGTCTATCATCCCCTACATCTATCATTTTTTTTGATTTTTTATCCACCATCTATCCATTTTTCAAAATTCATGTTCTATCTCAGCTACAGTGCTTTAAGCCTATTTCCAGATCCGACCCACTTCCAGTTCAAAAATCCTATCAATTCGTAACCACATCAAAACTTGTCCAAACTAGTTTTGACGTTTTCCTAGCTTGGTTTCCTACAACTTTGATGAAGACTACCACTTCCGATTCGGACGTTCACATATCGGTAAAAGGTAGTTCTCAGACAAGTTCTTTACAGATCTGATAGCCCGGTCACTGTACAACAGCAACTCAACAATTCATTAAATCCCAGATCCGTGCAGATCCAGGCTATATCTTCAGGCCTAGATTGAAGTATTTGAAGTTAGCTTTTCAATGGCGCCAGTCTCATGTCGATCCGACATCGGGGCTGATCGCAGTGCCTGTTCTTGTCGGGACGCGCGCTGAAAACCAGAAGTTGCAGATCCGTGACCGGTTATTCCGACCGGTGCCCCACGCCGGAAGCGTGGAGGTATCGTATTCGCTACTTGCTTGACATTTCACTTATTTCCATATATGATTGTTTATGTCACTGCTAGAGAGCATGTTTTAGGACCTAGCTCGCTATAATTTCATATCACCGCTGCTGCGAGAGAGTGAGCGAGACCATCCCGTGACCCGATCCGGGCGCGAAAGTGTGAATTGACCACCCTAACTCTTGCCGGTTTCTCAACCGTACACGTCCGACGCTTCCCTCGTTAAGGGACAGTCACGAGCTTGTCGTGTCCGTGTCTCGTCCCGCATCATCCTGCTGCCTGGAGTGGCAGGGGAGTTGGGTTCACCACCTGCCGTTGGTGGAGTTTGCCTATAACAACAGCTATTATTCGAGCATTGGTATGGCTCCTTATGAGGCATTGTATGGGCATCCTTGCCAGACTCCACTTGATTGGTTTGAGGTTGGTGAGCGTGTTTTGATGGGACCAGAGTTGGTGCAGCAATGTGTGGATGTGGTGCACGCGGTTCGTCAGAACATGTTGGCGGCCCAGAGTCGGCAGAAGAGCTATGCTGACCGTAGGAGGCAGCCTCTCGAGTTCGCCGTGGGCGATCGTGTGTTCTTGAGAGTTTCTCCGATAAAGGGGGTGATGCGTTTTGGACGGCGTGGGAAGCTAAGTCCCCGCTACGTTGGTCCTTTTATGATTGTGGAGCGCATCGGTGAGGTTGCTTATCGGTTGCAGTTACCCCCTGAGTTGGCGTCGGTGCATGACGTGTTCCACGTCTCAATGTTGCGGAAGTATGTGCCCAATGACTCTCATGTGCTCGAGTTTTCTGTTTGGCCCGAGGTGACTCCAGATCTTTCTCTCCCAGAGTTTCCCATCCGCGTGGAGGATAGGCGAGAGCAGCGCCTGCGGAACAAGGTCATCCCCTTGGTAAAGGTGGTGTGGCAGCGACACTCTGGTGGGGAAGCTTCTTGGGTGCATGAGGACGAGATGTGTCAGCAGTTCCCGTACCTATTTGAGTGAGTCTTCCTCTTCTTTCCCCTTGGGTTGTTCTCAATTTCGAGGACGAAATTCCTTAAGGGGGGAGGGCTGTAATATCCCGGACCTTTCGGATCCTTCTTCGTGGGTCCCGGACCTGATTTTTCGGAGTGTCCAGCTCCGTTGTGTCCAAAATTTCATTTCGGGCAGCTTTCGTGTTCGGATCAGCGCGATCCGGAGTTGTTTCGGAGGCCCGGAGGTGTTCCACAGCTTTTTCACGCGTGTTTTCCGATTTCTGGTGTGTGTTTCGGCAATTCCTTCGGAACCTCGCTGCGGGTGAACCGGGCCGTTCACCTGGGCACGAGTGGTACCGTTGCGATCGGTGCGTCCCGAGAATTCCGGAAATGTAATTTACTATTTTTTGGTATTTTTCGGAATTTCCGGAATTTCTATTTTAACCCCCCCCCCCATTTTATTTTCTTTTTCTTCTTCTTCTTCCTTTCTTCTTCTTCCTCTCTCACGACCGTGGCCGCCCTCTCACTCTCACTCTCTCCCGTTCGAGCGCGGCGACCTCCGTTCCGGCTGCAGACGGCGGCGGTGTGACGGCGCGAGGACGTGGGTGACGACGAGGAGATCGTGCGGGCATGCGGCGAGCGTGGGAAGCGTGGGAAGGCGAAGTTCTATCGGCATTCTTCGTGGTTTCGGGCTTGGATCGGCGCGTCTCGTCGCGGACCAGAGGTAGGGTGACGTTCCTTAGCCTCTTGTCTTCCTTCTCCGCGAGTGTTAGCCCGAGATGAGGTCGAGAGGGGTTGTTTTCGCGCCGGGAAGGGTCGTGCATGCTTTGGGGAGTGACCGCCCGATCCATCATTTTAAGCCACAATTCCGTGTTTCGGGAGCGTAAAATCATGCTAGGGGAGCTTGGGGGCCGATTTCCTTTCGTTTCCCCCTTCGTGGGGCTTGTATGGGGTCGAATTGGGCGATTCCGGCGAGGTTCGCCGTTTTCACGCCAGTGAGCGATGTGCGGTCGAACCAGTGACCGCACAACCCTTGTGCGGTGATGTTCGGACCGTTCATCGGCTCGGCGCGCTTTGGCTGGGCTCGGCGCGCAGTGGGCTTGTGCGGTCTATCGTGAGACCGCATATCCTGTAGTGCGGACCCATAGCGACCGCCCAACTCTGGATTTTTGACCGTTGAATTTTACCGTTATACAGCGCGCCGGGGTGAGCGGCTATGAGATGGCCGCTAACCCTTCGTGCGGCCAGGGGCTGGCCGTACGTCATCTGATGCGTTGACCGGGTGTGCGGCTAGGTCTTGGCCGCACAACCCTTGAACGGTTAATCCCGAACCGCTCTTCCCTAGTGCGGCTACGGCCTAACCGTTCAGGTTTATTACCATTGGGAGAAGAACGGCCAATATCGGACCATTCATCACCCACGTGCGGCCTTGAATGGTCCGCACATCAGTTGAACGGGCCCGTGGTGGCCGTTCATCTTCTCTTTGGACCTGGGGTAGAACGGTCACGTCCTGGCCGTTTAAGCCTTGTGCGGCCCTTATGGGACCACACATCCCTGAGCGGCCCGAGATGGACCGATTAAGGGGACGGGTCGTGTCGGCTTGTCTCTCGTCATGCCGAGCAGTACCGGGAGATGTGTTGTCGGCTTCTATCGCCGTGCGACGGTGATTTGTACGAGGAGCGTTCCTCGTACAGTCCGGTTGTGACGTCGTTTTCCGTGACTTGAGAGTCTACTCCTTCAGTGACCCTCCACTAGTCGTAGCCTACCAGTACGCGGTACCGGTCGCACCAGGGAGTGGTGTACGGGCTTACCCTTAGAGGCGGGTTGTGGACCGGTTGCCGTCGGGCCCCACGTCTTGCAGCCAGAGTCCGGCTGTGGGGAAAATCGGTCAGAGGGCCAGACCAGGGACGCGCGGTCTGTGTGTGCACACGTGGTTGGGGACGTTTGGACCCACGTCGACGGGCGTGACCCCAGCTAGTCACTTGTTTGTAGTTACTTGTGTGGTGTTCGTGCCTTGGGTAGGCGCTACCACGTCAGGCAGTTCACCTGCGGTGCGGTGTAAGTCGTCAGGGGATGCTACCGGCTGTGCTTCTAGTGGGAGGTACTCCTGTCGAGTACGGAGTGACAGACTGTCAGTCCTGTGTTTCTAACCTTCGGGTTTTGTCGGGTCGACCGTTGAGCTTCGGTTGTCTCACCGTGGCACGTGTGCCGGTTTACGTGCAGTAGGACCTTTGTTTAGTAGAGTACAGGGCTTTCCTTTCCGATGTACTCTCCTACCGCCAGCGTAGTGGTTTCCCGTCCTACGAGGTAGGGTTCGAGTGATCCCTACTGAGTCTTGTTCTGAGACTCATTCCCTGCGTGTTTTCACCGTGTTTCAGGTGAGGCGCCGCCCCGGGAGAGCCCGTCTGGGGTGCAGCGTGGTGCGGGTGCCCAGAGGTAGTGCCAGAGGTCAGAGCCGGGGTATGCCCCATGTAACTGTACTTTCTTTTCTTGTCTTTGTACTAGTTGTGGACTACTGTTGTTGTTATTTTTCTATTGTGGACCATGTAAATTACTAATTTATTTTCTGCTTAATATTGTATCTGTTTAATTTCTGTAATTACTTGTGATGCTTGCATAGTTTCCACACCATCCTTCTAACCCTTCTGAGTCTTCGGGCTCGTGAGTGGCGGTGCGAGTCTCGGGTTATCGGGCCTTCCCGGTAATCGGATTCTCGGGTCGTTACACCAGGTCTCCATCCAGCTAGGAGATGACAAGGTGAGAAGCGCTTGGGTCTTAGCATGGAGGAGAAGCCGATAGTGGACAGGCAACGATGGAAGGGGAAGAAGCCAAGGGCTTCCCCGCCAACTCCCACATAGCCATCGGTGCAAATCGAGGATGCCGCTCTCGCACAGCCGTTGGTGCAGATCGACGTTGCCACTCCTTCTCCTCCCCCTCGGCTGTCTCTCTTGCCGACCATCCCCGCCGGGTATAGTCATGACCATCGGAGCCTCTTCCTCCTCACCCACGAGATGATGGAGAGGTCACTTCTGTCAGAGGATCGGCAAAAGGGGGGCAAGCTGGTGTCTGACTCCATGGTGGTCCTAGCCTACTGTGGGCACGTCCACAACACCCATGCCTTCGCGCTCATAGACGACAGCCACTGGGACGCTGACATGGAGGCCTCTCAGGTGCAGAAGGCCCCGTTTGCCCTCGTGCAGTCCCTGGAGGAGAAGAGGCAAACACTCTGGGCACTCACTGAGTCCCTAGAGAATGCGAAGGAGTGCTTCAAGTAGGTGGGGGCAATGACCCACGCACAGATGCAAGCGGTGGAGGCTGAGTGAAGCGAGGCAGAGACTAGGGCAGCGGCAGCAGAGGTGAGGGCAGTAGCAGTGGAGGTAAGTGCTGGAGCGGTGGAGGTGGAGGTGGCAGTAGTTGAGGCGAAGGTGGTGGCGGCGGAGGCAAAGGTTGTAGGAGAGGTGGAGGTGAAGGCGACGGCTATGGCGTCGGCGGTGATGGAGAGGTTCAAGGCGTCTCCGGAGTTCACAAAGAAGCTCAACGAACTGGCCTACATAATATTCGGGTCGGCCAAAGAGGTAGGGTTCAAGGATGGATGGGCCGCTGCTCTAGAGGCAATGACCAAAGCCATCGGTGTTCCCGCTAGTTAACTTCAGTCCCCCGCAGATCCTTACAAGGAGGGAGAGGAGGAGGAGGCACCGACTGTTAAGGTCGCTATCGATGTAACGGCGACAGAGTTGCAGGGGAACCCAAGGGAGTGACCAAGGACCCGATCATTCTCCCTGACAGCCCCGTAGGGCCCAGAGTGGCCCCGCGGGACCCAACTCTTTTGCCCACTAAGCGTGAGGAAGCCATCCCCGAGTGACAAAGTGCTCACCCTCGCCTTCGCTTTCCTTAGTCTTATCCTTTTCACTCTTCTTTTTTTTTGAAGGGGCACGTCCAAAAAGGCGTGCCAAGTGTACTTGGTTTTCACCTTCAATGAATGAGAACCCTTTGTACCCACTATGCCATTGAGTGGTTTCCTGTACAGACTATTGGTCTCCAAGGTCGATACGTCTTCTGCAGGGCTCGCTTGGTTCCCAGGCGTCGCGTCTTCTCAAACCATCACGTCCGTGCTAGTGAAATGACTAGGTAACTGACCCCATGACTGGCACATACTTTAATGCTAGCACCTTGGCTTCTGGTGGCCAGTTAAAGATGGGATTTTCTTGTGATCTCCAGGAGGTGATCCTCCCCCTATAAATAGGGTCCACCAAGGGGCCCCTGAGTTGTAGGGGATGCAGAAGTTGTATACCTTGGAGAGTTTTCATTCGTGCTGGAGGACGGCACATCACGTGTCAAGATATTCATCAAGTGAGGGCGAGGAGTCTTCCAAGCGTCCCCGCCTACGTAAGGAGCCCTTGCCTGGTGCACGCTCATATCTGACCTTGTATAGCTCCCAAGTGAAAGAGGAGCACGATGCCTTCCGGAGCGGCTACCTGGGGGGTTGGCAGGCCGCTCTCTATAAGGTCCACCAGTTGTATGACCTGAAAGGGGTGATGAGTCTCTCCCCTAATATGTTTGGGCCTGAGTCTGATGATTAGGACATGTTTGTACTCCCCTCCTTCCTTATGCAATGAATGGTTCTCCTCTGTTCCCCTCTTTCTTGATCATGCGGTTACCACACTTTTAGTTTTTCTTCTTTCTTTTCGTGGCTGGGTGCACAGTGTTACAAGAGTCCTAAGGGGACAAGGTTGTTGCACTTGGGCTAGTTACCCCAGTCTTTGCTAGGGTCCGTTGGCTCCAAGTGTGTCGACTTGATGTTTCATTAGCTGACCTAGCTCTGCTGAGCGATGCGTGGTCCACCGTCGATTCGTCGTTCTAAGGGGCCTCTTGGCCCGTCATCATTGGCAGCTTCTTGGCTGGCTCAGGTGAGCGGCACTGTTTGCCTATCTGGCGAATGAGGGTCTATTGTTCGGGGTAGACTGATTGGTCACTTCTCCCTGTAGAGCTAACTAGTTGGTCCCATGTTATTGGGGATTTTTGGCCTAACTCGTAGCGAACAATGCTGTTTGTCTTCCAACAGACGTAATTTCATAGGCTTGGTTTTGAAGGGGGTTGGTATGTCCTTCTACGGTCATTGTAGCGACCCAAGATCTAAATACCGGGGATAACCCGATACCAGTCGAATCCTTAACCGCTTCCCACGAGCCGGAGGGCTCGGAAGGGTAAAAAGGATAGGTGTGGCATAAATAGAAATAGGAAATAAAGCATGACAACAAATATAAACAACTAACTACAATAGAGTCTAGTCCAACAAGAAGTACAGTCTAAGGCAGAGAACGCACCTAACACCAAGTGGACACTCGGCCCGACGAGCTGGCAACTAAGAACCTCCACGCGGCACCCTCGATCCTTGAGGAAGAACCGTCGCACCTGAAAAGCAGGGGTGAGCCTCCTGCCACTAGCTCAGTAGGGGTCCCGCGGAACCCCAACCGTAAACAACGGTAGCAGCGGAAAGTAACAACAGCAAGAACAACAGTAACAACAGGAACATTAAACACGGTGGCCGGTTAAACCTCAGCTCTACAGCTACTCCTACTGTACCGGAAAACACACACCCCGATCTCACCGTCGGGGGACCACCAGACAACACACCACCCTAGTCACGCTACTAGGAAAGCGACCACGCCGTCAGGAACTCAACGCTGTCTAGGGGAAAGCCCTCGGTGACGCTCTCCGGAACCCCTAGACATCGACATCAGGAAAACACCCGGAACTCCATGCAAAATCACGTCCCGCAGACGTGAAGCAGAACTCGACTCACGAGAAACTCACGTCACGTGACGGGAGCACTGCCCACCAGAAGCAAGGTCGGATGCGTCCACTGACGACTTAGTCCGCAGCCTCAGGTGTCTCGCTACCACGCCCCAGGCGGAGACTGAGACACACACAGTAACCATGAACTCAAAACAAGGACTAGCTGGGGTCACGCTCGTCAGCGCGGGTCCGACAACCCCAAACTAAGTGTGCACACACAGACCATACACTCTAGGTCAGGATCCTCTAGCTGGTTCTTTCCCTGAAGCCCGGACTCAGGCTGCGCGTGGGGGCCCAACAGTAACCAACCTAAAAATCGTCTCTCTCAGGTAAGCCGCTCCACCACTCACAGGCGGGTCAGCACATGCATGCCGTAAGAAGGCTACGTCTAGTGGCAGGTCACTCAACGTAAACACGGAAAGCCACTCATGCACCCATCGCGAGTAACACGGACTAACAGGCGGCACGACGCCACCATACTCAAGATAGTCGACTAGACCTAATAAACCAATGGTCCTTGAGTCACAGACTTGGGTGAAGACTGTCGTACACAACGGCACAATGCCGTTAATCTAGCTTAATCCCTTGGTATGAAACCACGACACGATGACTCACCAGGCAGTTCACAACTACTGAGACCATTCCTTCATAAAGAGAACCCAAGAGACCTCCAGCCCCAAACTGGGTGACTAGACTCACAGTCCGAGGGCCTAACTCACGACCCATGCGGAAAAAAATTTCCAGAAAGCCCATGACGTGCGAGAGCAGCCCTCCGCACTCATGCCGACTCACGGCGACTCGATCTAGCAAATACACGAAAACCCGGAACACACACAGGGTCACCCGAACACTTAAACCACATGGGCACGCTAATCGAGGTAACACGATCCCTCCAGACACCCAAAAACATGGTCACGGAACCCAAGGGTGTCTGGGACTCACGAGGGCCAAGGGAAGCACGCCGGACGGCTCTCCCCTGCTCTGGCCCACAAAACAGGTCGACTTCGTTAACGCGAACACCACTCAGGGCGCGTTAATGAACGCGACGCAAGACTCGAGCGCGTTCTCAACGAACGTGGCGGGAACAACTACCGCGATCCACGGTTAACATGCCTAATACCCCAGGCGCGACACGGCAATGACCGTTGATGCGCCTGGTCTCCTGAGTGCGTCGATCCATTGACGCGGCAAACACACCAGGCGCGTTACCCAGTAAACGCGACCGACATGGCGAGCGCGACCTGGTCATGCCTGGTCAACGGGGCACGACCCTAACCACCCTACTATTCATCTCCCTCGATGAACGTGGCATCGCGATACGACGCCTTCTTGAAGAACGCGACCTCTACGTCGACCGCGTTCTCGACCTGAACCAAAAACTACAGAAATCACGGGAAAAATCCATTCCACGCCCCATTCACACCCGTGTGAAGGGGAAAACAAGGAGAAATCATTCCCCAACCTCTCTATCACCGAGAGGATCCATTTAAACCCCGAAAACGTAATCGAAATGCGAAATTCAGCTCACACCCCAAAATTACACATTTATACCTCAGCGGAGAAATAAACCCACTCGGCTCACCTTGGGCTACCAAACTCGCAGGAAATGAAGTACTTGGGCTAGGGAACCATCCCCCTACCTCCACCGAAGATTCCGCGCGCCGAGGTCACCGATCCATCAAGAAAACGCCACACGAATGTCGTAGCACCCCGAACTCGCGGTCGAGTTTTGCCGCGCCTCCATCCCTCGATCCTCGACCCATCCTCGCCGTCCTCCTCACCCGCGTCGCCCCGCGTCGCCCCGCGTCGCCCTCGCCTCGCTCCGTCGGCCGCCGGAGAAGAGCGGGTGAGAAGAGAGAGCGTGAGAGAAGAGAGGGGGAGAGAGAGTGAGAAATGAGAGGAGAGAGAAGGGGGTTAAACATATAGAAAAATTTGGAAATTCTAGCAAATACCAAAAATTGGGAAAAATACTCCCCACGATCCTCGAAAAATGCACAACGCAGTGGTAACGTCTCGGAGTCGGAGAACGCAACGGTTCACCCCACACGGGGTTCCGAAGGTCCAACGGGCAAAAACACGCGTAAACCGCTAAACTCGATCCGGGACCCACAAAAGCGATCTGAAACCCACTGATCCTGATCCGATAAATAATCCAAAAAATCTGGGGCGTTACAGTCAGGGGCGGACTAATTAGGCTTTCTTCTGGGGGGTATCAAATACCACCTGTTGTTTTGGAGGGAGCTAGGTAGTCAGGTCTCCCAGAGGAGCCGGCTAGTTAGTCTCTCTCTTAGAAGCATAGCGCTACCCATAGGGTCTCGGTGAGTAAATTAGAAGGGATGTTATAAAAGACTGGACTCCAACCTTTCATTGATAATAGGCCTTTAGGTTTACAAAGTTCCAAGTGCGAGGGACTTCTCAACCGTCTAGCGTGGCGAGCTTGTGCGCACCCTTTTCGAGCACCTCTATGATTCTGTATGGGCCTTCCCAGTTGGGAGCCACCTTCCGCGTGGTAGCTCACAGGTCGGCAACACTGGCGCGTCATAGAACTAGGTCACCAGCAAGGAAAAGGTGTTCCTTCACTCAAGCATTGTAGTAGTGGGCCAATCACTGCTAGTAGGTGATCATACGTGCTCGAGCCCACGCTCTATCTTCGGATAGTAAGTCCAAGTTTTCTCGTAGTGCCTGGTTGTTGCACGCATCATTGAACTAGCACACCCTGAGTGTGGGGATGGAGATCCCCACTAGAATCACTGCCTCTGTCCTACATGCCAGGTGGAAGGGGGCCTTTGGTGGTTGCCTGAGTAGTGGTGCAGTGCGGCCATAGGACACTGGGTACCACATCCACCCATGACTTGTTGGCTTGTTGCAAGTGGGTCTTGATGGTATGCAGGAGAGTCCAGTTCGTGTTCTCCACTAGTCCATTGGCTTGAGGGTGTCCCACGAACGTGTAATGGTTCAAGATTCCTACCTCCAAACACTTCTCTTGGAATAAGGTATAGTTGAACTGACGACCATTGTCAGTGGTAAAGATGCGTGGGATCCCAAACCAACAAATGATACCCCATAGGATGAACTTCCAGGACTGCCTCACCAATGATCTTGGCGAGTGTTTCCATCTCTACCCACTTAATAAAGTAGTCAATAGCGACGATTAGGAACTTCTTCTGTCTCTGGACCTCTAGAAAGGGACCAAGGATGTCCACTCCCCAAAGAGCAAAGGGACGGGGCTCCATTAGGGTATGGAGCAGAGTCGCAGGTTGGTGGTGATGATGATCGAACCTTTGACACTGATCGCATCGTGGGACGTAATTGAGGCAATCCTACTACATGGTGGGCCACCAATATTGACGCGACGGCGACGTGGAAGACGGATCATCGGTAGCTCCAGGACATGGACGGGACGGATAGGTTGCTACCTCATGCAGCTCGGCCTCACGCCGGACGGTCTCACACCGGGCGACACTCAGATCTCACAAATGGAGAAGAGAGGGAAGGGAAGAATAAGGCAAAACACATTAAGCTCAAGCTTTCTCATTCATATATTTCATAACATCTCGTAACACATCTTAGCCTATTTATATAGGAAAGAGAGCTATAA
The DNA here is from genome assembly GCA_022559845.1 of Amorphophallus konjac. Taxonomy (NCBI): domain Eukaryota; kingdom Viridiplantae; phylum Streptophyta; class Magnoliopsida; order Alismatales; family Araceae; genus Amorphophallus; species Amorphophallus konjac. The sequence continues at coordinate 28,263,807 of CM040118.1, forward strand.
CAATAGGACCTTCTAACTTCTACTAATTATACTTATACCCTAGCCTAACAAGACAACCCCACCAATAAAGACTTTGTGGGTTTTAACCAAATACAATATAAAAATTACACACATGTTTATTTGACTTAGACTAGCCTAATAAAATGAAAAGAAAAATACATGTAGAGATACATGTATACATACACACATACTCGATACGTAATATAGCACCGTAGCCGTAGGTCGAGTCTTCAGGAAGGATCTCCGAGCCATAAGCTCGGTGCAGTGGCGGTGCGGCGTCGGCTCCGAGTAATGGGCCTGGTAGTGGACCCAGTGGTGTCCCCACCAAATATCCTTGTCGAAGTAGACTTCAGGCGAGTGCTCGTCCCCTAACATGGCTGTCGTAGAGCCCTTCGTGGACTTTGCAGATAGCTTACTCAGCATCAGTGAGGAACAAACACTTGAGGAGGGGCAAGGAGTGTGAATGCTTGAAGAGGCATCTACCAATGAGTGTGAAGCGAGCAGCCCAGGTCCTCACCCGTCTTGCTTCCGAGCTGTCTTCATGGAGTTCCTAACAATAGAGGTAGTCTAGGATGGCGCGTAGTCGACGGCGTTAACATGCGGGTCTAGGTCTCTGATGCTTGGCCGCTAGAGTTCTTCGATCAGGACTAATCGGAAGCTCGTTAGCATGGTGGATGAGGCGAGACAAGATAGGGCATCTGCTCGAGTGTTCTCCACTCTTGGGATATGCACTAGCTCAAAGTCTTCGACGCCTAAAGAGGCCTCCTTGACCTTCTGGAGATTGCTGGCCATGGATGGTTCCCAAGCCTCGTATTTCCCCTTCACTTGGTTGGCGACCAGGAGTGAATCAGTGTAGGTCCGCAGGTGGAGGGCTCCCAGGTGCTTAGCCATGCGAATGACGGAGATGAGGACTTCGTACTCGGTCACGTTGTTCATAGTCGGGAAATTAAAGCGTATAGTATATTGAAGCTCAATCCCCACCAACGAGGAAAGGACCAAGCTAGCTCTGTTGCCACTACTCGAGCACGACGACCAGTGTAATGACCCATAATTCAGGTATCGGAAGGAACCCGATGCCATTCGAATCTTGGTCCGTCACCCACGAGTTGAGACTCGGAAGGGTTATTTGGTTGGCGAGGAAATGTATAAGAAGATAAGATAATGGCAGAGAATTTAGTACATAATTTAATTAATACATGAATTAGACAATTATATAAATAACTATTGTGTAGTCTATAAGTTTCAAGTCCACTAACAAGTACAGTCAATTGAAAGAAAGTACAAGGCCACTGGACATGCCTCGTCCCTGGCAATTGGTAGCTAAACCTGACCACCGGCACTCCTAAGAGCCTCAGAAGTAATACACGTAAGCCGTGCCTCACCAGAAAAATAAAGGGGGGTGTGCCTCGTCTTCAAATTTGACTGATGTACATAAGTAGACAATGGTTGTTTACAGAAAGTGCACACGTGAAGCACTTACATGCAACTAGTATATATGTGAATATGTAACAATTGGAGTGAAAAGCAGTAGCAACGATGCATTAACTATTATAATTAGGGATATAATTAAATAGGTTAGTATGCATTTATGGTAGATAAGTGTGTCTCATCTTAGGGTTAATATTGTTGAATGGGTCCAGCCTCATTAGAGGCTTATGTGTGTGGATGGGAAGGAGTTGATCTCCAAAATCAACTCCAATCCACATACATGGCAAGGTGAAATTTGTGGCCCATATTGAATATTTCTTCCTATAAAAGGAGAACTGATGCATACAAGGCAAAAAATAATCGACCAAGGGAAGAGAAGCTAGCAGCGGCCTCTCACACACATACACACCGGTGAGAGAAAGAAGAGAGAGGAGAAGAGGAGAAAGAAGAAGGGAGAAAGGTGACAATGTCTCCGAGCTTCCTCGTACATCTCTTTCTCAGAGATGTTCATCTCGGGTATCAACCCCAAAGTCTGTCATTGGAGTCTCAGGTGTGTGGTCATCGTACTTGTGTAGAGATTTGTTGACGCCAAAAAAGAATGAATGATCATACGTCATATACGTCCCGGCACCCGAAAGCGAGTCAATGGCGGAAAGGCCGAATAAACCCCATATCTCGTCCAATCAGGACAAAAACACACCTGGTGGTCCGCTACCTAATAAGGAAGCTTCTCGAGCTGAAGAAATGGCCCTGGCTCCTCAATTCGCAGTGCTGAAGACCGAATCAACATAAAACCCGAGTAACCCGGTCGGGGCATACATTATGTCAGAAAGGTCCGTAGAAGGACGAAGAGCTGCCCAATGAAGGCGAAAATACTTTAGGTGGCTGCTCACCCGATGAAGACACTCTCCACAGGTAGGGAGCAGGGTTAAGGGCACGACCTACAATGCCAAAGGCCGAATCATGAAGAAACCTGAGTAATCTGCGATGGGTTCGGTACGTGCCGGAAATCACTCAGAATCGCAAACCCAGGCCCAGAAACTTCAAAATGGACACCTCGGGAGCGGTGCATTAAAACTAAGGCAGTACTGGAGGCCAAGCACTTGTCTGAGCCGATTTGGAGTCAACAAGGCAAAGCACCCCTATAGTCGACCCACCTAAACGGGCGTGGCCTAAACTGTCACGGCCTCCTTGGCTTTTAAAATGGTACGGCCCCACTTGGTGTCTAAACCGGCGCGGCCTCCCTTGGCTCCTAAACCGGCGCGCAAAGAATCTGCATGCCCACCTAAATCGGTAGGGCCTAAACCGGCGTGCCCTCCGCCATGCCGTTTTAACCGAAGGTGCCATCCCATCCTGAGTATGATACTCTATTTTCCTGATGAATTTCACGCGAAGCAACAGAGAGAAGGAGAACAGAGCATTCAATGCTCGCCCCATAGCCATTTAAGGATCGCAGATGTAACGACCCGAGAATCCGATTACCGGGAAGGCCCGATAACCCGAGACTCGCACCGCCACCCACGAACCCGAAGGTTCGGAAGGGTTAAAAGGATGGTGTGGAGACTACACAAGTATCACAAATAATTGTAGAAATTAAACCGTTAATATTAAGCAGGAAATAAATTAACAATTTACATGGTCCACAATGATAAAATAGCAATAACAACAGTCCACGACTAGTACAGTGACAAGGAAGAAAAGTACAGCTACACGGGACATCCCCCGGCTCTGACCTCTGGCACTACCTCTGGGCACCCGCACCACGCTGCGCTCCTGACGCGCTCCCCGAAAGTGGCGCCTCACCTGAAACACGGTGAAAACACGCAGGGAATGAGTCTCGGAACAAGACTCAGTAGGGATCACTCGAACCCTACCTCGTAAAACGAGAAACCACTACACTAGCGGTAGGAGAGTACCTCGGAAAAGAAAGCCCTGTACTCTACAAGACAAAGGTCCCATGGCACGCACACCGACACCCGTACCACGGTAAGAAGACCAAAGCTCAACGGCCAAACCGACAAACCCGAAGGTCGGAAACACACGACTGACAGTCTGACACTCTGTACTCGACAGGAGTACCACCCACTAGAAGCACAGCCGGTAGCGTCCCCTGACGTCTGACACCGCACCGCAGGTGAACCGCCTGACGTGATAGGTCCTACCCGAGGCGCAAACACAGTACAAGTAACCACAACAAGTGACTAGCTAGGGTCACGCCCGTCGACGTGGGTCCAACCGCCCCCAACCACGTGTGCACACACAGACCACGCGTCCTAGGTCTGGCCCTCTGACCGGTTTTCCCCCGCAACCAGACTCTGGCTAAGACGAGAGGCCTACGGTAACCGGTTCACAAACCGTCTCGAAAGGTGGGTGCCCGTACACCACTCCCAGGTGAGACCAGCACCTCGTACTGGTGGGCTACGACTAGTGGAGGGTCACTGAAGGAGTAGACTCTCAAGGTAACGGAAAATAACGTCCGCATCCGACGACGTGTGGGAATCACCCCACGAACAGCCCCGTCGCACGGCGACCACAGTCGGAGTAAAAACGAGGTTGCCAACCTCATTGGCAGCCAGGCAAGTGGCGGTCCACCCCTGGGCCGTCACAAGCAAATGGCGGTCTAACGCAGGCCGTCACACGGCCAGAGGAGCAAGGGAAGTAACGCGCCTGGTCCAGCGCGTCGCTTGAAAGCAACGCGCCTGGCCCAGGGCGTCACACGCAAACGACGCGCCTGCCCTGGCGCGCTACTCGCGCCCAGAAACAACGCGCTTGCCCCCACGCGCTACACGAATGTAACGCGTCGGGCTCGACGCGTTGCAAGGATGTGACGCGCCTGCCCTGGCGCGTCACACGCGCCCTCGCACCTGGTATAACCCGGGAAGTAACGCGCTCGCCCCAGCGCGTTACACGGATGTAACGCGCTGGCCAAGGCGCGTTACTCGCGCAGACCCCAACAGAAAAACCAACGGTCGAAAACCAAGCGACGGCCTGGCCCAGGCGCGTCACTAGCAAACGGCGGCCAGTCATGGGACCGTCGCTGTCCCGGCCAACCCCCGGGGAAGTAACGCACCCCTCTAGGGGCGTTGCAAGCATGTGACGGTCACTGGAGTGACCGTCACTCACCCCCGAGCACGCTACGGCGGGAAAACCCCAAAAACTTTGACCACGCCCCCGTACCTCCACCGGAGAGGGGGAAATCAAAGGGGAAGACCCCTGGGGACCCCTAGCATGCATCTAAGCCATCCAAACGCGAAATCGCGGGATAAAACCATAGATCAGGCGAGCTCTCCCCAAATCATGGAAAACCCCCAAAATGCTCAATAACGCCCCTCTCGGCCTCCCCGCGGCCTACAAACCACGGAAATGAACGGCATGAGGCTAAGGAACGTCACCCTACCTCAATGGAGCGAATGCTCCGCCGAATCGCCCATAAACCACGAAGAACACCTTAGAAAACCCTCGTTCCTCAAGCTTCCCACGAGCACCGCACGTCCCCACGTTCGCCTCACCGCCGCCCACGTCGCCGCGCCGTCGCCCCGCCGTTGTCAGCAGCCGGAGAGGAGCTAGCCGCGCTCGAACGGGAGGAAGAGAGGGAGGTCACGGTTGGGGAAGGAAGGAGGAAGAAGAAGAAGAAGAAAGAGAAAAGGAAAAGAAAAGGAAATGGGATTATATAGAAAATCTGATTTTTCGGAAAAATACCGAAAAATAGAAAAATATATTTCCGGAATCCTCGGAACGCACCGATCGCAACGGTACCACTCGTGCCCGGGTGAACCGCCCGGTTCGCCCGCAGCGAGCTTCCGAAGAAAGAGTCGAAACACACACCGGGAATCGGAAAACACGCCCGGAAAAGTCGCGGAACGCCTCCGGGGCTCCGAAACGACTCCGGATCGCGCCGATCCGAACACGAAAGATGTCCGAAACGAAATTTCAGACACAACAGAGCCAGACGCTCTGAAAAATAGATCCGGAACTCACGAAGAAGGATCCGAAAGGTCCGGGATATTACAGCAGATCTGTTTACACCGGTCAAAATAAGTCACACTGATGTGAAATTCAGATTTCAAGTTCAACAACTGTGACACTGCAGACAACCGAGTGTGCTTTTCACAACCATCCCACAGCGGCTCATCAGCATCCCTAAGTAGTTCATAAAATCTTCCGGCTGTCTTATTCGGTGCTTCTTCCATGTATGCATGTTTCTCATGAACATTAAAACTAGGATCAGCAACATCTACAACCATATCCACGTACCCACTTGTGCCTGTAATATTGTCGGGCTCATACCTTAAGAATTCCTCACCATGACACGTCCAATTCGTATAACTATCCAAGAACCCTTTGTTATACAAATGATGTTGCACATCCCATGGTGAACGCCACCTCAAGTTTCTACAACTTGAACAAGGGCATCGAATGTGACCGTCGCGGTCTATTGCTGCATTTGGATTCCCCAATGTAAATTGAATGAAACTCTCAACTCCGTGCTTAAAATCATCCGACACCACCCGGTTAACTATCCTACGATACATCCATGAACGATCTATCAACATTTTGTCTGCACCCAAGTAATATTAATACATAAATAACAATTGAAATCATTACTCCTGAAAATAAACCCGACCCATTCTCACATCGTTCGTCGTAGAACATTTACAGTTGGAAGAGGACTATTATTTAGATTATCACTTTTTAACCCATCCATGAAGGTTTGATCGCACAATCACTTACTATATGTGTTGCATGATTTGCTGAAAAATTTGGCAGCATCTCCCCACACTTCTCTGATATATCAAAAATATTTATTGATTTTAAAGTTTTCTTAAACACTTGCAAGTAAGTGGTTAAGAAAACACTCAAAATCAATAAAGGTATATCAGAGAAGAGTGAGGAGACGCAACCGAAATTCTCAACAAATCATACAAACACATATAGTAAATGGCTGCCTAAGTGCGATCAAACATTCACAGACTGTCTAAACGGGACAATTCAAGACTTTGAGGTAGATATATACATTCTCGTAAAAAAATGAGAACATACACATCAATCTCAAAGTCTTGAACGAGAAGGTTCATTGACACGGATTTAACACGCTCTCTTGAGGCGCGTGTAATGTTAGGTCGCACCCACGCACCTCAGCTCACATGGAATATCCCATATATTTATATAACATAAAATTAAATAACATCTCACTTATCATTATACATACATCAAATTAAATAACATCTAATTTACAAAAATATTCAAATGAAGAACATGAAAGCTAAATAATTCACATTTTTGAGTCAGATCAACAACAAATTTATGTTAAAATCAGATTTAGAAACACATTTATATACAATTAAAATTCACAATGTTTGAAATCACAAGTAGAAATTTTGGGGTATTTACCTTTTACTATAAGTCGACTGTTACAAATGGAACTCTATATTCTAGAAATAACAGTAAAAGTACGCTATTGTTTACCAATGCCCTTAAAGACAGAACAAGACATTATCTGAATGATCCGGTCAGATTTCTTGGCTTTTCTAAACAAATGCAACAATATTAATAACAAGATGTAATTTTTTAATTTGGACAAATTTACAACCCATCCTTGAGCCTGAATTTGTCGATTTAGAATTTATGTGCGGTTGCTAGGAAAAGAGGCTATGTTCACAACCTGTTGAATCAGTCAATCTGATGATTTACACAATTTTTTATAATTTTTTGTCCAGATATATACAAGTCCCAAAGGTACAGTTAAACAAAAAGAAAAGTACAAAATCTTAGGACATACCCCGACTGGCAGAAGCTAGACGAAAATTGAAGCCATAACTTCTATACAAGAGCGCCTCTGCCAGGGCCAAAATACAGTCACCCGCCTCAGCCATGCTGTGGTCGCCTCGCGACTGGCTACTGCACAGACTCGTCCGAGGCCTGTCTTAACATGCTATCCTGTCGCTGATGCCTACGCCCTACACCACGCCGAGCCACCTGCCGATGCCTCCTCATGTTCCATCGGCGAGGGCCACGGACAGGGGAAGAGGATGCGACTGGCTCCTCCTGAACCTGAGGGAGACCCTGCTGGAATTGCAACGCCCGACCATGCTCCTGGGCGCACAGCAGCTCTACCTCCAAAATCACCACCGTTCGGAACGCTACCTCCACGTCGGTGACCCTGGACGCCATGAGGGTCCGATCAATCTCTGGCGTCAGTCCAGCAATAAACTATTGAGTCACAAATCACAGATCCGCCATGGCCGGCGGTGCATAACGGCTCAAATCCCTGAACCTTGCCCAATACAGGGCAACTGGCAGCGCTCCCTGAGCCAATGCCAGAAATTGGGTGGACAAATTGAAAATATATACTGCTCTCGGTGCACCGGGGACTGCATCTACCGGAGGGGGCGGTGCTCCACACTGCATGTCCAGGGCCCCTGCGGCCAGCTCTATCTGGGACCGCACCTCCCCCCTTTCTGTCATCGTGGATCCTAGTAGCCAATGAACACAACACGAAAATATAACTAAAGTTTAAAAAATGATAAACATGTCTATCACCCAATGAACCGAAGAAAATATGAATTCCATTTAACTTCGCAAGACTTTGTAAATATTGGCTGTGTGTACTGATATGTTCAACCCAAGTATATCTTTCTACTTCACGCGCCTAGTTACTCAATGACTATTTGAAACTTTGGAACATTGAAATATCTTCCAGCTCAGTTTTCAATATTCGGATGGGAAGCAGGCTGAAAACTGGTCGTCGACCTGTCCAAGGCTGGGCAGGGTCTTTTGATGGTTTCAAATTTCCACTTTCTTTTTACAATTGATCCTTTAAGTTTTCATTCATTTTTTTGGCTTTTGACTAGACATCTCTTTCATTCAATACACATGTCTCTTCTCATTTCACTTAATGGGCTATTGCTTGGGGATGAACTTGCTGGCTAGCAGGAAGGTGTGTCGACCTGCTCTACTCAGAGCAGGTCGACCTGCCTTTAGGCAGCACAGTAGCCCGGCATCATTTCTATTCATTCCTCCTTGTTTGTTCAATCTGTTCAGTATTCTTCCCTTATTTTATTTTTTGATACACAGTGCATGCTTGTGAGAGAGCTCAAGTAGGGAATGCTTGTTGGTATGAAGAGCTCGCTACATTGCTCATTTATACTCACTCTATTCTGTTCTGTTGTTCTTTTTTTTTGGGAAGGGGGAATCGGCCGACCGAACTAAGGAGGTTGGTCGACCGAAATTCTAGCAGCCCAAGAGTCATTCTAATTATCCAATCCTTCTGAAGTTTAGTCATGCACACTATATGCATATGTGCAAATGCCTGTGGAGTAGGAACAGCAAGGGGTTCAAGCATGCACAATCTAGGGGGAGTTTATTTATGCAAATTGTATAGGTATGCATACATACAGATGCATCTAGAGTGGAAAGGATTGCACAAGGTCAACCCAAGCAGGAGGTTGGGTTTCTGAATTTGGCATGATCATTTTAGAGCATCAAATACTTAGGGGGGAATAATGTGTGCAAACACAAAACCATTGTGCAGGAAGTTCATTTTTGATTTTGAATTCAACATTTCTTTTTACTCATCATTCATTACTTCTGCTTATTCTGATTTCAAGAGTCCCGGCATGCATTAACTGAACTTCAGATCTGATCCGGGGCATTGGGTTCTAAGCCGATGTTATATGTTATGTCCATCCTGACTTTTCTTTCCTCTTATTTTTTGGCGGTTCAGAAACCCAAGGAGAGGATGAGGTGGGTGGCCTAACAATTTCTACAACATATTCACACGAACATATTCGTCCATCGTTAACAGCATGAGAACCACAGGGGTATAATCTCAGACATTTTAGATATATCATGGATACCTATAGTAAAACGTCTAAATGCGGGATTTAAATATATAAGTTTATAAGGGTACATATGTTAAAAAATCATTTAACCTTTTGGGTTTTTCTCAGCCATCCACACTTCAGTTTGCACATGATTATATATGGGGTTAGGGTGGATCATGCACACCATTTAATGTGCAGAGTTATGTTGCCATCCGATTGTAGTCATCTCCACATAAAACATTTCTAAAATTTCTTTTTAAAAAATCCCTAATAGACACTCTTATTGACATTGGAGCTCTAATAAAAATATTATCTAACATTTTAATAATAAAACAAAGATTTAATTCTCAAATCCTCCTAGAGGGCACTCTAAGAAATCTTCTCCTTCGGCCATTGCCTTCATCCAGCCTTATATATATATATATATATATATGAAATATATTTCTTCATTAAAATGCCTAACAAATATACGTGGATAGAAAAACTATTCTCGCTGTGAAAGTCTCAACAAAAAAAATCAATGGTATAACTTAAAGAGCACCAATATTAATAAACTGTCCGATTAAGTTGAATACAAGTTGAAAATCTGTTGTAAAAAATAGGCCCTCACTGCAGCCGCCGTCCCCGACCGTCCATCGTCGTTGGCCCCATCAGGCTTGGCCTGTTCGCCCCAGCCGCCCTCCATTCGGCCGTCTCCACAGATGCCATGCCGATCCCACTGCACCCTCCCTGAACCCCCTCCCCACCGAGCTCCCCCCACCCTCCCTGAACCCCCCTCCCTCTCCCACCAGTTCCCCCTCCCCCCCACCCTCCCTGAACCCCCCTCCCCTCCCACCAGCGAGCTCCCCCTCCCCCTCCCCACTCTCCTTGAACCCCCCCTCCCCCCCACCCTCCCTGAACCCCCCTCCCACCTCCGAGCTCCCCCTCCCTGAACCCCCCCTCCCCTCCCACTGACGACCTCCCCCTTCCCCACCCTCCCTGAACCCCCTCCCTCCCCCCCACCGAAACCTCTCTGATGATCCCCAACCTAAAAAAAAAAAGAACAACGGCACTGGCGCCGGCGAAGGAGGGGACTTACCGGAGAGAATGGTGGCCAAGGACGGTGACGGCGCAGTCCGGCGACAACTGATCGTGGCACCGACGCTTCTCCCGTGACCAGGAGGGCAGGAGGGAGGAGGCCGGCAGCGGCGGTAACGACAAGAGGGACGGAGGTCGGTGGCGACAGCGCGGACGACGGCGGCGACGACGAGAGGGAGGGAGGACGGCGGCGGCTCCGACGGTGATGACGGATAGGATAAAGAGTGAGAGTGAGAGGGAAGGTGGGGGGGGGAATGGGGGTGTCGATCATGGCGGCATGATGAAATTTTGCAATGGAACTTCGGACGGAACATTTTTCCGTCTCAAATTTTAGACGTAGTATTGTTCGTCTAAATATCCTTCACAAATTTTAAATGTAATATTATTCGTCTGAATCTCCGTCGCCAATTTCAGACGTTAAAATTATCATCTGAATAGCCGTCACAAATTGAGACGGATATTCAGACAGATAATATTCTGTCTGAAATATAGATGGAATTTGCGACGAAATAATCCGTCTGAATTTATAGACAGATTTGAGACGGAAATTAGTTTGTCTGAAATTTTCGTCGCTAATACTGCTTTTTCTTATAGTGACCCCAGGTCGACAGCGCAACGGTGGCAGCGGCGGCGGCAAGCCGTGGCGATGGCAGCAGCAGCAGAACCCTTGAACAATGCGCAGACATCCTATCCTCAGACGGGTGCCAGTGTACTGCGTAAATCAACAGACGCCAGCATAGTAGGTCAACTCCGCTCATCGTTGCGAATGAGGAGGAAGTGGCGGGAGTTTTTCTCCATCGCTCGCTATATATATAGCGCTGAAGAAGAGGGGCAAAAAGAGGGAGAGAGACATCCAGATCCAGAGAAGAGCCAATAGAGAGACCTTCCACCTGCAAGAAAGAATATAAGAGAAGCAGAAGAAAGGTTGCCCTCTGCTCCCATGTGGGCAGGGTGAAGAAAGGAGGGAGAAGAGAAGAGAGGTGAGAGTGAAAAGGGAGGGGGAGGAGCTTATGCTCTGCCCCCTCCCACCGGTGTATCTATCTTAATTTCTTTTCTCCTGTTATTTTTTCTTGTTATGGGGTAGATTCCACTCTTGTATTTGTTCTCCCGTATGCCCTCCTTTACCCTTATGAGTGAATAAAAAGAAAAGTTGCTATGAGATTATACATTATGTTCTACCTTACCAGTATCCCTCCATCTCTTTATCCTCTGATCACTCAGGGCCCTTAGAAGCCTGCTTCTATGTGGTATGGCTTTTGGGGAACCCGTCCGCCGGGTGAATATTGATAGTCGCTTTCAGTAACATGGCGAATACCTATCCCTGCAAACTTCTCTGGAGCTATGGCCCGTGAGCCACTAGAACCCCTCGAAGGCTAGTCCTTGAGCTTCTATGCTCATCTCTTGGTCATCGGACAGCTGTCTTTAGCTCACCCGAATTTTGGGGGTCGTCTCGTAGCATTCCGTTTGATGATTCTCTATTTCACACCTCGTAAACCCCGATCCAAGGGAGGTGCTGCCGAATTTTCGCTAGGAACACGAATGGCAAGAAGAATGAACGGCCACACAATACCAATCATAAGAACAATAAATGAATGAATGAGTGAAAAGAGCCCTCTGCGGATAAAAAAAAAGTGTGACTGAGCCCCCATGAACTCGACATAACATAATCTTTGCATTTCTGAAAATATGCGCACAATAAACTTCGGTAATCTGCACTTAAACCCTCTTGCCAACCCATTCTGTCAGGTGAATCCGAATCAAGCCTCTAGCCTTGGGCCTCATCCTGAACAGCGCCTTCACACCCCTCTCTTAAACCGGCGCGGCCTAAATCGGTGCGCCCTTCGCCACACCGTTTTAACCTATTAAACCCCCTAAACTCGCCCGCCCTTCAATTCGCCACACCGTTTTAACCTCCTAGACCCCCCTAAACCGGTGCGCCCATCCCCACTCTGTTTTACCTCTCACATGCCCAAGTGCATGCACACATGCTCTCCCCCACGCGGATTTCACCAAGCGCGTGCTTCATATCCCCCACGCCGCTTCATACACCTAAATGGTAATAATAGAGGGCAATGATGAACGAAACCAAAAAAAAATCAAAAGGATAATAATAATGTAACAAAAAATGGTAATAACAGATGAACCAAACGCATTCACGCACCTGAACACAGAATCCAGTAGCCAAAAGAAAATTTCATAACGACAACATAATCACGAATGCCTCGGAACCTCCGCACCCTCGGACCCGGTGAGGAGAATATCAATGACGCCCCGGCAAGCCGCGTCCGGACCTTGGGGATCACCCCGATATGGCTGTGACTCGGTATCGCCACGGGCCAATAGCCCAGTAGATTGGACCCGTTTTAATTGGGGTTCGATCCCGCTCTCATTAAATTTGCCGTATACGCAGCAGACATTTGCACGGTTTTTTCGTCGTCTTTTATGCCACAAACGCGGACTTCTGTCCGAACATGAAATAGTCTGTCTAAACACAGTTCGGGATTTCGTTTATCTCAGTTCTCCAATGTTAATTTTAGGCCATAGGGCGCCCCCTTTTTTTGGCGATTAATCAAGGGTTTTCCCTCTCCGAGGGGATGTAATTAGCGTTGTGACCTTCATGGCACGGCGGGTTCTTTATCCCGACGCGACACACACAATCGTCTGACTAGTTAGATCGAGCGCATCTTGGGTCTCAGACTACTCTAGTCTTGGAACCAGTGGCGGAGCTAGAAATATTTGAAAGGGGGGGCAAAATATAATTAATATAATAAAAATTATTTATTTTCATTCAAATAGAAGATATTTTATAAGTGAATTATCCACGACGGATCTTCATATTCTGAAAGCATTATATTATTGTCTCATTATCAATACTCTCGAATGCCTCCTTCTCAATATATGTCACAAAATTATAATTCATCCATTGATCACCACAAAAATTACCTCAGCTTCAAATTCAAGTGCAGTATTTCCGACGAGTGGGAGCTGGCTTTGTATTATATACTCGAGATAATGAATCACAAATAGAAATAACTGAGAGGGAGAATCAGGTTAAGCTACTGAGACATGCAAAATCCCCGTGATTGAAAATACACGAAATAAGAATTAAAAAGAAAGACAAAATCAAAGTCGTGAATGAAATATCTTTCTCAGGTAAAACCCCATGGTAAAGTCCTACGATTCCAGCAAAAGTCACCAAATAGATAATAGGAGAACTGAGCAAGGGAGAAAACTCACCGTATTGACATAGAAACTCGTTAGAGTGGAGTGGGGTGTGGGGGGGAGGGCAGACGTGCAGATCGGAGAGACCTTCTACAAGCTTGCAAATCAACCATGTGCACGGCCCGATATCCTTTTTTTATTTATGCTCAATCATCAAAAAATAACCATACACAGCCACAGACAAAGTTTCTCAGCCGACAGCTGCAATATTTTTTTACGGTTCTACTGTGATGCTTTTATTCTCTTTGCCTCTTTTAAGTTTCTATCTTACAAAAGAAAATTTTCATTGTTAATTTACGGTTAAACAACCAACCAATGAATGTGGGTGATAAATATCCACCATCAGTAGATATTTTAACTCAATCGTAAAACCTAGATATCCACCGTCGATACACATCTAATAGGCTTTAAAAACTCAACAAGGATGGGGGCAAATGCAAAAAGAGAGAGAGAGAGAGAGTAAAGAGAGAGAGAGAGGGGAATTTACCCAAGTCAATTGCCCCCCCTTGACCTCTCCTGGCTCCGCCACTGCTCGGAACCCGAATAAATCGTTATCTAAATGAATAAGCAAACGAACAAAATGGAGCGTTCCGAAAGTGCGTCCACAGGGTTGTAATTCTTAGTTTTATAGTCTGAGAGTGAAGTCGATGTATTATTTTATTTTATTATAGTGAATTGGATTTGTTCCATTATTTTTCCCAATTATAAATTTTTTACATAAATCCCTATAAAAAGTCTATGTTGTATTTTATTCTTGCACTCCTATATTTTATGTTTACGTGGTTGTCAAGTTAGTCTCCAATCGTCCACGTGGACGTGAAAATGTCATTTTTCCGTGAGGAACTAGTAATCTGTCCCCGGTGACCAGTAACTCTACTACGTGCTCATGGAAATCCTCTTCTCACACATCTTGTGAAACTAATAAATCCGTTCTTAAACTGACGCTAAAGATACGCAACCTTGTCCCCAACACCAATACATCGGACCAACAAACATTGTTTGAGAACATTAATATATGTACCCCATGGCCATGGATCGATCTTCAAATGATTTGAATGTGATGCATGCATTAAATTTGAAACTTCACTGCTACGTACAACGCAGAGTCAACCAATAGACCATAAAAATCTGGTCTTTGTCATATATAAAAAAAAGAGTCATATGAATAGATCCATTTATTATTATGTAATTTCAATCACATCGAACACAATGCATCCATTATTTGGTCTGCATGCAACGTCGCTAGAGCTAGATTTGAGAAGAAAATTAATTAGAGACCGTCCGTTAACTAACTCATAAGCTAATAATTCAGAGGAGAGGGATAGATATATAATCAGGTTACATCATGTATGAGGTTTGGTCATTTTGCATATCTAATTAATTAATTAATTAGAATGACTGTATGGTGGCCGAACACTGTTGAAATCGGACCTCGTCGATGGGCAGCACGTCCGCAGGGAAGGGGCAGATGCCACCGCTTGCCGGCGCCCCCTCTGTCAGCTCGGGGCACGGCGAGGGCGTCACCGCGCTGGTGTACCCCTTGACGTCGGTGCAGTTCCACGCCGTCTTCTTCGAATTGACGACCTCGATGGTGGCGTTGGAGATGCATATCCCGGTGAAGGGGTGCCCGGGGATGCCCTCGAGGCGCCCCGCCGTGCTGACGTTGTGGGCGACGATGTTGCTGTAGCTGATGCCGGAGACGAGGGGGATGGCCTTGGGGTCGTAGTGGGGGTCCGGGTGATCCTTGTAGTTGCCCGTCATCCAGAACGCCCACTTCATGGTCCACATGGCGAATCCCCGGACGTAGATGTCCTTGACGTAGGCTCCTCGGCCGACGGCCGTCTTGATCCGGACGCCGGACTCGGAGTCGATGGCAGTGATGTCCTCGGCGCGCACGTCCCGGATGCCCCCGGACATCTCGCTGCCGAGGGCGATGACGGCGCTGGTGGGGGAGATGCAGGTGAGCCGCCGGATGCTGATGCGCTGGCTTGGCACGCCCACCGCGATGCCGTACTCGTCCCACCCGCTCTTAATGGCCACGCAGTCGTCGCCCGACACCACGTAGTTGTCCTCGATGCGCACGTCGGAGCAGGAGTCTGTGATGATCGATATACACATAGATATGTTGATGAATGATGATGATGTACATGTATATAGACATACATATTACCAGTGCGTGCCAGCGAAGAAGCAAATTGGTCATCAAATCGATCCCCATGCATGCATGCATGACCAGAAGGGGTGTTATATATATGTTGGTAATCAATTACCTGGGTCGATCCCATCTGTGTTTGGGGAGTTTACAGGCGCCAGGATTGTGATCCCAGACACTATGATGTTGCTGCGTATGCATGGGCAAACATTAATCCCTCCGATTATATCAGTGCTCCCGCAGGCGCAGGTCCAATTTAATAAGCAAATAAATAAAAGATGCATCATGCCGTCGTTGGCGTCTGGTCAAGAACGATCGATCGAGGAGAGGTTGCCGTACCGGCTGTACACGGGGTGAACGTTCCAGGAAGGAGAATTGATGAGGGTGATGTTTGATATGAGGATCTGGCTGGAGTACAACAACTCGATGAGGTACCCCCGTGTGTAGTTCAGCTTGCCGGCGTGGAACTCCGACCACCACAAGGCTCCTTGCCCGTCGATGGTCCCGTTGTCACCTGATCAAATTATGTTAATTCGATCATGAATTCGTTCGAAAATACTAAATCCCATTGGCTGTCATATACATATATATATTGATGATCATATGTGGAAGAGCTAGTCCTTGAAGAAGTCTGCAATATGAAGTAATTACTAGCTAGCTATTTTTATTTTATTTTCATAATTAGATTATGAATGTATCAATGGAAATTGGGTCAGACGGTCTAGCACCTGTAATGGCGACATCTGTGAGGTTGGATCCCATGATGAGACTACTGTACCTTCCACCAGGTGCATCTCTTCCCCTACCATATGATGGCAATGGTTTGATAAGAGGATATTGATTCATGTCCTGCGACAAAGCTACGACCATCACTTCAACTATATATATATACATATATATGGGCCACTGCAAGAATTTGAGATTGGAGCCCGTAGGAATCAAAAGAACAGGAGACGCTAGCTCCTATCGTTAAAATATTATATATATATATATATATATATATATATATATTATGGGTTGCTCAAATGGATGCGTGTGTGTGTGTGTGTGTGTGTGAGGGAGAGAGAGAGAGAGAGAGAGAGAGAGAGATGACCTTGGAGCCGATGATGACGGCATCGTGGTGGAGGAAGAGGGTGAAGCAGCTGGTGAGGTTGAAGCTGCCGGTGACCCACTTCCCGGGTGGCACGTACAGCTGCCCGCCGCCCTTGGAGCAGGGCGCCACCTGCGCCAGATGCGCCACGGCCGCGCTGAACGCCTCCGTGTTGGAGGTGGTGCCATCACCCACTCCTCCGAAGTTCGCCAGCGACACCGTCACTGCCCTGCACTCCGTTACCGTCCTGTACGTGAAACCCATCTCTCCCGGCTTCTTCGTCCTCTGCAGTGGAGGAGCCGCCGCCGATCCCTCTCCCCTCGCCAACAGCAGCATCAACGGCAGCAGGAACACCTACGTACGTACATGGAAGAAAGAACACTCCTTGATTAATCAATGGCCGGCTAGCTAGGCCTTGGCTTCGGAACAAACGTATTGGATAATGGGCAGGGCTGCATTACAGGGAATCTGATGCCGCTTCTCCGGCAGTCCCTCCGCAACAGCTCCATGACGTAGGTACGTGAAGCTGGGGTAGGTTGGGGGGAGGTTTTGGTGTTTTGGGATGACGGTGCTGCTGTTTAGGCAGGGTGGTTTTTATATATAGCATTGGCGGCGTTCCAAATCAACTATCTAATTCCGCCGGCAGGAGATATATCCTGTACCTGCCATCTTAAGATCTGAAGCTCTCGACAAGTAAATCAGATTTGATACGGTGCGAAAGTTGTAAATGGAAATGATACGGTGCAGCTGGAAGATGAGGGGTGTTGTCAAGGACTCAAGAAGAGGGATGCGGATAAAAGTAGAGGAATGGGTGACTAATTAAGGGTCGATTAATCATTTATGTTAAATGCGTGTGATTTTAAAAAAACATATAAAAACGTTGTAACGTTCACAAGTGTAACGTTTCTGTAAACGTTACAACGTGTAACGTTTCTTTTGTGACCGTTACGACACGTTAAAACGTAAAGGATATAATGGGTTAGCCATCAATCTATAAACGTGGGGTGGTCTTCCGAGACCTATGTATAGATCCATTTTTTGGTCAACTTAAAAATATAATAATCACAAGAGAAGCGGCAACGTTTAAGCTCCTCAATTTTTCTTCTCCTTTTATTTCCTCCATAATTTTTATTTCCTTCGTACCGAGTTCTTAAAAATTGGGTTTAGATTCGTTAAAGTTCTCTTTGAGGACGTGACGACGAGAGAGAGTGTGTCGCTTACCTGTAGTCGTCGTATCTCTAGGAGATTATTGTCATGAGGGCCGCACGTCGGTCGGTAATAAGTTCTCTTAGTTCAGCGACATCGCGCTTCGATCAAAAGATTACGTTCCCTAAACCTCTTAATTTATTTTATTTTATGCTAATAATTTTACTTTTTCAGCATATATTTCTAACAATTTATTATTTTAATTCACGTTAGTTAAGTAGATAAGAGTTACGGTCAGAACATAATTATAATCATTCACTTTATATATAAGATATTCATGATAATAAATTTAAATGAAGAGTATATTTGACAAAATAGATGTTTAGAGGGATATATATGTAAAAATCTTTTAAGATAATTATCTTTTTTATTTGAGTCATAATTATCTAAATTCACATGCAGGTGCTCATTTCTCAAAATAAGTCGAGAAATTACGACCTCTTATTTCTTATTCAAATGATTACTAACTTTGATGCACTTTTTATATAATAATTCAAAGTAGAAGAAAATGTTATGGAATAGGTATTTTAGAAGTTCTTTTGGTCATAAGGGTTATGGATGCATTACTTAGAAGGTAAGATATTCAAAATTATTGTCGCATGATTTTCATATCATGCGTGATGGGAAACTGTAGGCCCTAAATCTTCTGTGACGGATAAAATCTACCGCCGATTTTCTTTTTAATTGGCATGGGACGAAGGAAGGAAATGATCATACAAATGGGTGAAGGAAGAAAGCACGATAGAAAAAATTTGATGCCATATTTTTTAATTAATATGTGATTTTCTCTGCTCCTGATCATCCACCCTTTTTTTTCTCAATGCGCATGTTCGCTTGACATATTTTAAACTCTCAGTGAGAGTCTATTTAGGAGAACAATTCTAACTAGGGTTGTGCGAATACAAACTGATCGTTTTCTCATCTCTTCAAGAACTTGATATTGTCTTTTGTAATATTCATTCTGACGTCATAATTTGTAGTGTACCTTTACATCGTTATCATTTGAATCATCGTATCTTAAAAAAAAATTCTCTTAAAACAAATTTATCTGTGAAATCTATTACACCGTGTAGGAACGAAACAACTTTAGATAAATCTACGTCACATTTCGAGCAAAGTTTGATGCTTTTAAACTCAAATTTCGTTTGCTATTTGTTAATCCGTCTGACAGATAAATCTATGTTTTCCCTCTCTCTCTCTCCCTCTCACCGGCCTGGATCCCTTGCCCCCGTGGAAGTAAAGCACGTCCTTCACCAACTGACAGATAAATCTCTTAACTGTGCATCGGTGAAGATATCTCGATCCAACTACACATCCTGACATCTTTCAACCTTGAGGGCGGTGAGCGGTATGCATGGCGTTTGAGCACTATCGAGATTATGGAATTTATAACATGCTAGTTATGTTGATTTCTTATAGTAATCGTGTACAAGGTTAGATGTGTATTTCTGCACATTTGATGATTATTGAATAATAGAATGTTTGTTATTGTATTGTTGATTCAGTGGGACATGATGGAGTAAGGACCCCCACTAAAGCCTTGTACTCAACGCACCTGCCTCTCTTTGAACGTGGGAATAGGAAGATGGCAGGAGGTGAGATGAGGATTGGTACACCAACGAGAGAGATTACTAGGATCACTTGAGTCATTCATAATGTTGATGCCTTGACTTATGGGAACATATTGTTATATATTTTGTGCTGGGTTTACCAAGTGCAAAGAGAGAACATGATTACTATGTGGGTAATTGTGGATCAGTTTACTAAATTAAATTGGTCATAATTTCTAGCTATGGTGAAATTGAAGGATTCCACCCACAAGTATAAGATTGCTGGGCTTCATGATGCCCCCATGTCATTATTTCAAGACGCTTGCAAGAGTCCATGCAAATAGTCGGCAAAAGTGATTGCTTGGCCTTTAGATAATGCAAAGTTTATGGTGTAAGGTTGAGGATATAAATATTTTGTCCTTTTTAAGCAAATGTCATGTACAGAAGTCATTAATATTTCATAAATATTTATCATACTAAAATATAATAAAAAATATGTTTAGCTCAATTAGTTGAATTGTGATGCCCAACAATTTATTGCATTTTATTTAATAAATAAAAATTTTTGCATGCTTAAAAGGGTTGAATTTATTGGTTTATTATATTTATTTATGTCATGAAAATAAATTAAGAGAATTTTTAAAGGTTAGAAGAAAGTAAAGAGAAAGAAAATAATAAGTAAATTTTTTAAAAAAAATATCTGAGAGTTAATGTGTTTAGATTAGAAGAATAAAATAATTTAAACAAAAAAAGGTCAAAAACGTAAAAAAAAATAGACGAAAAAAATGAAAAAAAAATTTAAAAAAATGGGTGGGGGGCGGCCCCAAGCGGCAGCCCGCGTGCGCGCGCGCACGCGGGTGGGCGCGCGCGGGTGCCGCCCGCCCCCGCCCCCATTGCTGCCGCAAGGCGGCATTAATAAAAAAAATTTTTTTGTTTAAACCTAGTTATTAGCTACCTAATCTATCTTCCTTCCTTAATAAAAAAAACACATGCTATATATAAAAAAAGAAAAAAATGCAAGTTAGTCAAAAGGAGGTTAGGTGGATAGTAGGTGGTGTTTGAATGTCAAAAATTCAATAAAAGAATATTTGAATAAATGTTTAAGTCTTAACTATTGATTTAATGGAGGGTTAGGATGGATTAGGCCAAAACTACTATAAATAGAAGTGCTAGGGGCTTCATTTGCATCCTTTAGAAGTTGGGTACATGAGGTGCTGAGGAGAAGGTCCAGAGCCTATTAGGGAGGTGTTAAAGCATCATTAAGATAAGGGATTAATACTTATTCCCCTAGATTAACATGTATTAGTATATTTAGATTGATTTATAGTATGAAATCAGCATCTATATAGGTATTTAACTTCATGGATCGTGATTTATTAATCTGTAATTTTATCTGGGTCGGATTATTATTTAATCATTTAGTTAAAGCATATGATTAAGGGGATAATTACGTGATTAATATCTTAAAATTATCCACGGTGTATGATAAATTGATAGAACTTCCAGAATCATGATACATGATGCTATAAACTTTTTGCACAAATTTCTATGTCGAATTAAATTTATTTTCATGTTTATAGATTTTTTTGATATTATCCTAAAGGTGTTTAAATTATACAAAAATACCAAAGGAGTATATTAAATCACAATAAATTGTGGGAAGGTATCTTACTATGAGTTTCACTTGTAGAAAAATTTTCATACTTTTGGGATCATAATATTCATTTTTAACGAATTTTCATACATGATAAAAGGTATAAATATTTGTATAGAAATTATGAAAATTAGAAATAATGTTCCCAAAGCTCTTAAAATTTTACAGTATGATCCTGACATTTAGTATGATGAATTCTGATGATAGCCATAATAACTGATATCTGCAAGAAATATTAGATAATTTTTGATATTTTAATAGAAGTGTAAAATTTTGAGAAAAATATAAATAATGTATGAAAAATCTTACAACTTTACCAGAAGACTTAAATACTTGTTAGAACTATTTGATGAAAACTTCATCTCACTATGATAACAGAATCATCACTGGTATAATTACTAATGTTTAAACAATTAATTAGAAAATTTAGATAAATACAAATATTCTGTGAAAAATCAAAAAAATCACAGAAGTGATGTTTTGATATCTGTAAATTAATTTTCAGTATAGTTAGGCCATTTTAAGTATTCTGTATAATTTTCTCTAATTAAACATTATTATTGTAAATTCTTGTACATTTTAGAAACTGATATAAAAATTTAGTAAATAGACATAAAAATTTAGTAAATAGACATACTGAATGAAAAATAATGAAAATTTCCACATATCATACATCTGACTGAAACAACATTTTGTAAATTTTTGGAAGTTACCTAATTATGTTGGATATATTTAATTGATTTATTATTCATGATATCTTTGTCTCACTTATTATGAAAAATAGTAACATAGTGTGAAAAATAATAATACAGCGTGCAAAATAATGAAAAATTGTAAGAATGATAATTCTATTATGAATGATAGTTTGACAAATTGTGGTGAATTTTAGAGTGTTGTAGATATATTTAGTTAATTATTCATGTATTGTATAATTCAAATAATTCTGTAAAAATTGTTATTCTTGCATGAAAAATTATGAAACTTTTTCTATGCAATATGACAGACAATTTTAAGTTCCTGTAAAAGTTTCATGATCCTATGAATTTATTAGCTAAATTTAGTCAATTATGTTGTATTTTAGAGTATAAGCAATTTTAGAAAAAAATATAATTACTGTCTGAAAGAAAATAAAAATTTGTTGTTCTGATCTTTTCTGTAAATATATTGATTCCCTGAAATTTCAAGGCATTCTGATATCTGTAAATAGATTTAGTAATTGTTGCCTATATAAATATGTCATTATAATTGAATAACTTGAAATTTTAGAAAAATAAAAATGATTTCAGTATTAGTAAATTAATATTCACATCATAAATTTTGAGTGGCATGTGTCCATTTCACATATGTCATATTTATATTTTTACCGTACCGTTAGTAATGCCAAATGGACACTGCCACCATAGGGGGAGACTGTAACCAAACTGTAGAAATGCCCCTATGGGGAGGTTCACACTGTACTGGCCCCGAGGGTAACGGGGATTGAAATTCTGGAGGTGGACAAGTACCACTGGTTAAGGTGGAGAGGACTTCTCCCGGTTCTGCGCAGTAACCAAGACTCATCACTATTTACCTAGGTGATCGAGTATCGACTTACTGTCATTCTAATGGTGGTTTGGGCACTGTGTCTGGCTATTTATACCACTGTTTACTGTTTACTGAACTGAAATTGAACGACTGTCACTGCCTACTGAATTGATATTGAACAACTTTTACTGTTCACTGAGTCGTTAGTTATACGACTATTACTGTTTACTGAATCAATATTGGAACTATTTTACTGTTCACTAAAACTATTGTTACTGCTCATTTAACTGATATTGAATTTACTGTTGTTACATTTTTACTGTTACTGCATGGTAAATATTTACTGCTGATGAATCTCCAGTATATCGAATGGTGATTTGGAAAAGGGCAGATTACGTCTGTCTGGATCCTTTCACTATGCATGAGACTACTCCGCCTAGTACTGGAATCATTAGTTAATGTGGATAAATGATGAATCCTTATTTACTTTGTCATGGGTATGATAAATTTTAATGTACATGCTTTCTTTGTCAAATGATAATAGGATGACTTATGCAATAACTACTGTAAATCATTTTGAATATGATGATACATGTTTTGACCGGGGACTATGCTTAGTCTCTTACTGGGTCTATTCGTAAACTCACCACGTTGAACAATTACAGGAGAAGCGGTAGAAGAAAGCGAGGAGTGATCTCGCAGTGTTTTGACCGCGGCTCGGATTTTACTACCAGTCTTTATCTTAGGTGGTTATGTTATGAATTATGTTTTATGTAAAAGAAAAAAATAAGTGTGTGAAATTTGGATTTGTAATAAAAGACTTGTGAAATTGTTATCTTTATTTTTATCTATGTGGATGTAGTCATTTGACTGTAAGCTGATGAATTGAGCATTTTCATTTCCGCTGCAATGATATCTCAGTGTTTATGTGTAATTCTCAATCGCAATTGTACCGCTTGGGTTGTTCCCACTGTGACGTCTCGACCGCGATCCGACGCGAGTCTTTACGGCTGGATCGGGTCTCCGAGTCGGGGCGTCACATGAATCATGTGTAATTTAAACACAAGATCAGGAGTTCGAATCTTAAAAGTGTCATTATATTTTTTACTTCAATTTTCAAATAATAATGAAAAAATAATAAAAATTTGTTAATACAAGTTTTGAACCCGTAACCTCATATTTTAAAGAAACGCTCCGAACCAAATTATCTATGAAAATATATTTAATATATAATATTTAAAAAAAGATAAGTAGTGTATCGGTTACGTACCACGTATTAGGCCTGACAATTATCCGTTTCAAATTCAAATTGAATTTGTATTCGTTTGATCGAATAATTATTTGAATAAAATATCTGATGGATAATTTAATCGATATCAGATAATCTGATTATTAATCGGATATGAATTTAGATATTGGGGTGTTTGTGTTCGATATTATCCGACCGAATATAAACCCTTAGATGAATATCTAAGGATGCACATATTCTATATATAATTAATTCAAATCTTAATATGTTGTTTGGTTGCTCTTTTTTACTTCTTTTTTGTCTCAAAATATAATTTAAAAATAAGAACTTCAGTTACACTCATTTGGTAAGTCCTATCATATTTTTTATGATGAAGTCCCACAAATAAAAATAGCTTCCACCCTTTTCTGTTTATTTTTGAGAAAATAACTTAAGATGCTCCTGCACAGCTCACACAACTCATCTTTAAGTAGGCCCGACAATTATCCATTTAAAATTCGAACTGAATTCGAATTCGTATTAATCGGATAATTATCTAAATAAAGTATCCGACAGATAATTTAATCAGATATTGAATAATTCGATTATTAATTAGATACGAATTAAGATATCACACTATCCGCTCAGTTTACAAGTCTACCATATATTGGTCGTACCGATCTCTGGTTGGTACGATCCAATATGTACGGTACATTACGTAACAGACTATAATGATACAAAAATAATTATAAAAAAAATAAAAATACCCATGGGAGAATTGGAGATAGGGTAGATGATGATGACATTCTTACTAGCACATCATCGCGGGACATATGCACTCACTAAAGGTGAAGGTCTACTCTTGTCTGCGCATGTGTCTGCAACCCCCTTCCTTGCTTGGTGGGGGTTGATAGTACCTCCCTCTCTCTCACATTCTCTTCCCGCCCTATTTCTCTCTCTCTCTCTCTCTCTCTTTCTCACAACCCTAGCGATCTGCAACCCCTCTCCCTCCCACTGGGTGGGAGTTGCCAGTGTCGCCCCACTCTCTCTCATTCTCTTCCCATCATCTCTCTCTCTCTCTCTCTCTCTCTCTCTCTCTCTCTCTCTCTCTCTCTCTCTCTCTCTCACATCCCCTAGAATTCTAGAGCCCCCTCCTCCTACTAGGTAGGGGTTGTCATTGCCTCCCCCTCTCTCTCATTCTCTCCCCGTCCTCTTTCTCTCTCTCTCTCTCTCTCTCTCTGCACCACCAAGTGGGGGATGTTAGTGTTAGAGGGGGAAGATCCTCAAGTGCCTCTCTCTCTATGTAACCCCTTCACTGGCTAGCATCGGAGGGGATGTTAGTAGTCGGGGACACTCTAAAGGGGGGGTGAATAAATGTGCTTTGAAAAAAATGTAATTAAAAAATAAACGAGAAATGCAGCGAAAATGAAACGCATAGGCAAATAGGTAAACCACGAGACACAAAAGATTTATATTAGTTCGATTTGTCTTCCTAGATAGAGCTATATCTAGTCTCTTTGCAACTTGCAAAGGATTTCACTGACCGTTTGATCCCAATATTATACCGGCTGGTTCTTACAAGACTTAGGTCCCTAGCTGATCTTTACAAGTCACAACAAACTTTCTTGCTTATTTTCTATGAACAAATTAACAGTCCAATTGATTTTGGCCAAGTTTCAGCAAATCAACCAGTCACACAAAGTGACTTATTTTTTATGGTGATTTCACACCACTTAGTTTTCTAAGAGTTAGCCATCCAACTCATTTAAGTTTCAGCGAACTGACCCAACACACACGTTGCTATCTCTACGAGCAACAAAAGCTCTTCCTCCTATCACGAAGACATTTATGTAGTACAATAGAAATAAATGAGAACAATGAAAGACAGCCAGAGAAATAATGAAGAATGTCGTTGAAGTCTAAAATTTTCCTCCTCTTGAATGCTTTCTAGAGTGAGAGACTTCAAGGATCATAGTGAATGCAGTGATGTCTTTGTAGACATGAGTGTGTAGGATTCTCGTAGCTTGGGGATTGCTTGAATACTCTTTGAATGCTTGGTGTGCAAAAAGTGCTTTATTATTCGAAGTCTAGGGTATTTATAGACCCATGGACCTTATATCGTTAGACTCAAGTAGTCTTCCACTGTCTGATCCTTTTGCAACATTCGGTAACCTTGACTCCTTCTTGGAACTCAGTGTTCTTTACATACACCGATCTTTGTCACGATGGTATGTAGGTCAGATGCATGTCACATATATCCTGTATGCGTATCTTTCTCTTTGCGTGCTATAATCCTCTATCCCTACAACATGTATATCTTATATATATACTAAAATCATTTCTTCCTTATACAACTATTAGACTGACATGAGACAAAGTAATTAAATTTAAAAATAATGATTTAACTTTTGAATACATGAATAAAATATATATGGGTGCACAAATAATGTATATCTCACTCTCACAAAGTGGTATTATATTTTGAGCACACAATATAATATGTTTTATGTCTAGATATAAAAGTAGATTTTCTTGCAAATAAATAACTATTAGAAGTTAATTTATAAAAAAATATTTCTGAAAATATATTAACATGTATATCACTGCTTAAAATTAAATAGTGTATAAATGTCATGTAAGATTATCTAAGCGCATTTTTTTACAAATTTTTACGAAAAGAAGTGACATGTCTTTAAATAAAAAATATATTTACACTATTTAATTTTACATAGTGACATGTCTACTAATATATTTTTAAGAATATTTTTTTTACAAACTCACTTATAATAATAGTTTATTTGTAAAATTCTCATAAAAATATACAAAGGTTTTTTTTTCGATACCGTTTGACCGTCTTGTGTTTTTGTCCGGACCTACGTCGTTTAGCTATTAAACTATTTCAAACAGTCTAAGACGATAAGAGCATCGTCTATTGTCTTAATTTGTGCATGATGCTGGAGATATAAGTGTTAGAGTAGGTGCTTCACTGTATAATTTGTTATTTAACACGTTTAGATGAAACACTGTCAACAGAACACATATTTGACGAAGTCAGAGTGTAAGATATATCACCTATTAAATAGAAGATTAAAGTAAAATGATGGGATTTTCAATTTTAGTGAGAGTAGAAAAAATATCATCTACCAATTCGTCTAAGTATGCTTACTTTTTACATTAGATGAATCATCATTTATCTTAGATTTTATCATTTTCTTAGATAAAATATCGTCTATCTCTCCATCTATATATAATATTTTAGATGAAGTTTCGTCATTCACTTATATTTGTCCGAGTTAGATAAATTTTCATCTATCGCATATTTTTGTTATTTTTCTCTTAGATGTAGTTTTGTATATTGACTCTCACATCGTCTATCATTTAATATTTCGGATGTCTTGAGACTTAGACGAAGTATTGGCTATCGTTGGTTTGTCATTTTTCTTCGTAGACATTCTTTATCTTCTTTAACTTAGATGAAATATCGTCTAATATTCTATTTATCTTATTTATGTTAGACGATATATCGTCTAACATTTCGTTTATCTCTTAGACTTATATGAAATATTGTCTAAATATATTATGGGTGATTATAACTTAGACGAACTTTTTAGTCTTTATAAATAGACTATGCATCGTCTATCTCACTGGAGTAGATGATTTATTGTATGGCACTTAGTATGTTGGTCATTTGGACAATATATTTCATTATCTTGCTACGTAATTCTAGATATTAAACCAAATCTTAATTTTTGAGCTAAGTATACGGGAGATATGAGATAAGTTAAACATGTAAATACACTTAGTCATATTTTCACTATATTAATTATTTTAAGATAAACATTGAGATATTCAAAATATAATTATTTTATCATAAATTTAAAATAATTAATATATTGGAAAAGTATTTTCCTAATAGAAGATATTCTCGATTTACATCTCTCTCTCATATATATGTAAATAAATATATTTTTAAAACAACATTTTTATAATTTCACTTATGAAAAGAATATTTTATATAAAAATCCCTCAACCTTTTGTGTTGTTTCGTCTCGATCAACTTAGATATTGAGTATTACATCTCTGATTTTTAGTTCTCGTCGTTATTATTATTATTTAAAAATGTTATAAATAAATTATTATTAGAATTGAATTTATAAAAAAATTATTATGAAAGTATATTAATAATCATATCACTACGCTAAAATTAAATAGTATAAATATATTTTTTATTCAGATCACTTCTTTTCGTAAAAACTTACAAAAAATCTACGCTAAGACAACTTTACATGACATTTATGTGTTATTTGATTTTAAACAGTGATATGTCTATTATTACGTTTCTAAAATTATTTTTTTACAAATTTATTTATAATAATAATAATTTATTTATAAAAGTTACTATTTTATAATTATATTACTTCATATAACAAGTCATTATTAATTCTCAAATTCAATTATTTTAACCCTAAAAAAATTCAAGATTAAATTACCTTGGGTTCGTACCGACTTATCCATCCTTGCGATTTTTCTCTACAGTTGACCGTGCCGATACATGCGAATCGGATGTCCAGTAGGGCTGTCAATGGGCTGGATCGGCACGATAGGTCCGCGAGTTTGGGCCGATTTCGGGCCTAGTCGAAAGGTATTTTTTGGCCCGTGAGTTCTTAGTCGGGTCTAAAAGTCTGACCCGACTAAGCTCACGGGCCGAGTTTGGACATTGAGTTGGGTTCACGGCCAGCCTGATCCGTTCTCTTTTTTTTTTCAAATTTTAAATACTACTCACTTAAAATTATGTTATTTTATCTAAATATAAAATATAAAATTTTATTTTTAAATAAATTAAATAATTAACATCAAAAATATAATAAATTTAATGACATCATAAATTTTATTTTATTAAATATATTATATTATTTTTATTTAAAATTTTAAGTCTAAGTATATTTTAATAAAAATTTATATTTTTTAAATAATATCAAACTCGATTTGATGACCCGACATAATTCATACTTAAATTTTAATGTCGATGAATTGAGTATGGATCGATAAGACGTAAACCTGACTCGTACCCGACCGAGCGCCCAGTAATTCCGGTAACAAACTTGCCCATTGTTCTTGGCGTATCTTGATGCGGTCGTCGCAGGACAAGCAAACGGTTCTTTTTGTCCCTGCTTTCCTCATCCCCCGCTCTCCTTTCTCTTCCACGTTCCACTTCCATCATCCCCACTTTCTCCCCCCTTTCGGACGGACGCGCGCAATATAGATTAGACGGAGGCACGAAGAGAGTAACGCGAGTACTCTTCCACACCGCGTCCTCCTCCTCCTTCTCGTCAGTGTAATAAAAATTATATATATGTATATATCTGCGTTCTCATCCTCCTCCTCGTCAGTGTAATCGTAATTATATATATATTTATAAATATATAAAAGAACACGCACGGGCTGACGGGATAGGGGGTGGCTGCGGGTGCAAATTGGGCGCGATCGCCATGGCGACAATGTCGGAGACCGAGGGGAAGGCGGCGCCGGAGGAGGAGCGGCGGGAAGGAGAGGAGGTCGGCGACGAGTCGACGAGGGTCGGGGCAGCGGCGGAGGACGACGAGGCGACCGCGGTGTTCTACAAGACCAAGGTGGTGGAGTTCTTAGGGCGCTCGACCCCGATCATCCTCCAGAACGACAACGGCCCTTGCCCTCTCCTTGCCATCTGTACGTTCTCTCTCTCTCTCTGCCCGATTTCAGGCGTGTGTTCTCGCTGGCCCGGCGCACCTTTTTCTTCCTCCCTCTGTTCTTGCTTTGTGCCGTCTTTCTTCTCCTTTATGCTGCTGCTTTATTTGTTGCGTATGTTGATTGGTAGTTGGGGAGTGCAATCAGCTACCTAGGCAGGTGGAGATGGTTTCATCTGATTTCTAGGGTTTGAGAATCGGAATTTGGACTGGATTGCTCCTGATTAATCTGATTAGAATTTTATGTTCCGATTTTTAATGGATGAAACAGGTAATGTTCTGTTGCTGCGGAATATCATCACTTTGAGCTTAGACACGTCCGAAGTCTCCCAGCAGAAGTTGCTCTCTCTTGTTGCGGAAAGATTGCTGGATTCCAACAGCAACGTGGAGGTCCCCCATCCACTCGCTGTTTCTTGCTGTCTCTAGAAATGAACTTCCAATTTTAGATTGATAAAGATGGTTGTTCAAGTTATAGGTTAACATTTCCTATTCCAGGGCAAGGATGAAGGTTACATAAGAAACCAGCAGAGGAACATCGCTGACGCGATTGATCTTCTTCCTCGTCTTGCCAGTGGAATCGATGTGAATGTGCTTTTCAGAAAGTATGTTAAATTAATCCTGCCCCACTTATTCATTTTGCTCCCTAAATATGGTTTAATAATTCATTTCTTATTTCTATCGTGCTTTGTTCCCCAACCCCCCCTCGTCTAACTGGTGGCATGAATTGCAGATTAATGATTTCGAGTTTACACCAGAATGTGCTATATTCGATCTCCTTGATATTGGACTGTATCATGGATGGATCGTTGACCCGCAGGTATGCTCTCAGACAACAAATATGTATGTTTTTGTATGTAGTCTGTTTCTTCATCAATCCGAGTTTTTTCCCTGTGTCTGGGATCTTTGTATGAGGTTTTTCACACAAAAGTGCCTTCAAGTAGAAGTGCTTATAATCTTAGAAGTAGGAGTTTGGGAAAGCACTTCTCAACAAACTTTGAAGTTCTTCACACAGAAGTACCTTCAGGTAGAAGTGCTTCTAATCTTAGAATAGGCGTTTGGGAAAGTGCTTGTCATTAAACTTTGACCATAGGTAGAAGAAGAAGGAAGAGGAAGGCTCCTCCTCCTTCATTCTGCTCCACCTGCGAATGAAGAAGAAGAATGAATGAATGAATTGAGTAAAGAGGGGGTAAAAACTTACATGCTGTTCTTGCTGTCACTTTTGCCATCATCCCCCACTACTGCTGTCAGCTCCTCCTCCTCCTTGGAAGGAAGGAAGGGAGGATTGGAGGAAGGCTCCTCCTCCATTCTGCCCCACCTGCAAAAGAGGAAGGGGTCTCAAAAGGGTAAAGCAAGTGGGAATTGCATAAAAGTCCCTTATATATAAATATAAACATATTTAAGCTTTCAGACTATGTACACCCTGGATCACTAAGATCGGCTGCGGATTGAGCTCGGATTGGCTGTTCTGTATTGGTTTTCGGGCCACCAATCTGAACCCAATCCTCAAACCAACCATCCTTGATTTTATGTCAATTAGGGTGTCCATGGGTTAGTTTGTTTTGGGTTGAAGGAAAAAAAATCCAACCTAAACCAAACCGAACAACTTCAGTTTTGTTCGGTTTGGCTTCCAATCATGAGAACATAAACACAAAAGTTGAGGGAAACCAATTTTTTTTCATAAATATTGCCTTGTTATATAGGCCTGTGAGCTTAGTACCTCAAGCCCATGGCCCACATCAGCCCAAGAACTTGCTAGATAAATATAGTAAATTAAATTTGTTAAATATTATTTTATAAATATTTAAAATTCGGGTTGGTTTGGTTTCTGTGGTTTGAGGACTACCAAACCAAGCCGAAATTTTGGTCGGTCTGGTTTGGTTTTTTGGGTTTAACCGAATAGTGAACACCCCTAACGTCAATGCATATTCCCTTACTTAAACCAGATAAGCAATGCCTAGTGTTCATGCATACCTTACACATGCATATACAATGTTTTTTAGATTTGAAAATAACACAATTATTTGTAACCTAACAAGTAACACATGCATAGTTTACAGCTTATGCATGGTTTTAGTTTTTCAAAAAGCACAATCATTAAGCATCTGGCCCATGCCTCAAGGCAAACTCATGAATAAGGCAAAGGCCCAAGCATAAGCATGCTGTTTAAAGACCACGCTAATATGTGTTTGAAACATGGGTATAGAAAAAAAAATACAGCAGGCCCATGGCAAACTCATAAATTAAAAAAGCCCTAATCATGCAACCTTCCCCAGCAGCCTACACAGACAACCCTGGTCTGCAGTCTGGTAGCCTGCACCAAGGATGGCAGTGTCGGTTTCGGACTCGGTTTCGGCCGGGTCCGAAACCGATACGACTCGGTATCGGTTTCGGTTTCGGTTTCGGCCGAAACCGGTTCAAAACAGTTAGAAAAGGCCAAAATTAGGGCCAGCATGTTATGTTTCGGCCAAAACCGGACGGTTTCGGTCCGAAATCGGACGGTTTCGGTCCGAAACTATTAAAAATTTATTATTTTTTGGTATCGGACCTGTTACAGTGCAAAGGTCCGTTTCGGTGTCGGTATAGGCCGAAACCGATACGTTTCGGCCGAAACGTATCGGTTTCGGCCGATACTGCCAACCTGAGCCTGCACAGGCAACCTTGCACCTCCACTGCCCATGGCCCAAGGCCGGAGGGGCATAGATGGCAGTATCGGCCGAAACGTATCGGTTTCGGCCCATACCGAAACCGTTTCGGACCTGCTCACTGTAGCAGGTCCGAAACAAAAATTTTTAATGGTTTCGGACCGAAACCGACCGAAACCGGACTTGGTCACTGTATTTTTTGCCTTTTTGAATGTTTTGAACTGGTTTTGGCCGAAACCGAAACCGGTACGTTTCGGTTTCGGTCCTAGCTGAAACCGATATCGAAACCGGTACTGCCATCCTTGCGGAGGGGGGGGGGCTGAAGAAAATATGCATGGTGACCTTGTTGTTATTGTTGTTGGAGAAGAGAGGGGGAGAATGAGAGGGATGATGCCAGGTAACACAGGATAAACAGAACAAGTGTTCTGCGTGGGAGGGGTTCTGTGTGGAAAAAAGATCTAGTGTAGGAGTTGTTAAAAAGATGAGGACAACAATGGCCTTTGCAAATATTTTTTTCTCCCGTGTGGGAGAGAAAACCACTTCGCATGAAAGGAGATCTAGTGTAGGAGTTGTTAAAAAGATGAGGACAACAATGGCCTTTGCAAATATTTTTTTCTCCCGTGTGGGAGAGAAAACCACTTCGCATGAAAGGAGAAAATTTCTCCTTCTGTATGGAGTGAGTTTTCTCCTTCCCAGGGGAAGCTAAAAACAGGGAAGGCACTGAACAGTTTCTATTTTTATGGAAGTACTTCTTCTGGGGAAGAAGAAGTCATTTTGAAGGACTTCTTTGGGGTTGTCAAATGCAGCATTCATTCCTCAACAAGCATTAAGTTTGTTGTTTTCCTGGTATGTATGCAATTGGCAGTGACCTTATCCCTAAGACCAGAGGGTACAATTCTTTTCTTTCTGTTGCCATTAAACTAAACACCAACTTCAGTGGTATTCGTTCTTTGAACTATTGACTTTGCTTAAGATGCACATCATCTTGCTACTCTTACATTCTGGGTACATTACTTGAAATAATATTTGAGAATCTATCCTTTTACCAGTTTACTGGTGATGCCCCCTGTTCTCCATGACATGCATCACAGTTTGTTAAAACGTTTCTTTTAAGAACATTTTGTACTACAAATTAGAGTGAAACAGAAAAATGAATGGGAATTGAGGCTTGATATACCTGAAGGTATAAATGAGTTTCCCAATAACTGAGTGGACCATTTTGCAGAAAGAAGCAGCCACCAACATTCCACCAGATTTATTGCTACTTATTCTTAGGTATGAACGCTTATTTATATGTGTGACAACTCTTGAGATTCCTATCAGCATTCTGGTTCACCTCTATTATCTCTCTCATTTCAAGATGGTGGGTCTGTGTCCAATTTTGAGTGGTTTATTCAAGAGGAGGATGATGCATTCCGCAGATGATGAAGGAAACCGGAGTTCACAGTGGATGCTTGTCGATTTGAAAAGGTTGATTTTGTTGCTTAGAGGTGATTTTTCCAATCTTAGGGGGTTTTTGCATTATTGAAATCTCTGTGCAAATAAAAGAAAATCACGGGAAATATTTCACTGGAAAGAGAGGAAACATGGGAAGTATTTTACCAAGAAGAAAAACGCTTGTTTGTGAACTTCGTGGGAAAATGAATTGGGAAAAAACATGTGTTTGTATTCTCAAACGGGAGAAGAGAGAGAAAATGGAGAGTGCATGTATATGGGCTGGGACAAGGATAGCCACCTGAGCATGAAAACCATTTTTGAATGATTGAGATGTCTGCAGCAATGAGTCTATTCAATTTTTTAGGAAGGTATTTCAGTTTTTTTTAATTATTTCCTAGAGTTGGTAGATATTTTGATAATTACTAGGAGTGTCCTTTTGGTTTGTTCCTTTGAGCAGGTTACCATAGTGATTATGAGTTTGGTTACTGTTAGGACTAGAATCTCTTTAGTTTGATGAGGAAACAATGTAATGTTTTCTCTATATATGTGAAATCAAACCCTAATGGAGCGGTATAGTGATTGATTCTGAAACCAGTTTTGATAGCATAATAGTGAGCCTTTTCTCCCCTTGAGGGTCTTGCTAGAGGCTATCAGCATGACAGCTCCTCCCCTGTGGAGTGGTGGTGTGGGACCCTCATCTGTCCCTCATGCTCACAGCTCTCTGAAATCCCCTTCCACTGGTTTCTTTCTGTTATTGTGCATAAAAAAAACAGAAAAGAAAACCCATATGCAAAGAGAAAAGAAAGCAAGGTAAGACAGAGAAGAAAGCATGGGGCTTTGCCAGCCTTCATGCTTGCATATCTTTAGTCCAAGCATCCAGCATAGTCTCTGCCAGCAGCAGCCATATCTATTTTTTCACTTCCTCCTCTCGTGTCTGTCTCCCCCTGATTACCCTTACAGTCATCTTTTGGTTTCCCACCATCAACTTCAGTCAATATTTGAGCACCTGGGTTAGTTTTGTTTCCATGCTTCATACCAGGGAAGCAGCATATAATCCATTTCACAATTGCAACACCTGTCCATATTTAGCCTCTGAAGATTTATTTTCAATCCTTTAGAATACAAGCGTTTGCAGAGGAAACCAGGAAACCAGCATATAAGCCACTCAAGGAATGCTGTATCAATCTTAGTTTTATCTCAAGATTGTTGGAGAGAAGAGATCTCATAGAGATCCCAAAGAAATCTCGGGAGATAGGGGAATGGTAATAGAGATTATGGTAAACTTATAGTTTTTTAGTGAAAAATTGTAATAATGCAAAAATAGCAGTGGGAGGGAATGCAAAGTAGCAGGTTGAGGGAGTGGGGGTGCTGATCCTCCTATCCAGCTTGCAGGTGGTTGAAGGTCAATGGGCAGGTTGACCATGGCCAGGAGACTGCCTCCTCCTTCCTTTTTGCTTTTTCTTTTTTTTCTTCTTCTTCTTCTTCTTCTCTTCCTCCTTCTCTTTGGCTTGCAGATTGATGCCATGTGACAGGTTGACAGTAGCAGGTGGAGAATGGTAGGTGGCTCAATGGTGATTCTAAGTTTTTATAGCACTGTGGTGGCCCTGTAGGGGTGGGGGTGGAGGGAAGGAGTGGGTTTCAAAGCCCTTGAGCTTGGATGAGCCAAAAGCAAATTTGGTCGATCAAAGTGCACGGTAGTCGTGGGACTTGCCCAAACTTTGTGTATCTTTAGCTAGGTGTTTCAGGCATTTTGGGTCTTGGCAAGGCAGAGAGACAAGGATCCCCTAGAGATCTCAAGAGATTCTCGGGAGATTGCAAACCGTGAAGCCATTTTTGTTTTCTGTTCTGTTTTTAGACCTTTGGTTTGCTGTCCTGAATGGTTGTCACATGAGAGTTTGATTTTGATTCAATTACTCAGAAGTCAAAGGAGCCTTGATATGTTCTAGTAGCTGATTATATTATTTTTTGAAAGTGGATGGTATCAAGTAGCATTATATTGTTGGCCCGTCGTGGTAATGCATTGCTGATTGTTCCTCCTTGGGGAAACTCCTCTAGTATCGCTTGGGATTCCTCGTGTCCAATATACAATATATGCTTATGGGCTTGACTATTGAATATCTAAATCTTAGACTTTGTAGGTGTCATTATTTTCACCTTTTCAAGGTGTAGAGGAAGCAATCTCTAAGGATGTCGCGGCCACTGCAAGTGGCATCCGGGGCGAATCGTGTCCCCCTGGGTGGCAGCCATCCCTAATTGGCTTTCAACGGCCCTGGAGATGGAGGCAGAAGCTGGTCGATAGGGAGGTTTCTGGCGTACTCGAGAGGCCCTTGGTCCTTCATGGAGAATCTCGATATGCTTCCGCTGCTAGAGGAGGGGTCATCTGCAGAGGTTCTGTAGAATGCCAAAGACTCCGAAATGGCCGAAGATCGGTGGTGGGGAGTGAGGAGGCCTGTTCAAGCACTCCTTCGTGGATGTTGTTGTCAGGAGCAATGGGCTTGCTTTGCCGGCCCAGCAGGGGAGGTGGGACTGCCTTGAAGTAGGGGTATCACCCGTTCCTCCTCCACGGATGGCTCGAATGGAGCAAATGTTGCCTGATCCTATCGCCATTGGATGGGATAGTCGAGTAGGAGGTGGTCAAGGTGCTCATGAATGCGCTGTGGGGAGGGCATGGCTCTTGGGAGATCCGACAAGTCATGGCAGATGGCCTTCTAGCTGTCAGACCAGCCGTGGAGGTGGTAGACGCAGTGGCGAAGGTAGGTTACATGGTGGTGGACCGAGCCGCCTTCTTAGTCCAACGATGGTCCCTTGTGACAAGGACATGCCCAAATCTGAGGGACATTGGGGTTTGCATCAAGCTGATAGAACTACTCCTTGCCCTTTCCGATGAATCTAGGATTTCCTACATCGACCAGAACTTTGGAGCATTGGAACCTGGTAGCCTTAGTCTTGCCCTGGTTTGATCCTTAATGGCAGTGGAAGCCACCCTCTAGACGTTCAGCCTAGGGATGGTGTTGCTGATGATCTCTCTAGCCGTAGGGGCTGAGGCCTTCGTCGTCTGAGTAACCCTCCAGCCGGTCGAGCGGCTGCAGCGGTGTCTGCCCCAAGAAAGTCTAGGGAGCTAGGGAGGCCCATGTTGCAAACGGATGTAGAAGACGACGGGGGGGGGGGGGTATGTTGCCTCCTTCGAGCAACCAGTTTGAATTTCAAATTGGGTGCGTTAAACCATGGGCTAGCTGGGCCTTCCACTATCCCTGGATCGGATAATGGGTCCTTGAGTGCACCTCGACGTGGCCCAAGTGCCATGGGAACGAGTCACAGGCTAGATCCAAAAGCGGTAGGTGGGCTGGGGATTTACAATTCAACCAGCCGCCAAGACCTGAACCCGGATATCCATGACTTACCTGCTATCGGGAGTCACGGGGTTATTGGGTTTCCGGGGCTCGGGAATGACCTTCCCCACTCGAAAGACACTATAGGAACCTTCATGCAGTAGTAGTCTGTTGGCGCCCCGTCTGGCCATTCGATGATGCCGGCCATCGAATATGATGTCGTCCGTCTTTTTAGCTCATTCGACGATCTTTCTGCTAGCAAGAAACGATGTCGATGTCACTGCTCCTCTCTCAAGCAAGGTTTGACGG
This sequence comes from Amorphophallus konjac, assembly GCA_022559845.1. NCBI lineage: Eukaryota > Viridiplantae > Streptophyta > Magnoliopsida > Alismatales > Araceae > Amorphophallus > Amorphophallus konjac. The sequence goes on from CM040118.1 coordinate 28,301,201, forward strand.
ACCGACCGAACCAGCGATACGAATTGGCTAGTACGGTTCTGTATGGTACGGTTCGATACCGTACTGTTGCATGTCGAGAAGAAAGAAGGGAAAAAATTAACTTTGCCATGTTTGTTTGTTCTCTCGTGAAGGGATGGTGCGGGAAGCCCTCAGCTGGGCGCGAACCCACAATTCCTCCTTGTCCTTCTCTTTGAACACCCCCTCTCTCTTCACCCACCTCTCCCCTTCCTCTCCTCGACTTCTTCTCCCTCTTCTTCTTCATTTTTTGTTTGTCCCTTACAGACACCTAATTGGCCGGCCATCGCCTCACATCGGCCGCCCTCAACCTCCCCACCACCTCACGTCACCTTCTTCTTCCCCCCCGCCTACTTTTCTCCCTCGTGAATGGGTCCCTAGCCCATGCCGACACCCCTGCGCACCCGCTTGCGTTGGACGCCATCTTTTTCTTGCCGTGCTCGCCTGCCAGTGCGGACTTCTCTAGGCGGTGTCCCACCCGATTAGGCACCCCGACCACATCCACCACCAAACTATTTGCGCCATCCACAGGGTAGCCTTCATTGCAACACTTTGCACCGCCAGCCATCTGACCCATTCGCCATGATCACCACAGTCGCGTCGCGACTGTTTGTCGTCACCTTGCCTTCTCAGTTATCGAGCTACCGCATGTGCCGAATCGGACTGCCCTCACTAGGGCATTGCGCCCCCTTCCTCTTGGCGCCACATCAGCAAGAGTCGCGGATTCACAGGCCGCCGCCCTGTTCAGACCGTACCATCCTCACCGAACCGCCTTGAACCGTGTTGAGACCCATGCTAAATGCTCGGTATGCAACGACACATACGGTTCTATGCGATCCGATGCGTACTGCATGCGTCCCACGCTCTGCACGTACCGGCTTATATGGTACGGTGCGTGCGGTTCGCACTGGTTTGGATTGGTATTTCAAACCTTGCTCTCAGGTTCTCTGGGGAATGTGGTAGAGGCCCCAACGATGTCGGCCTCTTCCAAGTGATGTCACCAGCCTATTTGCCACTCCGCTCACCAGAGGTGCTTTTGCTGGAGGTGTGCGGGTGTGCCTGTGAGGAGTTGGAGGTCAATGATGGGCTGATGACGTCGACACTGATCCGGTGTGAGCCGTGCGGTGGCACGACTTGGGCCTAAGCAACTCCCCAACAACCGACAAGGAGGCAGAGGAGGCCGGGATGGTGTTGAGAGCTGAGGGGGGAGAACTACCATCGGAGGATGAAGAGCTTGTCTTGGACACACCGAGAGAGGCTACAAGGTCGGAAGGAGAGGGAGTAGCAAAGAGGGGCAGAATGGGGAGGGAGGAGGTGAGAGAGCTGGTGAGGGTGGTGGAGAAATTGACTGGGACACAAGTGAGGGGGTTGGCATACAAGGTGAGGATATCATTTGCGGGCCTGGAGATGGTGCCTGATCAACATGGCTAGGGAGGCTAAGGGAGGGAAATCACATAAAAGGTGGTGAGGGAGAGTCAGGGAGGAGAGGGGAGGCGGAAACGAGCCATAGGAGGACGGATGTAGGAGTATAGTCTTGTCCATGTGAGGATAGTCTCATGGAATATGAGGGAGATCTGTGGGGGTGAGAAGAGGAGGATAGTGAGGGAGCTAGTCAGAAGGTGCAAGATTGGCATTCTGTGTTTGGAGTCTAAGTGTGAAGGAGACGGGGAGTCTATCATGAGGGAGATTGGGGGAACCAAGCTTACAAAGGGGGTGGCCTCCCGGTAGAGGGGTGGAGTGGTGCCCAAGGAAGGCAGTTTTGGTTTCAGTGTCGGTTTCGGCCCGAAACCAAATAAAATATATATTTTTTGCCAACTGAAGGAGTTTCGGTTTCGTCCGATTTCGGTCGGTAGGTTTCGAGTCGTTTCGGTCCGTAACTGCCATCTATGGTGGTAGCATCATGGTACTATGGAATTTGTTTAAGGCAAAAGTGGTAGAGGAAGATAGAAAGGTTAGTCGAGAGGCTATCTCCCTTCACTTTCGCAACGTAACAGATGGTTTCTCGTGGGACTTTTCGGGGATTTATGGTCTCCAAAGTGGAGAAGGGAAGACAACTCTTTGGGAAGAGCTGCTTTTGTACCACCAAAGTTTAGGCCGGCCCTAGTGTGTGGGGGGCGACTTTAATGTAGTTGCTGCGATTTGGGAGAGGATAAGGTAGAACCCCCATTCAGGGGAAATAGAGGATTTCAACGATTTCATAGAGGAAGTAGCACTCGCTGACATTAGCTTGACAAATGCTTAGTTTACTAGGTCTAACATAAGGGCAACATCTTTATGCTCTAGGTTGGACAAGTTTTGAGTATCTGTTGATTGTAAAGACCACTATCCTCATATGCAAGCATCATGTTTGGCAAGACCGGTATTTGTTTGTTGAATACTAGATGCACTCATGCAAGCATGAGATGAGGTAATACTTTAGATTTGAAAGATACTAATTTAGGGAGAGAGATTTCACGGAGACTGTCAAATGGGCTTGGAATGTGCAGAAACATGGACAATCTTCTATGGCTACACTGGTGGGGAAACTAAAGCATGTCGCTCAGGTGCTTAAGGGTTAGGGTGCTGACAAACCCTACTTGCCTGCAAGAGACAGGATTCTACAACAATTGGAGGTCTGGACTGTTTGGGGGAGGCAAGGCTATTGGATGAATCAGACAAGATGCTTAGGGATACACTCAGGTCAGAGTTTGAGGAGATCACCACACGAGAACAAATTTGTTGGAAGCAGAGATCGAGAGAGAAATGGCTCAACAAAGGGGTCATGAACATTGCTTACTTCTAGAGGATTGCTTCGGGGAGAAGAAGGATCAACCATATTGTTTCTATTAGAGTAGGCGAGCAAACTCTCATAAGGGGTGAGGAGATCAGAGAGCATGCCAAGGATTTCTACTTTAGACTCTTCACCGAAGATCATATGGTTAGACCTGGGATTGTAGATGGCCTCCTTCCTCATCTTTGTTCTGGAAAGAGTGAAGCTCTCTCCTGCCCCTTCTCGGAGGAGTTTGAAATGTAGTTTCTCTCTTGCAGGTGACAGCCCCAGGCCCAGATGACTTCCTTATAGTTTTCTTATAGAAATGTTGGGACATAATCAAGAATGATCTCCTCCAGACATTAGGAGAATTTTAAGAGTGCAGGGCTCACTTGGGAGGCATCAACAAAACCCTCTTGGTACTCATCCCCCATAAGCAAGGTGCTCAATGTTTCTTATTTTATAAACTCACCAGTTTGTTGAATGGAACATATAAGATTATCACCAAGTTGCTAGCTATGAGACTAGATAGTGTGATTAGTAGAGTGGTTAGTGAGTACCAAGGGGCCTTTATCAGGGGACGACATGTACATGAAAACTTCCTCGTTGCACATGAATGCTTGTATGTCATAAAGACCTAGAGGAGGAGAGGAGTGGCTTTGAAGTGGGATTTTGAGAAGGCGTATGATTGCGTCCATTGGCAATGCCTGCTTGAGGTCCTGGCTAAGACGAGTTTTGATGAAAGGTGATTGGGTGGATCAGGATGTGTTTCCTTAAACCACCTTTGTAGTCCTTGTCAATGGGCAGCCCACTACTCCTTTCCATAGTGGCAGAGGACACCATAAGGGAGACATTGACGTGACATGTCCCCATCAGACACCATGTCCCCCCTTCCTATTTGTCTCATTAGCACAGATATTGAGCAGGATGTGGATGAAGGTTGAATCGATATGACTAATCAGAGGCTTTCAAGCGGGACCTGATAGTGTTGGCATTAGCCATCTACAACATGCTGACGATACCATCATTTTTCCAGCGGAGGCCGAGAGTCAACTGTATGTTGCCAAGTTGATATTGGAGTTGCTATAGGAAATCAGTGGGTTGAATGTGAATTTCAGCAGGAGCTGCATTGCTCGGGTCAACATGGAGGAAAGGCCTCTCAGGAGAGCATCGTTCATATTGGGCTTGTCAGAGATTTTCCTTTCACCTATTTGGGCCTCCCGCTGTCTCCAGGGGCCTTACATTGTAGGGATTGGCAGGTTGTGGTGCAGAGATATGAGTCCAAATTAGTAGGATGGAACGCAAGGCTTCTCTCCTATGGGAGGGACAATGCTGTTGCGCAAGTCAATGTTGGATAGTCTACTTCCTATCAAGAAGTTGGAGTCCATTCAGGCAAAGATTCTTCTGGCATGACAGTGGTGACACTTGCAAGGGTTGGCATGATATCTCATGGGACAGAGTTTGCAAGAGCAATGATATGGGAGGAGTGGGTGTCAAGAACATTAGAAATTTCAACTTGACACTCCTATGTAAATGGCTATGGAAGCTTGGAGTTGATGATAGTGGATTATGGGTACAACTTATCAAGCAGAGGTATTAAGACAGGGCCAAGGATTGAGACTTGACCCCGGAATCTCAACATAATATCTTGCCCATTTGGAAAGGCATCTTTCAATGCAGAGACATCGTCAACTCAAGTGTGCAGGTCCGAGTGGGTAATGGGACAGAAGTGACAATTCTGGAAAGACAGATGTTGTGAGAATTTCACTCTGGAGGCAACCTTTCCCAAGCTCTTTCTATGTTATCAAAAGCGCCAGAGATGCTTGCCTAGGCGATGATGCAAGGCGAGGTGAGGCGGCGATAGCTCGCCTCGCATTGGCCCAAATCGCCTAGGCGATCGCTTAGGTCGCTTTTAGGCTGCCTCGCGTGCCTCAATGCACTCGGCTCGCCTTGGCCCAATATTGTCTGCTCGCGAACCTGCTAGCGCGCCCGCAAACCCACGATCACCCGACAAGGGGATCCGAATTTAAATAACCCCATTCGCCTCTCTCTCCTCCATTCTTCTTCCACGATTGACTGGAACCCTATCTCTCCTCTCCAGTCTCCCCGTTGCGGCTCGCGTTGGAATGGCGACCGTCGATCGGCGACTAACGGCCCTTCTCTCTCTCTCTCTCACACACTGGTACCTCTCTCCCCCTCTCTCTCGTATGCACTCTCTCTCTTATACACACGCCGTCTCTCTCTCCCTCTCCCTTTGCGGTACCTCTTGTTGGAATTTGGGCATAGTCCCGTATTAGTTAAATGAGTTGTGGTTCATGTGCTTATGACCCTGGGTCTGCGTATCTCAACACCGTGGTTTCGTGGATTTCAACATGGTATCAGAGCGTGGTCTTGGCTCAACTCCTCTTGCCACCTCCACCCAATTAATGTCCACGGCCCATCTTGGCCGTGAGCGGGAGTGTTGGAATTTGGGCATAGTCCCGTATTGGTTAAATGAGTTGTGGTTCATGTGCTTATGACCCTGGGCCTGTGTATCTCAACACCGCGGTTTCGTGGATTTCAACACCTCTCCCCCCCACTCGTTGTAACACACTCTCTCTCTCTCTCTCTCTCACACACACACACACACACATGGGCTGAGCCCCTCTCTTACTCTGTCTCACATTCAAGCATTGAGAGGGGCCGATTTTCCCCCCTCTCTCTCTCTTACACACACACACACAGTGACTCGACCCCTCTCCCACTCGGTCTCACTCTCTCTCTCACACACACAGGGGCCGAGCCCCACTCTCTTAACACTCCTTACACACACACACACACTCTCTCACACACACAGGGGCTCTCACTCATTGTCTCTCACACACATAGTGGCCGAGCCCCTCTCTCACTCTTTGTCTCACCCTCTCTCTCTCTCTCTCTCAGTCTCAGGATCAATTTGTCTCACTCTCTCTCTGTCTGCAGGTGCAGTACAATTGGCAACAAGAAGCTTAAACAGTCATTAAAACATTTTTTTAATTTGTTGTTTGATTTTTGTTTAATCTTATTTAAAATTTTGTGATATTTAACATATAGTTTAATTCTTGAATTATATATATTTATTTAATAAAACCTCGCCTCAAATACTTAGGCCATCGCCTAGGTGTTTGAGGCATGAGGCGACCCCTGGTCGCCTTACACCTTTGACTACATAGAGCTCTTTGCAATATCTAATGCACCTCAAATCTCTGTGGCCCACACCTTTGATATGCAGCTATGGGGTTGCCTCATGCCTCTGACTACATAGAATTCTTAGCAATATCTATTGCACCTCTAGCCTCTGTGGCCCACACCTTTGATACACAACTATTAGGGGGAACATAGGCACCGACTTTTAGGAGGAATCTCAGGCCAGATGAGATGGGCTAGCTGGAAGGACTTCTCTTCCTCTTAGAGTACGCTCCGGAGCCAAGCAAAGTCGCTAGATGGTAGTGGATGTGGGAAAGGAGGGATGCTTTTTAGTCAGGTCACCCTACTCATTCATATCAGATAGAGGAATGCACCACCACTTTGCTTCGTAGATTTGGACACCTAAGAGCCCTCCTAAAGTAAAATTGTTGATTTAAAGGTTATCACATGGTCGACTGTCCACATGTGATCGGATTGTGTCTTTCCTACAAGACATATCCACTCTTTGCTGCATATGTGGGGATGAGGAGGAAAACTTGAACCGCCTCGTCACTGGACTAAGGCCGCTAGTAGGATCAACTACGCTATTGGCCCTCACGAGAGCGTGCATCAATCCTCTGGGGCAGTTAGCCTACGAACTCTAGTTTGTAGCTGTAGCTATCAACTATGTTCATCGTACTATAAAGCTTAAGTGAAATGCACTTATTGCTAACTGAATGGGTTAGTGCGAAGACCTGCACAGGAATTGGCACAGGAAGTTGAACCTGAAGGGAGATAGATTGATTTGGTGGCTCATTCTCCATGCCACACTATGGGCTTTATGGGAAGAAAGGAACAACAGAATATTTGGAAGTGAAGCAAGAATTGAGGATAGGCTTGTATCTTTTATTTGTGAGAGAGTGAGAGAATAGGCTAAATATTTATTGAAAGTGGAGTCACAACTCCTCTCTTTTTCTTTTGCTGTGGGTGTTAGTGAGGAACACACCACCTTGGTGTGGACTTTTTGTACAAGGATCTTTTGGGAGCATCTTGTGCATCCTGTTCTTTTTACAGTTCATACAATTGTTGTACCACCCACTTTCGGACAAAAAAATCTTGGACTTTGTGTGTGGCTTCCTTTGGTCAACTTGAGACTCCCCCAAAGCCACCCCAAATTTCTTAACCTATGTATGTCTGATACTTCGACAATGAATGATAAACTTTTCTGCGAAAGACATTCTGTAAGTCTGCATGTTCAAAAGTAAATAAAATACTTGTTGTTAACATGCTCATATCTAACATTTCATGGTCATTTTTTTTGCTCATTCCTTGTATTATTTTTCATCTGATGCTATTTACAGAGTGAATGTTGGAGATCCTTAACTGCTGCATTTGTAATGTAGTGTATTGTTATGGAGGATGGTGTACAGAGGGTTAGGGTCCAGTAGCCACTTGTTGTTGGACCTATTCTTGGTGCATGTGAACGTTGGATTGAATTGTTGGTAGAAAACACTTCAATGATCATGATGGGCTTTGACTTGTCTTCCACTTTGGAATCAAAAAGTGAATTCCAGGATAGAAGTCTGGAGAAAAAGTGTTGTAGTTCCTTTATAGAAAAACAAAGGAGATATTCAAAGCTGCAATAATTATCGTGGAATTAAGTTTATGAGTCATACTATGAATTAGGAAAGAGTAATTGAAAAACGTCTCCGATGTATGATAACTGTATCGGAAAATCAGTTTGGTTTTATGCCGAATAGATCTACTACAGAAGCTATTTTTTTACTACGGCAGCTAATGGAGAAGTATAGAGAGATGAGAAAAAAATTGTATATGATTTTTCTTGATTTAGAGAAGGCGTATGATCGAGTACCGAGAGAATTGATTTGGTGGACATTAAGAAAGATAGGAATCTCTCAAAGATATGTTGATTTGATTAAGGATATATACGACGGAGCTATTACTAGTGTTCGAACTATTGCTGGAGAGACTGGTGAATTTCAAGTTTCTATAGGTTTGCATCAAGGTTCTGCACTAAGTCCGTATCTCTTTGTCTTAGTTATGGATGAAGTAACAAAATAATTACATGAGGATACCCCTTGGTGTATGTTATTTGTAGAATTATCTTAATTGATGAGAGTATTGATGCTTTAAATGTTAAGTTAGAGCGTTGGAGACTTGCCTTGGAGTCTAAATATTTTAAAATTAGTAGGAGCAAGTCAGAGTTTATGTATTGTAATTTTAGTAATGGGAGAGTGGTACAGACAGACATGGTTCTAATTGATGGACATAACATTCCGAAAAGTAGTACCTTTCGATATTTATGGTCTATCATACAAGAGAGGGGTGATTTATGACGACGTTACACATAGAATTAAGGCAAGCTGGTTAAGATGGAGAAGCGCATCAGGAGTCCTCTGTGATCGTCGTATGCCCTGTGAAACTCAAAATGGAGATTTTATAGAATGATTGTGATACCTGCTTTGTTATATGGTACCAAGTGTTGGGCAATACGAAAGGAACACATTCACAAAATATGTGTAACAGAGATGAGGATTTTAAGATGGATGTGTGGCAAGACTAAGAAAGACAATATTAAGAATGAGCGCATCCGTAAGGACTTAGGGATAGCCCCAATTGATAGTAAAATGAGAGAAAATAGAATTAGGTGGTTTGGACATGTGCTTCGTCGCCCTAACTCAGTGCCGGTTAAAAGATGTGACCGAATCTTAGTGGATGCTAGTAAAAGAGCTCGGGGAAGGCCTAAAATGAGATGTTGCGATGTTATTAGGAAGGACATTAGTTTCTTGGGTTTAAATATGAATATAGCACTTGATAGAAATCTTTGGCGGAACAGAATTCATATAGCTGACCCCAAATAATTGGGATAAG